>CM052539.1:185009710-185043322 GCA_028533065.1 Trachops cirrhosus | reverse complement strand
GGGTGCTCAGCAGCCAGCTTCTCTCAGACCACCCTCCCTCCTCCTTCCTGTCTCTACTGTGCTCTCGGGGCGCCTGGCCACCCGTGACCGTGCAGCCCGTGGCGTGGCAGCCAATAAAGAGCAGATGACACAAGCAACTTGCTGTCTGGTGGCCCTGCTCTCTGCCGGGGGGCAGTGTGGAGAGTTGTGGAGAAGGCGCAGGGGCCCGCCTGGTCCCGTTCCATCTCTGAGTGAGCAGGTCGGTCCCTTGACCCGGCTCCACAGGAAGGAGAGGGTTCCCAGAACCTGCAGGGATGAGGGAAGAGGCCGGGGAGGTGGGAGGGAGAGCATCAGGCCCCCTTCTCCAGCTCTCTCGGGCACCAGGAACGGGGTGCCCGGAACGTCTCGCGTTCCTGGCCCCGGCCACCCTCTGGGGGCCTTCTCTCCGGACGCCCTTGGGGATGCCCTGTAAGGCTCCTGTCCAGTCGCTCCCTGGGGGAGGAGATTTGGCACTCCAGCCTGATCAGAGTGTGTCCACCTCCATCTGACGCCACGCCTGGCTCCCCGTGTGTGTGGGAGGCGCCCCCGCACACGGCCTCCCCTCCGTGAAATAGGCTCGGGGGGTCCTCGGGGGCTTGTGGAGACCAGAGCTGGGCCCCCGCCACCGGGAGCTGGAGGCCTTCTCCCCGTTTGCCCAGGCGCCCCAAGTGGGGAGGGGATAAGGCCGGGGGGCCTGCAGCCTCCGGGCAGGGTGGGCTGGGGGGGCCCTGACAACTGCACGGCAACCACAGAGAGGGTGAGGTGGGCGGCCAGAGGCGGCCTCCAGGCACGGAAGCCAGCAGATGCTGTGGCTGGATGGCACTGCCAGTGTGGTCGGGCCCTGGGAAGGGCCCCTCCTGGGGACTGGGGGCGGGGGTGCTGGGGACGCTGACGGAGCCCAGAAGACAGCCCTTGGGGGGGTGCCCATGCTCCTCCTGGGAGAAAGGGGACACCTGAGAGGCAGAACACACCAGAAAAAAATTTCCAAAAGTGAGTGCTGTTCAACACGCAGTAAAGCGGTGCGAGAGAGCCAGCACACACACACACACACACACACACACACACACCCCTTGCGTCTTTTTCACCACTCTGGGTGTGGCCCCTGTCTGAGGGTCCTCACCCCTGTGGGAGTCTCCCTAGACTCCCTGTCACCCAATGCACCCCCCTCCCAACAGGAAGGCCCCCCCACTCCTGCCAGTTAATCCACGTCCGGAGAAAATGTGGGGTGCCCTGTGTGGGTGGTAAAAAAGCCTCCAAACGAGGCCAGGGCCCAAAAGTTGGGGAGCTTCCTGCTCCTCCCGGGTCCTTGGAGGGCACCTTTCCTTTCCCACAGCCTGTCGTGCCATTGAACCGAGACCTGGGGGTGGGGGTCCCGTCGGGTCCGGCTGCAGCCACAACCAAGCTGTCGTCAGATGCCTATGGCCTTGTGCTCACTGCAGGTCTTGTTTAGGCCTTGTCATGGGCTGAGCTGTGTCCCCCCATGTTGAAGCCCTAAGCACCTCAGAATGTGACAGTATTTGGAGAAGGGACCGTAGAAAAGGAGATTAAGTGAAGTGAAGGTCACTAGGGTGGGACCTAATCCACCATGACCCATGACTGGTGTCCCAGTAAGGAGACTAGGACACAGACTCACTTACACTGAGACGACCCCGTGAGGACATGGGGAGGGGACAGCTGTCTGCCTGTCAAGGAGCGAGGCCCCAGGAGAAACCGGCCCCGCAGAGGCCTTGATCTTGGATTTCCAGCCTCCAGACTGCGAGACCCTGAACTTCTATTGTTCACCCCACCCATCTGCGTACTCGCCACGTGGCCTGACCTGACCACTACAGGCGCGAGGACACAGCCTGTGGCTGGGCAGGCCTCCTGGTGACAGTGGCAGTAGGCTCTCGAAATCTGGATCACGCTCCTCGGGGATCTGCAGGGAGCTTCAGGGCCCAGCCCAGGCAGGGGAAGTCAGAGGACCCCCCATCATACAAGGCTCCCCGACTTCCTCAGCTGCACACATGGGCTCTTCCAGCTCCGGGGCGGGGTGCGGGAGTCTGACGCCATGGGAGGTCCCCTGACTGTGATGGTCTCACCCAAAGTCAGTCCCACGGACTGTTGCGGGAGGAGCTTCTGAACCCAGAGGACTCTGCTCCCCAGCGCCCTCCTCCTTCATGCTCACCTGTGTCTGCGTGGTGCGAGACCTGGAGCGCGTCACCTGTGTGGCTGCAGGGTCACCGTGGCCTGCTGCTGCCACTGCGACTCTGCCAGGCCGGTGCTCCCTTGTCCTCACCGTGTCCATCTCTAGTCACTGGTCCCCGCCCCCCGGGGAACACTCCCCACACAGTCTGGGCCACCAGAGCCAGACCCCTCCCACTCCAGCATACATGGAGCCCCCACTACAAAAGCCATAAACATGAGGGTGACTAGTGTCTCCCAAACCTGCTGGCCCCTGGGACCGCCTCTCCAGAATGCTTTGCAAATACGGACTCCTGGCCCCCACCCAGACCCACCGGATGGAAATGTGCAGGGCTGGGGGCCAGGAGCCTGTATCCTCTAATTCTCCAGGCAGTGCCTACAGCCAGGCAAACTCAGGAGACGCTGGACAGCAGCCGCTGCCTGCAGGGCGGGGGAGAGGTCTCCCTGAAGTTGCCTTTCCCATCCTGGCTTCGCCCCCTCGCCCCACCCAACACGAGACCTGAGCGTAGTCGTGCGGTTTTGGAGCAAGAATGAGCTGCATCTCCTCCTGGAGCCCCTCTGCGCCTTGAGCAGCGGCTGCAGCAGCACAAAAGAACTAACTGAGCGGCCACTGTGCGCTGGGCTGTGCCCACCACACTGGGGCCGGGCGGCCCGCCCAGAAGCTTGTGAGGGGTTCCACTGTTAGAGGAGAGACACGGGTTTCCAAGCTGAGTCGCTTGCCTGTGCTCCCCACGGGCGACATCCTGGCCAGGATCCACCCCGCCCGCCTGACCTCAAAGGCAGGACTGTGAACCCTTCCATGGGTGGGTTTTACAGTGTCACCCCCTAGCCTGTAAGTGAGGAGGCACCGAGGAAGCCAGGCTAGTCCTGGTCTGCTGGTGACTTGCCGTGTGACCTTGAGCAGGTCCTCACCAGTTTATGATGGTGGTGGACTGATGCTCACCGGGGGGCCAGAGGCAGGGGGTGGGGGTCGGCCAACCCCCAGATGACTGCCTGAGATTCCAAGACTCACCACCAGATGGCAGAAGAGGCCTTGCCTTGGCCGAGACCTCGCCAGCAGCCGGCTGAGCTCGTCCCTAAGGTCACCTTCACGGGTCCAGACAGCAGGAAGCAGCAGCAACACACATCTGCAGAGGGCCTGGCTGCTGCGGCTTGGCTGGCGATGTGGAACTGGGAGACCCAGCCTGACCTCAGGGAGTGGCGTCCGGCACAGGAGACTGGAACGGGAGACACAACAAACCACACAGGGAGTCAGTGGTATTTCTGTGCGATAAGCAGTCTTTGTTCCATTTGCTTGTTTGTGACATCATTTGAAAAAAGAGAAGTCACTGTCTGGAGATCCCTGTGCAGGCTGACAGTACATCAGCCCTCCCCCCATGGTACCTTCTGCCCGCTTCCGCCCGACCCCAGCCAGCTCCCCAGGCCTCTCCTAGGAAGACTCAGGGCAGCTTCCTGTCTTGTCACGTCCAAAAAGGCCAGTGGGGGGCAGGGCAGGGCGGGGAGTTGGTCCCGGCAGGAAGCCCCAGAGCCTGACAGAGGTAGCAGGGTCACGGGTCAAAGGTCCTGCCAGCCAGAGGCTGCGTGCGGCCCCCTGGAAGCGGGCTGAGAGCCGAGGCCTGTGCACACGTGTCGGACTGCAGTTTGAAAGGGATAGGAGCCCCGGGGCTGAGGGACAGGCCGGGACACGACTTTCGCAGGGCAGGGCAGGGCAGGGCAGGCCTGCCACCCAACACCCACCTCAGCCTTGAAGACGGGGGCATGACAAGGGGAGCCCCGCTCAGGCTGGGGGCTGAGAGAGGGGTGGCCTGGCCAAAGGCTGCAGACCCCACGTGGCCCCGGTCAGGGCCAGCTCCCCGGACTCTGGGCGCCCGGCCGGGAGGCTCTGCTGCTGCGGGACTTCCTCCAAGATCTGGGACTGAGTCTGGGGGCAGCGGAGGCAGCGGGCCCCGTACCCGTGCCTGCAGGCTGCTGTCACGGAAGCTCCGCATGCACACACACACACACAGACACGTGCAACCAACACACACGTGCACACACGGCAACACGTGCACACAAGCACACAGATCCACACGTAAACACACATACATGTGTTTGCACGTACACACATGCCTGCCACGGCCACAGACAAGTGAGCCGTAGGCTCTATTGCCTGCTTCTCACTGCACTGGCTTCCCTCTGTGTCTGCTTTGTACTTGCACTTGAAAGACACAATCGTACACAGAGGCTTCCTACCCGTTTCTCCCCCTTGAGGAGAAGCCTCTCCCGGCGCAGCTCAGCAGAGCTCCCACACCGGGTGCTCCGAGGGAGACCTGACGCTCTTCGTGCCGCTCGGAGCGCCTGATTACCTTCTGATGCTGGGGCTGGCGGGAGTGAGGGTGGGGCTGTGTGCTCAAGGGCACTCCAAGGTCACCAAGAAGGAGGGGCAGTGAGAAGCAGAGGCGGCTTGCCATTGTGAGGAGCTGTCAGGAGCCAGCGAGCACTTTGCCTTTATCCCACCAGGAGCCAGAAATCAATAAAAAAAAAAACAAGTGGCTCAGAAACACGGGCTTCCACAGCCAGCGTGGGCCTCTTCAGACAGAGCCCTGCTGGCATTTAAGGGTGGTTTTGCAGGTCACATGGGCCTGGGAGACCTATCAGACCCGAGGACCCAGGTGGAGATGGAGATCCCCTCCCCCCACCCCAACAGACAAGTCTGCAGGAATGTTGACCCCCGTGCTGGCCTGGAAACGGCCTTCAGACGATATGGAAAAGAGTGCCGAGCTTGGCGGGGCTGGAGGCCGATTTCTTCTGGCGCCAATAGCAGCCGATGTCTGGGGTTCGGGGTGCAGGTCTGTGCTGAGGGGTCACGCCTGGGCCCACCTGCAGCAGGGACCTACGGGGGCTGCTGCTCTTCTGTCTGCTCCCCATGAGAATCCAGGTTCAGTGAGAGGTCGAGGACACGTGGTCCCGAGGGGGCCGGGCTGTGACTCCAGCCATCTCCCCCTGGGCCTGGCCCCCACTCTGCGATCGCCGGTGTCCGAGGCCGCAGAAACTCGTGCTTCCTGGGACGGGCAGCCCTCGCCCTGCGGGCTGCACTGCGGCCCTGGGGTGGCTGGTGCACGCACTTGGCGGCTTCGGACAACAGCGATTTCTTTGGAGGCCAGAAGTCTGAGGTCAAGGTGTGGGCAGGGCTGCGCTCCCTCTGAGGGTCCGAGGGAAGGGTCCTTCCTGCCTCTTCTGGCTCCTGGTGCTTCTGGTGTCCTTGGCTTGCGGCGGCATCGCCGCCTTCTCGGCCTCCGCGGTCACCCTTATTCCTGGCATGCATCTCTGTGGCTGTTCTCCTTTATAAGGACGCCGGCCGTTGGATTCGGGGCCCACAGATAGTCCAGGGCGCCCTGGTCTCCATCCTCACCTTCATTACATCGGCAAAGGCCCTTTTGCCAAGTATGGCCATAGTTGCAGCTTCCAGGGTTTGGAACGCAGGGATGTCTTTTGCGGGGGGATCACTATTCCACCCACGACTAGGGCTGAGACCTGTGAGTTGCACTCCCCTCACCTGCCGGGACACCTTCACACACACCATTGGCTTTGTTCCTTGAAGGAAGCCTTGGAGTTCAGCAGGACAGACACCAGCCCATTTTAAAAATGAGGAAACTGAGGCCCAGAAACGTAGGGTCAGAGAGAAGAGGCCTGGGGTAGGAGCCCAGCTCAGCCACTGGCCAAGTACACTGGGGTTGAAATCACCACCCGCAAGGTGACGGGAAAGTCACCTCACATTCTGTGAGTCCTTGATTCCGTGATAAATCAAAGGGAGCGGCTTGTGATGCACTTAATGAACCCCTGCCAGACCAGCTGTCCCCGTGTGCCCCGTCCCGGGGACGGTGCCTCTGATTAAGCTGGGTTTGGACACTTCCCCTTGAGGCAGTGGAGGGTGGCAGGGGGCGGGGGGGCTCTCCTGGCTGCATTCCAATACTCGGAGGCCTGTGTTTCCGTTCTAGATGTCTCTATGGCGATCCACGGTTGTCTGCCCACGGATGACCCAATGTCCGGGGTTTGTCAATGATTCACCCTATTAACAGACTAACGGGGCAGCCACTGACCCGGCTCAGTGCTCCCCGCTGAGGGACCCCATATGCGCCCATCCAGAACCAGGAGACACGGTGGCTCCACTCTGGAAACAGGATGAACCTGCACAGGATCAGGCCCTCGCCCTGCCAGCAGGACAGTGCTGGACCTCAGAATGTCCCACCGTCAGCCTCTGCTCACAAACCCTCACACTGTGGGTGGCATCTGGGTGACTTGGTACTGGGACCCTCCTCCTGTGGAACCCTTCCCCCGAGGGACCCTCCCACCGCACCCTGGGCCCTGAGACTCGGCTGTCTGGTTTTAACCTTGAAGCTCATCCTCAGCCACCACATCAGCCCTCCCAGTGTCATGGGGGGGCCACAGGTTGAGTGGGAGGGCCTGAAAATCTGGGGACCATGGCCAGGGGAGCCCCCAGCAGCCCAGTCCAAGCCGGGATCCTGGACCTGGCACACCCAGGCCAGGGTGGGCCGGACGCTGCTGAGGAGCCCACCTGGCTCTAGGGGCAGCGTCCGGGGCCGGTGTCCAGGGTTCCGGCTGAGGGCAGGGTGTGCAGACGGAAGGTTCCTGGCCGGAGGAGAGCAGGGCCGAGGCAGGAGTCCCTGCAGGGCAGTGGCTGCCGGAGGAGGAGGCAGAGGCTTGTCCAGCTGGGGCGGGGGCCTGAGGAGGCCCCTCGGGTAGGAGTCAAAAGTGGTCGGACCACGGAGGGGAGTGGGTCCTTCTTTTTTGGGGAGCTTCTTTTGCCTCAGTCCCTTCCCCACTGTGCTGGCCCTGGGCATGAACTTCAGAATCTAAGCTGCTTCCTCCCCCAGCAGCCGTCTCAAACTTGAACGTGCACGGAGGCGGGGCACCTTCCACAAATGCAGGTTCTGGCCCGCAGGTGGGGACTGCAACTGCCTTTTAAACTAGCTGCCAGGGACGCCACCTGCCGAGAGCGACCGTGGAGCAGCCAGGGTGGCCTTTAGCCCCTGAGTTGGGTCTGCAGCGTTTCCCTCGGCCCTCCCCGCCCTCCGGGCCCCAGTTACCTGTTTTCTGAGACCACGCAGTGGGGATGGGGGCTCCTGGGCACCACAGGGCAGCTCTGCCTGGAGCCCCACTCCCAGCGTGGGACAGGCCAGGAGGGAGGGTCCCGGGGACGGGGGTCCTGGACTGACCAGGCTTCTGGCTCATCTCTGCCAAGGCCAGCTCTTCAGATGCCTCGACTTCCCGTGCACCATGCTGGAGCCCAGGTGGCCTGTCCCCTACTGCCCTACTTAACGGACACCAGTTGCCATTTGGAGAGGACAAGGAATCTTCTAGGCCACATCTGGCTGCTAAGAGGCAGGGGGTGGGGCATCGTGGGGACTTTGCTGCCTCCGCTGGGCTCTGGGGCTCCTTGTGGGAGGCCTCGTTTGTTAGGCCTCTGAGCTTGTTGCAGTTGAATGAACTCGGCCCCCAGGGTTTGGAGGGAAAGCCCCTTGGCCCCTCCCAGTGGGGCAGGCGGGTGGGGGATTGACTGCAGGGAGGGAATTGCCCCAGACCCCCAAAGCTGCCAGGTAGGAAAGTCCCAACTCAGAGAAGGCAGGGCTTCCCCCAGCAACTCCTCTGGCCACCCAGGGGGACAGTAGCTACACTGCGGGGTGGGGGGGGCACACTTCCTGCCTGGGCAGCCCCGCCCACTCTGGCTTCCCTTCTCCCCCAGCCCTTCTGGGAATTGGCGCCACAGCTGAGCTTCACCCAGGGGACAATGGGCTGTTAGTAGCTGGGTCAGTCGTGCTTTGGCCTTTGTGAGAGGACAGTTGGGGGCCGGGACAGGGACTGGGGCACCGCTGTCAGGACACAGTGGGAGCAGGAGAGGAGGGCCCTGCCTCTGGGGCCGGAGGGTCAGGGTGAAGTCCCAGTTTGGGGCTCTGGTCTCCTTGCCTCAGTTTTCGCATCTGGCAGATGGGACTCTGACACGGACCCCCTGGAGCCTCCCTCGCCTAGGGCCCTCCAGGGCCTGGTCTTCCCCTGCAGCTGCAGTGACTCCCCCCCAGCTAAGGAGCGCCCCTCGAAATCTGCGTGGATGTGTGAGCACCCACATCATGCTTTGAGGCGATGCTTGCTCTCCGAACGCCCCCTCTGTGGCCTAATCCTCGAACCCGGGTCCAGTGGAGGCATTCGGGTCCGAGACCGGGTCCGAGGGCCTGGAGGAGCCCTGGACCGCGGCGAGCGCTGCGGAAGTGTTTGCTCGGGGAACCTCGAGTCCTGCTAGACACGAGTGGGCCCAGCGCCTTCCCGCGGAGTCTCAGGAGAAAGAAATCCAGTCCTCAGGCTCACGAGGTCCTCACTTCCTCCCTGCCCTCTGCGCAGACCCTCGGCACTGTGCCCCAGCCACCCTGCCCCCATCTGGCCCCCGCCCAGGGACATGACACCCCAGCTCCCTCAGGCTGGCTGCTCCTGTCCTCAGCTCCCTGCTGCCGGCCCGAGGCCCTCGCTGGAGGGGCCTTCCCTGAGGCTGCAGCCCTCGGGGGGCTTTGTCAGCACTCCCTGCTCTGAGGGTCTCACATCCAGGTGCCTATGAGGCCCGTCCCAGTAGGACACAAGCCTCACAAGGGCTACAGGTGGGTCTGTCTGGCCCAGGGCCCTGGACAGAGTCTGGGCCCGAGAAGGCACTCCTTGGATACGTGGAGTGAATGGAGGGTGGATGTGGGGCCGAGTGGAGGTGGGGGTGGCCAGCGCGTGAAGCTGAGCAGAGCTGGAGAAAGAACAGCTCCCCCAGGCCCGCCCCCCTTGCAGCTCTGCTGCATGAACCTTCCCTTGACTCAGGGCTTCTCGACCTGGCTGGACATCGGATACATGGGGAGCTTTTCAAACTCCTGACCTGTGTCACCCCTCCCCCACGTGGGGAGTCTGGGTGGGCCCTCACGGGCACGCTGCAATACCCTCAGGTGGTTGTAGTGTTCAGGCTGGGTCAAGGACCATGGTTTGGCTGGTAGAAATTTTAATTCTTTACCAACCGGAGGGGCATTTAGGTTGATTCGAAGGTTCTAGCAGGTCCCATCAACCATTTCCTCTTGAGTATGAATTAATGGAGGAGCCCACTTTTTTCCCACCCCCCCCCCAACACTTGGCTGGGTTGGGCAGGCCTGGAGGAGGGGGACATTTTCTGGGTGGGAGAGAGAAAGGAGTTAGGAAGTTTGGGGACAGAGAGTTCCAGGGGCATGTTTGAGTGGGGGAGGGTGATTGAAGACTCAGAGGTGAGAAGGAAAGGAGGCGACATTTAGGACATGAAGAAGGGTGTTTCTGCTTTCTGGATGTTGCTCACGGCCAGACTTAGGATAGAGCTGGATTTTCCACCCCACCCGCCCCATTCAGCGTGAGGAGCCCGTGCCCTCCAGGCGGACACTGACAGCCCCTTGATGACAGGTGGCTGGAAAGGTCCTGCTGGCCTCCCACTGTGGTGCCTGCTCGTTCTAACCCTCGGGGCCCACTTGCAGCTGTGTCTACGGCACCCTCCATCACACAGGGTTTGACCTTCCCGATGACCTACAGCTGTGGTTCTCAGTGTGGCTCCCTGCGCCACCAGCAGCTGTTTCTGAATCTGGGGCGGGGTCCCCCAACACCTCCAGGTGGGACTAGTTGTACCGAACCCCCAGGTGACTCTATCCACTGGTCTCAGATCTCTGCCTGAGAAATGGGTGTTACTAGTCCATTTCACAGAAGAGGAAAATGAGGGCTGACGAGACAACTGGTCCCCAGAGCCAAGGTCCCCAGGTGTTCAGAGACGCTGGTGCCAGGGCCCCCTCTTCCTCCCCACCCACTGCCCAGGGGAAGCCTCAGGAAGGGGGTTCCCGGGAACAGACACCCCCCACCCCATCTCAGAGGGTGTGGTGGAGGCGGCCTGTGGATCACATCCCTTGAAGTAGGTGACCTTGAGCAAGTCCAGGTCACTCTCCACCGGAGAGCTGAAGCTGAGACCTACCCAGGAACGAACCTGCTCAGGAGGCACAGACACCAGATCTGGGCTTGGAAAGGGGCAGGGCGGTAACAGCGCCACGGAGCTAGACTGTGGCCAGCCAAACGCAGCGAGTTTGAGGAATTCCACCACTTCAGAATCCAGTGCCATGCCCTTCCGTGTGCCCTTTGTCTTGGTGCTGACTGACCCTGGCAATTAGGGCACAAACTCCAGCAAGCCGGGCCCTCCCCCTCCTGCACTTTTGGGGCGGGTGGCCCGGGGGAGGGGCTGGGGCCTGAGCCCTACCTGCGGGGGAAACAGCCCGCGGCCGGGGGGCCGAGCCCCAGGACCGTGTCAGAACAAACCTCCGCCTGGCCGGGGTGAGTGCCCTGCTGTGCGCAGAGGGAGACCCTGCCTGTGCTGCGTGCTGATCAGGGGTGTCCCACTTCAGGGCCAGAGCCCTCTGGTCCCAGATCTTTAAGGCTCTGGGGTCCCTTCTTTTATTTTATTTATTTATAATTTTAGAGGGAGGAGAAGGGAAGGAGAAAGAGGGAGAGAAACATCAGTGTGTGGTTGCCTCTTGTGTCCCCCTCACTGGGGACCTGGCCCACAACCCAGGCATGTGCCCTGACTGGGAATCGAACCTCGACCCTTTCATTTACAGGTCAGTGCTCAAGCTCAATCCCTTCTTGAAGCTGGGCCAGAGGTTTCACCACGCCCAGGCCAGTGCTGGGGTCCAGGAGGAACTACAAGGCGGGGGTTGAGGGGCACCAGATGCTTGAGTTGTGCGCCTTCAAAAAGCGCTCCTGTCTGGGGCCGGTTGGGGTGCAGAGCAGGAGCAGGCACAGAGCCCACAGTGGGGAACAAGCTTATAGCGATCCGGAGCGTTGACGTTGGAACTGACGGCCCCACATCTGCGAGAAGTGGGACTGAGGACCCATTTTACAGCCCAGGAAACCGAGGCACCGTCGGGAACCAGGCAGTGCCCGGCCAAGGGCCAAGGAAAGAGAGGTGGCAGGGACCAGTGGGGACGCACGACATTTCCTCATCACCAGCAGGCTGGCGTTTTCGGCTGGCGTGGGAGGTCGGCAGTAGTTTTGAGAAGGGCGGGGGCGGGGCGGAGCGGGGTGGATGTGCCTTCCCTCTCCCACTCCCGGCATCCCCGTCACCAGCGGGCAGCTGCGCGGGCGGCCCGCGTCAGCCCTGCTGCATTTACGCGGGTTCCTGGGCTGCGCCCGGAGTAGTGGCGAGGGGCGCGCCCTGCCTCCGCGGCAGGTGGCAGAGGGCGGTGCCTGTCCTGCGGCGCTCCTGGCGCGCCCGGACTCAACCCGGTCCAGGGGTAGGAGGCGCGCCCCCCTCCCTAGTGCGCCTCCCTCAGCGTCCTCCCTCCTGGGCGGGCGGATTTCCCATATCCTGTCACTGCCCCTGGAGCCCCCTCCCCCGCCGCGCGCGCCACAGGCAGCCTCTTCCCTGTCAGCCCGGGTCACCCACGCCCTGGTGAGGTCACGACCCCGCCAGAGGAAAGGCCCTACCCACTGCGCCCTTATCTCATTAAGGTTCCAGGGTCCATGACCCTGAAATCAGTCCAGCCTCGGCCTCGGGGCGCTGGCATGCAGCTTCTCTGGGCCTCCGTCTCTCACCTGACCAGAGGGAACCCCAAAGCAGTCGTGGGGTTGTCGGGGGATCAGACAGAACCGTGCAGGTCACACATGATCGACTAGGATGGGGGTATTCTAAGGGAGGGGAGGGGAGTGGCATGGCCCTGCTGGGGTGGGGGTGGGGCACAGGTACAGGTGATGGGAAGGCCTGGGGAGGAGGCTTGGTTCTCTGGGCTCACCTGCGCCCTCACCTGCCGCTGGGGCCGAGCTGTTACAGCTTCCATGGCCTCTCCTGCACCTGCCCTTGTCCCAGGACCTCCGCGTCCCTAAGACACAGTGGAGATGCGTGTGATCTAGAGCGTGAGGAGACAGTGCTGTGGGCCGAATCCATTCCGGCAAGTCCTGTAAACTCGGTCCCTTATTCATGCCCTGTCCTCAGCCTCCCGCCCACCCGGCCCAGACGGGGGTCCTTCGGTCCCGTAGACACAGGCAGACCCCGAATGTGGAAAACCAGCTGCAGAAGGAGGGCTCTTCGCAGGAGTGAAGCCGTCCGTACCCACGCCGACTGTTGCTTAGCGAAGCTGTGGCACATCTGCCTGTGGTTCAACAAAGCAGGGGCTGGAGGAGACGCACAGGCCGCTGACATCTGCATCGCTTGTTAGTGGGAGCAGGAGGGGCCAGCCTCCACGTCCACTGAGGCACCATCCATGGGGCCCGGGGTGCGGCACGGGTGCACGCGTGTATCTGTGCCAGTACCCGCATGCTTGTGTGCATCACCTCTGTGCACCTGTACACACATACAGGAATTCACACGTGGTTATACATGTGTGCCTGCATCGTGTGCATCTGTACGTGTATGCACGTTGCTTGAACACACATGTGTGAATGCACAGATGTGTGTGCACTCGTTCCCTGGGTCCCAGACCTTCCTCAGACCTCTGTGCTGGGAGAGGCTGCGGCCCGGCCTTTGCAAGGAGTGCCCCCAGTCGGTGGGCCCCCCTTGAAGCTGTGCTGTTTCTGAGTGTGCTGTGAGCCCGTGTGCAGAAGGCACCGTGTGCTCAGCACACGTAGGGCATAGGAAGCTGGGGGAAGTGTGTTGGTCACTGACTCAGCTGACCTGTGAATAATGTGGTCAGCCTCGGGGAGTCCGGCGGGTCCATTCACTCATCACCTAATCATCTGTTTCCCAGTGCTTTACTGAGCGCTCACTGCACTGGAGGGCCTGAGTGTCGGGGGGCAGACCCTTGTCCTTGGAAAATGCTCCCCCAGGACAGGGAAGGAGGTGGGGGGAGCGGACTGCTGGGGCATAAGTGGAAAGATACAGCTAAGATGCAGAAATGAATTGACGCCTTAACCAGACGCAGGGTGGAGGTGGACAAGGGGCCTCCCTGCCCTCCGCTCCTGCAGCAGTCAGGGCAGCCTGGCTTGTGCTGTGTAACAAACATGCCCCGAGTCTCCGCGGCTCGTGACAGCCTTGTCTCCGGCACCAGGGGTGAGGGCTCTGATTCTGGCTGTCGCTGTCTGGCCTCACAAGCGAGGTTGTGTACGTCCCCTCGTTTGCAGTGCCTCCTGCTGAGAAAGGGACTCTGTCCTGGGGTGTGAATAGGGCGGGTGGGTGACCCAGCAGAGACTCAGCACTTGCTGGGCTCCTGAGCTGGTCCAGTGCCACGTGGGGTGCTTGGATGTATTATCGCCTTCATTTGCCACAGCTCTGGGACGTGGAGGTCACGGTGACTGTTTGGGGGAGGGGGAAATGGAGTGGAGGGACATTTCTTGAAGAATTGTCTACGGGAAAAGCAGAGCAGGACCCTTGTGACTTCTATTGAGGGAAACTGAGGCACCCCCCCCCATGCGCAGGCCCACTCCGGGGGTTTCCCAGGAGACGTGGTGGTCTCGAGACCCCTCCTCTATCCTGAGAGACCAAAGGGGAGATACAGCAGTCCTCGTGTTGCAGGACTTCAGGAAGATGGGAGGGGACACAGTTCCGGAGTCTGCCGAGTCCCACTTCCTTTTCTCTGACCGGAACTGAGCCAGTAGGCCTGCTCTCCCCAAAGCCATTCATTTATTCAGTTCCCACTGTAGCCTGAGCACAGACAGAATAAGGGCCCAGTAAATGGCAGCTCTGATTACTCCTGGATTTGAGCTGACGGCCTGAGCATTGCCCCTACGGTTTCGTGCTCACACTTGTAACAAGGACCTTTGTAAATATCCCAGCCTTTCCGTTGGGAATGTGGCTGCAGTGTCCACAGGGCAGGCTGCCATTGGACATTTTGTTACGCTGTCTTCCAAGGTCAGCTTTGACAGGTCCCAGAATGCACTCCCAGGAAAGCTACTTGTGATGGTTAGCTATTGCTGCGTAACAAGCGAAGCGAAGCCAAAACAAAACTCTTCGTTTGGCATGTGGTTCTGCAGGTCAGGAGTTTCCGCTGGACTCATCTTGGCGGTTCTGCTGGTCTTGGCTGGCCCCTCGAGTGTTTCTGCTTGTCTCTGCTCCACGTGGCCTCTCCCTCTCCAGCAGCCAACCCGGCCTGTTCTCGCAGTCCAGGGAAGGTCCGAGAGAGGCACTGAAGGGCTCAGGGTCTCCTGGGCTCTAGGCTTGGAGCCGGCCACTGTCACTTTGGCCGTCTGCTGCTGGCCAAAGTAGGCTGCAAGGCCAGGACAAGTCAAGGTCCTCCTGATGGAGGAACTGAAAAGTGACACACAGAATGTGTGCATGCAGGACAGTCTGGGACACCGAGGTCGCCCTGCGTGTCCGCCCACCACAAACAGTTCCGGTCCCGCCCTGTCTCGACCCCTCCTTTGTTTGTGCAGCTGAGCTGGTAGCCTGGCCACGAAACACATTTCTCCTGCCTTGGGGATACTGCGACCTTGACTCCATTCCCAGAAGGCTTTTGTCTGGGACTTCCCAGGCACTCCCTCCCTCCCGGGCCAGGCTCAGGCTGGTTATGGTAACAGGAGAGTTTGTGTTTGGTAAACATGGGGTGGGTGTTCCCTTTAAAGTCACCTACAATCCTTGAGCGCAGCTGGGTGGAGAGGACTCCCCACAGCCCAGGCCCCCAGCAGGGTTCGGCTTTGAAGTCTGTGGCCTGGGTGGAGCACACCTCCTCCCTGCTCCGTTTATTCATCATCGTTGGCCAAGGACATGCAGGTGCCCTCTGTACAATGATCCATCTGTGCTGACAAGGCACGAGCACAGGAGGTGTGCGGCAGAGAGGGCCCAGCTGAACACAAGGCCAGAAGTGGGGAGCACTGTCCCTGCTGGCTCACCAGCCCCGCCCAGTTGGATCTCAGCCAGCTTGACCCCTCTCTACAGCCCCGTCCCCACCAAGGGGTCCTTAGTACCTTTGGTGACCCTCACAGCAGGCCCCGGGGGCGGCTCTCACAGTGGGTTCTCAGGCCCAGACGCCCCATTCTGGGCCCTGCTCCGGCTCAGGGCTGAGCGTGCGTGTGGGAGGGGAGGGGCATCGGCCCTCCGGGTTCTTGCCCTCTGTGGGGAGCCAGTGGGGGCACACGACTGGCTGGAGAGTGCCTGACACCCCCCACCTCCTGGCCAGACATCTGGACTTACCGCGCTGTGTGAGAGCCCTGTGTGCCGACGACGGGGCAGCTCCCAGATGCCCAGCTCCGGGGGCCTGAGCTGCTCAGAGCTGGCTGCTGGGGTGGGGGCAGCCCCCTCGGGTTCTTGCTAGCTTCTCTCTGAGGTGGGTTACGGGTCCTGGTGCTGACACTGAGGTCTCCGAGGGCCCCGGGGGGATGTTGGGTGGGCTGGCAGGTGCTGGCCTGTCACTGCACTGGCACTAGGTCAGAGTAGCAGCCCCACAGCCCCCAGGACGGCTCAGCGTGTGCGTGCATGGCTTCCTGGCCAGCCGTGGCATTGGGGGCCCCAGGCCTGCACTCATGGAAAGCGGAGGAGTCCCCCTGGTGCCCTTGTAGCTCCTCAGGGCCCCCGGTGCCCAGTGCACTCTGAGCGGAGGTGACCACGGGGGTAACCACGCCCGTGTGCACCCTTGTTCCTCCCTCTCATGCGTGTGGACAGGCTGCTGCAGGACTGGTGCCGGCCGCAGACGGGAGAAGCCCTTTAAGCGCATTCCTGTGCACCCCCGGCGGGACCTGGCCGCTGCCTCGGTCTCCTGCTGGAGTGGCACCTGTTCTAAATTGTGATCAGGCTAAATTAGATGGAAAAACATGCAAATGCAGTTGGAGCTTTCTGGCAAATTAGCATGCAAATGGGCGGAGGAGAGGACCGCTCGGGAAGGGGAGCGCCTCCTGGTTTGCCTAATGATTGAGGCAGTCAAATGAAGCCAGTGGGCTCTCCGCGCGTGTGCTTTTTAAAGGGGGAATTATTTCAGCTACGTTTGCTAGTTTTCTGCGGTTGCCTAAAAAAAGCCAAGAAAAATACCTTCCTGCTGTTCCCCGACCCTCCACCCCCTTCCCCTTGAATGGGTAGAAGTTGGAAGGCTTTTTCCTACTACCAGTCTGCACATTTTCCTCGGTCAGCTTTCGACTGGTCACAGAACCTGGAATCCCGATATATTTTAAACTGGGGGTGGGGGTGTATTTTGGCCAAACTTGCTGAAGACGGAGCCGTCGGGGACCTGAATCTGTAGTCATCTGGACATGGGAAGGATCATCGGGGTCCATCGGCATGTGGTGCCACGCTGGGTGAAGCCTTAAAAACACGGAGCGCACCCGGGGGGTGAGTGAGGGGTTAGCCATCCTCGGGAGAACACAGAGGCGGGGGCGCACCAGCAAAGAGGAGCCAGCGGTGACGGGAGACCAGGCACTGACACAGTAACGGGGCCGTGTGCGGTGGCGTCCAGTGCCTTCACCGGGTACCATGACCTCCAGCCACATTCAAGGCCAAAGGCATCTCTGGGAATCCCAGCGGGCGTTGTCATTTGGGACAGGGAGAGGAGGCATCCTATGTCACTCCGCCCTCTGTGACCCTGTCCTTCCTTTGGGCATCCAGGGCACGCATTCCCGTCACGGAGGTGGCCCCTTTGTTCCCTTTCCTCCCGGTTTTTAGTGCATTTTTCTTGACTCCCCCGGATGGTGGAGGGCTTGTTCTGTGCCTTCCCGTGTCTTTCATTCTTGTCTCCTGCCCTGGATGTCTCCACACACAGCAATGCTGGGCGACGAGCTCACCGCGGCGCGATGCAGGGTGGCCTCCTAGCTGCGACGTCCGAGAGTGGCAGGGAAGCACCCCCAGTGCCCGCCCGCCCGTCGGGGCGACATGGGGACGGGAAGCTCAGCTGACCTGTGCGGAGCCAGTCTCCCTGTGGTGGTGTCACTATGTGCTTGTCCTCCGATCTCAGAGCTCAGCTGGGCTCCGTGACTCACGCTCTTTCCAGACAAGCCAACAAGCAGCTTTTCCCGAGTCCCCGGGGCTGTGCGCACCTGTGGCTGAAGGGTCCGCCAGAGCAGGTGCCTTCGGGAAGATGTGGCCATCAGGCAGTGACCACCCTGTGGCTTGACGTGCACCTGGGTGCACCTCTGCAGTCAAGGTGGGGGCGGGGGTTGTGGTGTTAACCACGCGCTACGGGGATTGGACTGAATCCAAGTACTTTTTTCCCCCCGAGATGGAACTTGGAGGTGGAAAAATCACATACACATTAATGTAGCCAATTAAAAAGTATACATGGAACAATGTTCATCATTTCCTGTGTCTATTGTCCTGCAGCAGGGAAGTAGAGATTAAAACAATAACAATAACACAGGCCTTGCTGAGAACTTTGGTCTTTAAGAGCTGGACATATTTCAGTTGTCCTCCACGGTTACTGCCGTGGTCGGCAAGATCCGCTGAATCGTCTGTACAGTCGAAATAGACAAACGGGGAAACCTAGGATGCTGGAGGGGGTGGGACCCAAGCATCTCAAATCCTTCAGGAGAACTGGGATGCCACCACGTTGGAGCTGTCAGCAGCGTCTTCTGCACAGAACAGACTCGAATGTACGTTTTGGGGTGACAGTCCACTTGCAAGGGGCCCCCTGTGGTTCTGCAGCTGTGTGGCCAGGTGCCATGTTTTTTTTTTTAAGATTTTTTTTTATTTATCTTTAGAGGGGAAGGGAAGGAGAGAGGGAGAGAAATATCAATGTATGGTTGCTTCCTGTGCATTCCCTGCTGGGAACTGGCCTGCAACCCAGGCATGTGCCCTGACTGGGAATCGAACCGTGATCTCTTGGTTCACAGGCCCGCGCTTAATCCACTAAGCTACACCAGCCAGGACCAGGTGCCACGTTTTATCCTCGGAGGACCGGAAGCTCTCCGCCGCGTAAACTGGGGATTGTTCCGAGCATCTGTGTCTCCTCAGGTTATGTTGCCTTTATAGAAAGTGTTTCTTTCGCCACTCCCCACTTCCCGGGAGACATGCTGGTCCTGCCTCAGCACTGAGAACTGAGAGGGACACAAGAGAAGCCAGAAAGAAAAGAGGGGAGGCTTTCCATGGGGGGAGGTGTGCCAGGCACTGCCCTGAGAGTGCGGACGCCATGCACACCTGATGGGGCGCCCTTCAGGATGAATGAACTTGACCATGGACTTGCAGCTTCCAGAGATGGTTTTATTTCAATAAACTTGCTGTCAATCGAACACTCTGGCAAAATGGAAACAATAATTATTTGAAGGCATTGGAAAGTGACATAAAGCAGGAAAAAATCTTAGAGGGGTACGAAATGTGAAAGCGGGGAGCCCCACTTGGCCTGCTTTGTTCCTGAAGGCCCTGTCTGGACCCTGCAGTGGGCTGGAGCTCAGGCAGAAGGTGGCGATCTTGTTGGGCTAGGAGGTCAGAGGCTAGAGTTTGGAATTGCTGTATGTTGGGAAATTTAGGAAGAAATCTCAGACAAGTCACATAGGAAGATGCCCCTAAATGTGGAATAAACTCCCCGCAGATCCCTTGGGGATGATCGCCAAAGGGTGCATTTGCAGAGCAAGACACCAGAAAGACCGGGAAGAAGTGACAGCTGTGGGGTGGAAAGGGCAGAGCGGAGCATCCGGCATCTGGCCAGTGCCGGGAAGACCAAGTTCAGAGTTCATGTCTCACCAGGTAAGAGGAACTTGGTCAACACCTTAGGCTTTTCCTGAAAAGCCCTGAAATGGAGTGAAATCTGCTATGTGCTGAAATAAAATGACTGTTAATTATACAGTTGGAAGACAGAGTGCTATATTCAAACTGATGAGAGAAAAAACTGATAACCTAGAACTGCATACCCAGCTAAACTATCAATCAAGCAGGATAGCAAAATGAAGACATTACAGTTACACGAACCCAGGAGTTTACTAACAACAGGCTCTCTCCAAAGACTCCTATTTGATGGTTTTAAAGGAGATCTGAAACCCTGGTCAGAAGGGATGGGAGTGGGCCAAGTGTTTGTGTGACTCTGGAGCAGGGGAGGGTGTTAGGGGTGCATGCTAAAATTTAAGAAAAGGAGAACTCAAAATAGGCAATGAAATAAAGGGGTTAAAATTTTTTTTTAAATCCTCACCTGGGGATAGTTTTATTGATGAGAGAGAGAGAGAACATCAATTTGAGAGGAACATCGATCAGTTGCCTCCTGTACGCACCCCAACTGAGGATAGAACCTGCAACCTAGGTGTGTGCCCTGACCGGGGATTGAACCTGCAAACTTTTGGTGTATGGGACGACATTCTAACCATCTGAGCCACTGGCCAGAGCTAGAATAATGGATTTTACAAAACTCTTCTTCAATCCAAAACAACATAGAAGAGGAGAACAAAAGCTTAGAAAAGGAGGGCAAATAAATAAACCTGATATTGGGAAAATCGCTAGTTTTGAATTTTTATGGTCCATGATTTTTTGGGAACCTGAGGGAGAGACCACCCCCTGTGGAGGGGAATGAGGGATCTCAGTCGTTACTTTTCCCCAACCAGTCATCCTCTAAAGGGGCAGGTTTTGTGTGGGGAGTGACGATTTTAGAGGCAGGTCTTGTGTGCAGAAAGGGGGCGGCAATTGTCTGGGCCTTGAGCAGCTGGAACCTGGCCTTCAGGAGAGAGAGACACAGGCTCACCGCCCTCTCACTGGTGTGGCCAGGTGACCGCCTGGTGTAGGGGGAGGCTAAGACCCCCGTGGAAGGCAGAGAGAGCTCACGTCAGGTTTTAAGATGCTGTGTTGAGGTTCCCTCCAAGTACCCAAGCCTTCAGTGAGGCACCGTTAAGTGTCATGGAGGCCTTTCAGCCACCACCATCCCAGAGAGGAGCTGAGAGAGGAGTGTGTGCCCTTGGGTGGTGCGGGGTGACACAGGAGAGAAGAGGGAGGCTGACCCCGAGATGCTGAGAGTGACCTGCACAAGAAGACAGCAGAGGCCCAGGCCAGGCAGGCTAAAGGGCTCGCCGCCCAGGGAACAGTCGCCCCTGGGGGCTACTTCGTGGAAGGAGTAAGCCTTTCCCAAGGGCTGCATAGCCACCTGTGAATGAGTGGGCTCAGGACTTGGAGGCGTAGATGTCACGAGGAGATGGTGTTGCAGGCTAGTGATGTCTGGGACATTTGGGATCCGGGATTCGGGAAAGCGCCGTTTGCTCTGAGTCCTTCTGACGTGGAATTGCGTCCTCAGCACCACCGTCCCACCTTCTCCCCACACCTGCTGAGGGAGGGTCACATGGTTTTGCAATTCCAGCCCCGGTGCTCAGATGATGGTTCAGGGCTGGGTACCCTGAGCAGCCAGCACTTGGCATTGGAGCTGCAGGAAGGACGTGCTTTCCCTCCTCCTTGGACATCGTCACGTGGACCGGGCATGCCACCGCTGCCTGGCTACCAGCAGGAGGACAAAGCCCACATGTGGGGAGGGCAGAGCTGAGCCACCTTGGAGAAACAAGGCCAGGCCTTGACTGACCCGCTCGAGCCTCCTCCCTCCCTCTGGGTTCCCCATCCCTCCTGAGCCAGTGGTGTTGGCTCCTCTCTTACGCGTCTCGCCGGGCACACAGGTGTGAAAGGGAGTCATCGACTGCATCACCTAAAGGAAGATGCAAACCAGAGCTCATGACAGCCTGACTTCGGCCTTTAGGGGGGTCTCCCATTGTGCACTGTGGTAGTGGGGACCAAAAAAATTAAATGAGACTCGCCACGTGGCAGGTCTTGGGGCCCCCTGCCGTCACCCCGCTGGTCCTGTTGCAGGACTGGGGTGCTCTGAGAGGAGGAGTCTCCTGGTCACCATTCCTCCTTCCCACCAGGGAATGGCTCCAGAGGCCAAGGCCACAGGGCCAGGGCAGAGCTGGAGCTCAACTCAGAGCCTCGATTGTGTTCCAAAGCCTGGAGCCAGCGGTTCTTCAGGGGCCAGGACCCTGCCCTCTGTTACTCATCCATCGGCCGCTCCAGCAGGCAGGTGCTCAGGGCTCGGGTAACACCATTTCCTCTGAAGACCTGTTGAAATATTCACAGCCTGGTGCGTGCTCCCCGTCAGGGCTCTTTTGCTGCGGGGCCCCTGGGCCAATGAGCTTGCTCCTCCTGTGTGCTGGGAGCACGTTATCATCCTTGGTCCTGCAGGGGGCTCGTGCTTTATCTATGTGTCTAGTCCTTGGTGTCATCAGTCTGCAGCTCCATTTCCGCTCTACCCTGACCACCGCTGGGATGGGAGCTGTGTCCCCCATTGCTCCGGGTCTTGCACGGCATGCACGGGGCTGGCGAGGGTTAAAGTGGCGGAGGCTGCCGGGCCCAGGGCCAGCCGCGCAGCTCCCCTACAGCCAGGGCCCGCTTGGAGGGCGCCTGCGGCATTGGGTCCCAGGGGGTGCAGCCTGGCTGGCAGGGTCCGTGCATGGCTCAGGATGGGTCCATGTAAGACACATCCAAACATGTGAAGAATTTCTATGAGTTTATCTGAGCCAAACTGATGACAATCGCTGGGAAGCAAGATGTCAAATGCTCCGAGGAATTAACAATTGGCAGCGTCTTTTATGCATTTGAGATGAAGGAGAGACCATAAGGACGGTTACGTGGAGGTGGGAGAAAGCAAGGCAGGGATGGATTAGGGGGCGGTGAAGACTGTGCGCTCTCTTGAGAGTGCCCAGGCTTTAGAAGGCGGGTGTAAAGGGTGCCCCCTTCAAAGGTGTGTTAACCTGGATGCGCAGAAACACGGCACAGGGCCGGCTTGAGGCAAAGACGAGCCTTTTACTAAAGAAGTTACATGCCGTGTGTGACCAGCAGTTAGGAATTTGTGGTCAGCGCACCCTGTGAGGTGACTTTCCATGGAACCCCGTTTTTGTTTAGAGGGCAGCACAGGTGAAGGGCAGGCTCCTAGGGGCAGACGAAACAGGCCCGCCCCCTCCCAGTAACAGGCTGGCAGTGGACACACCCACCCCTCAGAAGGCACTGGGCTCCGCCCTGGCAGGAGCCGGAAGGAGGGCCTTCTGCCCCGGCGTGGCCCGGACCCACCTCGGGCCTCCTGGACCTGGTGTCCTTGCCTGTGACAGACAGGCCAGGGCTGGTCTGGAGGGTCAAGGGACCTCCGATAGCGAGATCAGGAAGCATGGACTGGCTTCCAGGGAAAGTGCACACACACATGCTCGCACACGTGCACACACATATGCTCACACACAAACACAACACCCACACAGTGTGTGCATTTGCACACACACACTCATGGGTCCCAGGAGGCCCGTCCATGGATCCCTGGTTGAAACCTTTAGACGGACTGTTTTCCAGCTGCGGCCACCTGCTCTTACTGGGTCAAGAAATCAACTTAGTGGGATGTCACAAGCATTCTTCTTGTTAAAGGTTTTATTTATTGATCTGAGAGAGAGAGAGATGTGGATTTGTTGTTTCACTTATTGGTGCATTTATTGGTTGATTCTTGTATGTGCCCTGACTGGGGATTGAACCTGCAAACTCGGTATATCGGGATGACACTCTAACCAACTGAACCAGCATTAAAAAAAAAAAAAGAATGGAATAGAGTGGAGTGACGGTGGCATTGTTTCGCAACCCTGCTGGCACAGTGTACAGCACATTTCCCCCTGTGGGTCACGACCTGAGAGTTTGGCAAACACAGGTCCAGGCCACGGATCAGGTTCTTCCACGTCCCCCACGAGGGGGCGGCTGGGCAGGGACCCTCAGGCCTCCCTGAGGCCTAAGCAGTGGGCTGTGGGGTGGCTCTCCGCACCCCTGGGGCAGGGAGCCAAATACCTGGGAAAGTTACTTTCATGTCCTGATGTCTAAAGCGTTGTCTTTCCTTGTTCCTTTTTCTATCTTTTTTTTTCAGGGAGGCTACGTTTGAAGGCTATCAGAGCGCTCTCCTGCCCTCCTCCCCACTGCTCTGCCCGCCTGTCCCTCTCTCCTCTCTGCAGGACGGTGGGCTGGGGGGCTCCTCCGAGCTCTCTGGTGGCCACACGAATTAGCAGCACGCTTGCCTCCATGCGCGGGAAGCTTGGCGGCTGGGAGACGTCCACGGCATGCCTTCCCCCGCTTCGGCCAGGTCTGGGAGGACCCCGTGTCTCACAGAGGGCGCATGCCACCTCCCTCGGCAGGCCCCGGGTGTGCCTCCACTTTTGCCAAAAAATAGAGCAAAATCCAGCTGTTTCTTGAGCTCTTTGGGGGACTCAGAAAAGAGAAGTAACGATTCCGAATTTCTCCCTGAACTTTCTGTCCTCACTTTTTTCTGTTTACTTGTCGATTTCTGCACTAAAACCAGGGGGCTTTAGTTGTTCTGCATCTGAATATAGTGTAGAAATACAGCTTCTCCCCTCTTTACTGTTTTTCCAACCGTTTTGTGATTTAAAACAGTTTTATGTTTTCACTGTGAAGTGTACCGGGCCGCTGGCCCTGGACAACACTGGGCTGAGCTGTGAGATCCGCTGTGCCTGGACTTTTTCCAACCAGGATACAGTTGGCCCCCTCTGTCCCTGGGTTTTGAATCTGGATTCAACCAACCTCAGGAGAAATCAGCACTTGCGATCCAAAGGGGGCGGAGCCGGGGACACTGCCACCCCCTCTTCAGACCAGCTCAGCCTGGACCGCGAGTGGGACAGGCCGCCCTGCCAGGCCAGCAGTGGTCTTGTCCCTCCATCCCTCGGCCCCGAGGACCTGCTTGTACACTGGCGCTCCTTCCCCAGCAAAGGGGTCCCGCCCCCCAGAAGAGGACGGGCGGCTTCTCTGGGGACGCTGGCACGCCTGTTGACGGCCTGCGGACGGCCTGCGGACGGCCTGCGGACTGGGGATTGTGCATCAACACCACCTCCCAAGAGGTCTGTGACCGCCGAACACACCAACACTGTGGCACCCAAACAGCATGAGAGCAACACCCCCTCCTGTCCAGATCCCAGGGCGGGGCTGCAGCCCCGCCCACTCCTGTCAATCAACGTAATGATGCGCTGTGGGAGCTCGCGGTGGAGGGCATCCTCTCACGGACGTTTTGGTAAATGGGAGAACTTTACTTAGACGCGAGTTTTCAGATGTCGTCTGCTTACCGTAGGGTCTACCTGCTGGCAGTCACGGAGGAAGGAGGGAGGGCAGGTAGAGGTCAGCACAGGGGTCGCGGTGTGTTGGTCCCGTGTGGGGTGGGGAGGGCTTCTGGTGCGGGAGGAGGGGCCTCACTCCCATTGCAGGGAGCCATGGTGACCCCTGCTTCCTGGCTGCACCCCATCCTCACCCGGCATGGGGGCAAGCGACCTGAGCCTCTGTGAGATGTTAGCAGGGCCTTAAATGTTTCCTTCTACACCTTTGAGTCATTGGCCGTAAATTTTCTCCCAACAGCAATTAGTTTTATGATAGCGTGAGAAGTGCTAATTTTCATGCAGTATGAACCTGCCCCCAGTTCAGTTTCGTGTAGGTGGGTGCAGAGCAGACGGAACGCAGGGCTGGGCGCTGGCCCTCTGTCTACGGAGAGACCCTGCCTTGGGCTCCTCTCTGCACCAGTGGTCCTGCCCTGCCCTGCCCTGCCCGGCGTGCTGGGCCTCTCCAAGCCCCCACTGCCACCAGAGTTCACAGCCCTGTCTCCTGAGAATCTTCCTGACATGCGGGGGCTAACAGAGAGATGCTGGGCGCAGGCTGCGGACCTCACTGCCTCTGCCCTTTCCTGCGATGGCCACCTCTTGGCTCTGGGGATTCCTCTAGGGAAGGTGGGCAGTGTGGGGAGGGATCCTGGGGAGTGAGAAGGGCTGCAGGGTTCTGAAGGATCCATGACAACTGGGGAATGCCTCCTGCTCCCATCCGACAGTCCGTTTCTGTAACAAAATACCAGACATCTGCACCCCTGGAGGTCAGATGGGTTCCCCACGCCTCCCCCCACCCCACCTCTTCACTCCTCAAGCCCTCTCACCTGGCTCACAGTGGGGTAGGGTGTAGGGGACCAGCTAGCTCATTGTCGTGCTGCACGTGACAGTCCAGGGACATTCGGGTCTCAGCAGGAACCTGAGGCTGAAGGACTGCAGGGACACTGGGGTATGCTCTCGCTGCGGAGAGGCTGAAAGGAGACCAGGGAACCTGCGCAGGTGCCGAGAACCAGACAGGCCCCTTAGCAAAGAGCAGCACAGTCAGGCCAGGGGAGGGGCACAGTGGGCGTGGGGTGGCAGCAAGCTCTGGGCCTGGGCCTGGGATTGGCTGCCTTGAGCTGCTGCTTCCATGGGGAAGGACATCTCCTTGGATTTTTGCATTTGCACAAGGCCAGCCTCCAGGCCTTCGGGTTGGTTCTGGCTACTATTTTCAGATTGCTTTCCCTCCATGGTCCATTCTCCTGCTCCCAGCTGCTGGGACAGTGGCGTTTCAGCTGCCACTCCCCTCTCTGGCCCACAGCTGCGTGATCTTAGGGAGTGGAGAGTGCTGTCCCTGGGATAGGCTGCAGCTTGCTCCTGTGGGCAGCCTTGTCGAGGCAGGACACTGGGAGCTGGACGCTAATAAAATTGTGAAATGACACTCTTTGCCGAGTTGTCTCTGTCCTGGGTGAGTCGGGTTTCTGGTGGCCAGGGCCTTGAGACAGCGTGCTAGGACACTCTTCTGTTGGGTTCACAAGAGGACGAGCCTTGGTGTAACCTTCATGCATGAAGGAAAGGGGTGGATCACAGCTTAGTGCTGGTGGAAACGGACTTGACATTAAGTGAGAGCTCAGATGTGCTCTGGGCCCCCTGTGCTATCTCGCCAAGGGAAGGCGGAGGCTCCGTTCCTGCTGAGAAGTGGGTATCTGGGCACCAGGGGGTGGGTCGTGGAGGCGGACTGAGGCCAGGCCTCCTGGTTGGGTTGGGGTTGCGAGGGGCCATCAGGGAGGAGGAGGAGGGAGAAGGAATGCCAGATGTTGAACAGCCCCCGGGCAGTTCCAGAGGCTGCGAGGCTTTGCCATCACCGAGGCTGACGTCGGCTCTGTGGGCCGCAGTATCTCATGCACCGCACACCGTGTGTTTCTTCCCGTTTCTCTGTCTTACAGCGTTCACTTGTCGTAACTTTAGCAAGTAAGAGCCTCCCATGACCTTGTCCTTCGAGGTCCAGATTTCACTCATGCATCATCTCTTGACATACCACCTGAGGTTCGGCTCTCGTTACTACACATCTTGTTCATCGGGTGTGTATTAGTTCATGTTTTCTAAGTAAAGGAGTTTTTTTTTTTCCAGCTAGTCCACCCCACAGGCCACTGGCAAGCATGTGGACTCACTATTCTGGTCAGGTGTCCACTCTAGCCCAGTCAACTGGAGGAAAAGGGTCAGGGTTGAAGGTCATGGGGCTGAAGGTCAGCTCCCCGGCGGGCCTGGTGGGAGGGCACCTTTCAGTGGACGGACCGAGGCCGCAGGCACATCCTTGTCCAACGGCCACCACTGCAGCTGACCGAACTTTCCTGGAAGTGGTTTTCTGAGGATCTGCCCACTCAGAAGACAGCTCTTTAACCCTAGAAACAGAAAGCTCTGCTGGGGTGTATGGTGATAATAGAGCCAGGGCACCGTGCTTAGAAATGGGGCTGATTTAGAGTATCCTTAGCTGGGAATCCCAGTCCTTCTGACTTTGAGTAGAGTCATGTTCTTGGGAAGTCTGCATTTAACTTTCGTATTTTTGAAAGAGGGATAAGTAGGTCACACAAAAAGATCGAGATCACAGATTGCTGGAATTAGAGACATTTCTGCCCTGATCCCTCATTTGCCCTGCCCTGAACATGGCTTGGCCTCTATTCCCAGGTGACCACACCCGGGCGGGGTTCGCTCTTCTCCTGCCTCAGGGACACTTGCTCAGGCTTCCCAGGGTCTGGCACAGGCAGGCACTGCTACACACCTGTCCTGTTCAACTTAATCGTCTGCTGAAAGCTTCTAAATGTCCGCTTCTCATCGGTCCCCAGGAAGTGGACCGGAAAGAGCTTTCAGTATTTCTGCAGCCAGCCATAAAGGCAGAAAAAGGTAGTTGTCTCAGCTCAGGTAACAGTGAATTCCTTTCTCTTCTATTTGGCTTCTCACTGTTTCAAATGCTAATCTCTTCTGGAAACACCCTTGCAGACTCAGAGATAATGCTCTATCAGTTATTGGGGTGTCCCTTAGCGCGATCAAGGTGACACAAAATTAGCCTTCATATCACTATGTAAGCATCCACTTAATCCCCGTTTTCAGCCACATGCCTCATGCCTGGCGTCCTCTGAACCTGAATCAAGAGAGCTAACGCTCTAATCTTTCAGATAATGGGACTCCAGAGTCTCATGGAGAAATAAATGCCTGTCCTGGAGGGAGACCTGCACCTTTGAACCAACGCCCCTGTGTTACCGCATACTTCACCCCACCCTTTGTGACACGGGTACATCCAGGTCCTCAGCCACTCTGGGGTTCCGGAGTTCACCCTCAAAGGGTTCTTTCACTGAGAGCCTGTGAAAACAGTAAGTGTGTCTCATCTCTGTTTTCTGAAATAACCTTTGTTCATCCTTGCTGTGAAGAATAGTTTAGCTGGGTATAAAATTCCAGGTTGACGGTATTTTCTCCTCGGCACTTTGGAGACACCATTTCCAAGTCGTTTGACATCCGTTGTTCTCGATGAAAAAGGGCTGTTGGCAGCTGCACGGTTTCTCCTTGTCAGAAACCTGTCTGTCTAGGAGCTTTGGAGGTTTTCATCTGCTGTGCTTATTGGTCCCGTTTGGCATTTGATGGGCCATCTCTCTGAGTATCATGTCTTCATCTCTTAGACATTCTGAGCTATTGCCACAGAACTTACCTTAGAACCACGGCGCCTCACTGCAGTCTCCTCTATTTTCTGCTATCGGAATTTCCAGTAGGCATGTGTTAAATCTTCTCTGACTCCCACATCTTTTAATTTTTTAAAAAAGGTTTTATTTCTTTATTTCCAGAGACCAGGAAAGGGAGGCAGAAAGAGAGGGAGGGAAACATCAATGTGTGGTTGCCTCTCGCACGCCCGCAACCAGGGACCTGGCCCGCAACCCAGGCATGGGTCCTGATTGGGAATCGAACCGGTGACCTTTTGGTTGTCAGGCCGGCACTCAACCCACTGTCCCACACCAGCCAGGGCTAACTTTTCTTTTATAGTTTCCTTCTCTTAAGATCTCTGGATTATTTTCTTAGTCAGCTCCTCATTGCTAACTTACAATTCGCTAATTGCTTGTTAAATGCTTCTGTGTAGCATTTATTCCACCCATTGGGGTTTAAAATTTTCATGGGTATATTTTTCATTTCTAGTATTTTTAAAATTTTCATGGGTATATTTTTCATTTCTAGTATTTTTTTAATTTCTAGTATTTTCTCTGTCCTTCTGTGCTTGATCGGTAGTCTTCCTGGCTTGCTGTCCAATCTCTGAGGATTGTAAAAGTATATAATGTTATAATATCTCTTTCAATTGCTTTATGGTTTCATGTCTCAAATTTGATGAGCTTTTGTCTGGGCTGCATGGTATGGGTTTTTCTAATGTGTTTTGAACACTTATCTTGAGTAGGTGTTTCTATTTTATTTTGTTACTCCCCCTCGCCCTGCTGTGGGCACTTTTGTAGCTCCTCCAATGGGTCCACAATTCCAAACGAGGTCTGACGTCGGACTGGGATGTCCCCCCGGAGGGTGGCGGCGCCGTGGCTGACCTGGCTATGCTTCCGGTTGGCAGCTGTTTCTGCTGTGCTGGTCTCCTCTCTCCGGCCCTAACACCACTGCTGTAGTCAGGCCTCGGTCACCTCCGTCTGAATTAGCATGGTTCTCCTCCGTCTGCCCGCAGGCTGGTCCCTGCCCGTCCATCCTTCACGTGTGAGGTGGTCACAGCCTTGCTGGGTATGCGGAAAGGCTTGCAGCCAGCCCCAAATCAAAGCCCTCACCCCCCCCCCGAGGGGCTTCCTGTCTTCCTGCCCTCCTGCCCCGCACCTCCAGCCCCAGGGCTTCTTCACTTCGGGCTCTCCCCTCTGTGGCGTCCCTACTCCTCCTTGTCTTCGTGTGAGTTTAGGTGGCCTGGCTCAGCCCCCTGCCTGGGTGTCCCTGTGGCATCTTCTGCCCCTGCAATGCTGCAGGAGGTGCCCTGCTGTGCCTCACTCCCCCTAGAGTTTGGCGAGACCAGGTTTGCCTTCCCATCGCCAGGGCTCGCTCGGCACAGGGAGCTGCTCAGCAGAATTCATTCACTTAATGGGAGGAGGGCGTGGCTGGCCCTGTCTTGGTGGCTGAGTCTGTCAGCACCCGCAGCTGGTCTCCCTCCGGCAGCGGTGAGGTGGGGACAGCCATGCCTCAGCGTCTTCCCCCAACCTTGGCACCTGCCACCCTGCCCGAGGGGAGGAAACAGCTCAGAAGAGCCACCTGGGGGAGGAGGCAGAGGCTGAGTTCTGAGCGGTCGGTCGTCAGAAGGAGAAAACGAAAGTCAATACCCACCTAGAACAAGTCAAATCCTGTGCAGCCTCCGGCAGCTTCTCAATCAATCCGATCCCTGCGTTGTCAGTATTCCTCCCAATAAGGAGCTTTCGTGCCTCGGGCCCCTCACGCACAGATCCGTGTGTCTGGGCATGCCGCCTTGCCTGTGGTTCAGAAAGTCTGTGTGCCCGCTCACTCAGCAGCCTCCAGGGGCCCTGGATCACAAAATAATAACAACAATAATAATACGGTTTTCACTATAAAATAAGGATATTACTCTTTAGGGGTGGTGTCGATCGTACCCAAGAGAAGCTAAGTGACAGGGAGAGAGGGAGTGATGAATGAAATATTTGATCAGGCCTTGTCAGTGAGTCGCTGGACTGCCATGTGACAAAAGCCACACGGCGGCCACAGCGGGGACGCTCCTGTGGGCCTCGCAGCCCTGTGCAAGGTTGGCCGGGGCTGGTGCACCTTAGAGTCTCAGGGGCTTTTGAGGCTTCACGAGGGAATCAGGACAGCGGCTCTTTTTCAAACGCGCTTTTCTATTCGGGGAAAGGACCTGCATTTGTGGGGAGGGTGGCGACACTCAGCTTTGCTGGGCTCTGAAAGGCGGGCTGAGTTCTCTGTCCTCTGAAGGAGAAAGCTTTGTCTCGAGTCCAGGCACACACAGCCCTTTGTCTCGGGTCTTCACACTTCTACGGATTTTCTGCCTGCCGAGACGGCTTGCCAGGTTTAGTCCAGTCTGCTCCCTATTCTCTCTTCCTCGTTGTAGAGGGCACCTCCTCTAAAATGCTCGTTCAGGCTCGGACTGGCCTCGGATTTGACCCCTGAGCGAATGAGTCAGGTGGCGGAGGAGGCTGGGCCTTCGGGGACCCGGCCACCACCTGCCTCCCGTTCGTTCCCTCTAACCACCAGCTCCGGGGAAAGAGCAGAGGAATCATTCCCACTGAGGGCGCTCGTCACCCAGCAGGACTTGGCTTCACCAGCAAGGGGATCCCCCTCAAACACAGTCAGTTGCCAGCGGTGGTGCACGTGGGGCGGGCTGTCAGCTTAGGGGGAACAGTAGCATTGGTGGACAGACTCAGAAGTCCAACAACCGCCCCAATTCCAGGTGACTGTAAATGTCACCCGCGTGTGACACAGATGGACTCCCAGCCTACGGGACGGGGCCGTTGGGTGACATCAGAGGCCACAACCCTGTGGGCCCTTCTGCTGTGGTCCGGGACACCCCAAGGCCCACAGGTCTCCTCCAGTGCACTGTGTGTGGCACTCAGGTGACCGGCTTCAGCCGCTGTGCCCAGGGTCCCGCCTGCTCGGCTCTGCCCGCCTGGCCCCCCGGACGACCCCCTTGCAGGCACTGCAGCGAGTTGCCCCTCACACCCTCCCACGGGCTTGTCACAGGCGCGTTTTCATCCCCCTCCCACGGGCAGGCTGGGCTGAGCTCGCTGAGGAAGCCAAGTGTTTTTGCCCCACTTTGTGGCTGAATTAATGCCCTGAAGCCCTGCTCACTGCAGGTGGCCGGCCAACGACGCTGCTCACCCTTACTGTTCGTTCTGCAGCAGCGGTCACCTACCTACTTACTTCTCTGACCACTCTGTGGCCGGGCGGACCCGACAGCTGGGAGGGCTGGGCCAGGCCGATGGTGCCCACTCCTGCTGACCAAAGTGACTGACTCTCTGGTCACTTAGATGAGAAACAAATTTCTCTGAACCTCTAGGATTGGGACTTCAGGCTGCATGGGTTGACACTGGAATATTCTGGAACTTTGTCCCTGCCCTGGGTGTGTTCTTTGTCATGGCCTCATCATTTTCCTGCAGACATGACCAGTACATACAATCAGAAGAGACAGGTGCATGGGCTTAAATTCGGGGGCACGGGCCTGTGCTGTACAGACTGACTTAGTGGGGCTGGTCTTGGGGGGAGACCCCGAGATGCTCTGCAGGGGGGCCACGCCAGCATCCTGCAGGCTGGGCGTGCACTTGGCCTTCCCCCGGCACGGCCACCGGGGCTGCTGCAGTTCTGGCCTCTTGTCGCCGCCCAGGACTCTTCCACTGGCTTCTTGGTGACCCTCGGGACCAGAGCGCCCCTCCCCACCAACAAACACCATTTCTGGGGTCGATTCTTACAGGGCCCGCTCATTTACTCATTTCTTTCTTCCTTTTTAAAATCTTCATTCAGGTATATATTCATTGATTTGAGAGAGAGAGAGAGAGAGAGAGAGAGAGAGAGAAAGAGAGGGAGAGAGAGAGAGGGAGAGAGAGAGAGAGAGATCAGTTGCCTGCCGTATGCACCCCGACTGGGGATCAAACCTGCAACCTAGGTATGTGCCCTGATGGGAAACCAAACCCCCAGCCTTTTGACATACGGGATGACGCTCCAACCAACCGAACTGCCCGCCAGGGCAGGGGCCTGCTCATTTTAACAGGACCCCACGCTCCGAGCTGCTCAGGTTCAGAAGGCTTTGGGAACTTGGGGACATCCGAAGGCACCTGGGCTCCTGAAGTTGCAGCCACCCCCCTCCAGGAAGCCTTGGAGTCCTGTCACCTGGGGGAGGCGGTGTTGGCCCCTTCCTCCGGGTCCCGTGGGTTGGCTCCTCGCCTTCCAGGTCCAGCCTGCTGTTCTGCAGACAAGCCATTTGCCACAACAAAGGGTTTCCAGTCCAGAGAGAGGCGGTGGTGAGGCTCCCTCCCGGGGCCCTGTGGAGGAGACCTCTCAGAGGGGAGGCGCCTTTCAGCAGCTTCGTGGTGAGATTTAGTGGCTGCAATTTTCTAAATTGCAGAAGTGAAAGAAAATGACAAGTTCCTGCAGCGTGCCGGCTGGGGGATGGGCCGCAGTCTTGCCAGGCTGTCATTAATTTCTTTTCAGCTGCTGCCAGTTAGGTGCCTCAAGACCCCGGCTCCCAGGCAGCCAGCCTGCCATTATCTGTCATTAGGAGCTGTGCTCGGCGGAGGGATTGAGTGTCTCAGTTCCCAGAGCTGTCTCAGAGGGTCACAGGCCAGCTGCGTCGCCCTGTAGCATTGGGGGTCTTTGCTCATGTCCAGAGCTCTGGGCACTAAAGTTGTCCAGGGGACTGGGCCGGGGCCCCTGTCCCCCGAGGGGCCTCATAGGAACCGAACCCGAAACCCAGGCCTGTGCCCTGACCGGGAATGGAACTGATGACATCCCGCTTTGCGGAACAACACCCAGTCAACCTAGCCACAGTGGCCAGGGAAATTCCCCTCTAATTACAAAAATAATTCTTATTATTTCCCTTTCTCCTCTTTCTCTCTGCTCTCTTAGATGCTAGGCTTCTCCTTCTGAGCGCCTGAGGACTCCCCAGCTCTGCAGGGGCCAAGGCCGCACTGAAGGGGATGAGCCTGTGAGAAAGCCGTGGGCCATCCGCAAAGCCACGGGCCATCCCGGCAGCCGGGAGCTGGGGCCTCGGGGGCCTCCGGCCTGGACGAGCTCGGTTTGTTTGTTGAGAAAACCGGGGTTGGTCTGGAATCCAGAGAATGAGCTAGAATTCCAAGGGTCATTGCCTTTCTTTTATTTTGTGTACTTTTCCCCTAAACATCATAAGCTTTAGGTCTACTATGTTTTGTTTGACATTTTAGCATTTCGGCTCCAGGCTGAGTTTAATCAGAACCACGTTTGAGTCCCACGAGTTTTCCTGATTGTAAACTCTATTCCACCTCTATTCCCGTCTTAGGGACATTTCTGCCGATCAAAATAGTTTCCAGTTAGGTGGCGCTTCGTGTCTTTTCCAGGAAGAAGTGAGGGCGGCAGGAAGATGGGAAAGACGCCCACCCCCACTCCACTTCCCCGCCCCAGGCTAGATCACGTCTGGGTCCTGGGTGTCGCCTGTGGGCCCTGCACGTTCTCTCCTGGCTTCCTCGGCTGCCTGCCGCCTGTGGGTGGCCTTTCCCTCAGCCTCAGGCCTGGCCGGGCCCTGCTGTCTGCTCGTCTTGAACAGGCGGCTAAGCAAACACACCAAGAGACAGACAGAGGTCGCTCAGGGTACGAAGGCAGGAGGCCTCCGTCCCATAGCTGGAGGGGGACAGTGACCTCTCTTAACCTCCTGCTGTGCGGGCACCTTCCCGGGGCCAGCTGCTACCGCGGAGGCGGGGG
>CM052539.1:184930022-185009610 GCA_028533065.1 Trachops cirrhosus | reverse complement strand
AGGCCTCACCCCTCAGGGAGTGAAGAGTGGGTGCTGTCCAAGGCCCCCGCCCCTGCCAGCCCCAAGGACCCCAAGGGTATCACGAGGACCTGGAAATGTCAGCAGCTCCCAGAACTTCCAAGAACAAAAAATGTATGAACACAGCCTGCCGCTGCCCCATTGGCTGCCCCCCAGACGATGCCATGGGGTGTGCACCCCCACACCTGGGCGACAGGGAGCCCCTTGGCCGAGTTAGGCTTCAGGGGACAGGGACGGTCATTCCATGGGGCCAAGGGAGTGTGGAGCTTTGCAGTGACGGGGGCAGGGCGGTGAGTTAGCTCCTCTGCCGGTGGGTGGAGGCCCCCCTGAGTCTCTGAGTGGCTGGGAAGGGCTACAGGCCAGGCTTGGCCCCCTCCCCACTGTCCCTGACCCGAGGTGGGAGTGCTGGTGTTCCAGCTAGAAATCAAAAGGCAGGGTCGTTTAAACTGGTGTTGGGGTGGGGGGTGACGTCAGGGACCACCCCTCCTTCACTAAAGAGACAGAAGGAAGGCAGGGTCTCTGCCTTGTCACAAGGGCTCCCTTCTGCTGGTGTTAAGCATTGTTTTGGCCCCGGAAATATTGAGCGGCCTGAATAGGGGCCTGTGTGGGGGATGGAGGTGGCGGGGAGAACCCAGCAGGTGGGGCTGGGAGCCTAGGGCCCGGGTGAGTGTTGATGAGTCACGTCCCGTTCTATGGTCGGTGCAGTGCTGACGTGAGTCACACGCAGTCAGACCCCAGGAATAGAACCTCCAGAGGCCGCTCTGTGGGGTCTGTCTGAGCCAGTGGCCTGGCCGAAAGTAGAGGGGCAGAGGCAGCTGTCCCCAGAAACGAGGTGTCTGTGCCAGCTCTCTGGGCAGGTGCTACTCCCTCCCCCAACCCCCTGGCCAGTGGCTTCTGGACATCCCCCACCCCTGCCCTGAGGCCAGCAGTCCCTCTCCATGACACTGGAGGGACAGCCAGGGAGGCTGGGGGCGGTTCCTGAAGGCTGGCTTTAGGGACAACGTCGTCCATGGGCCTGGGACTCCCTGCTGACTAATCCCCTGGGCAATGGACAGAACTGGTCTCCAGGGTCCAGTCCTGTGGTCACTTTGAAGTCAGCCGGTGGAATGTGGCCTGAAAACCCTCACAAGTCACTGGGGAAAGCCCTTTGGGGTCCAATGGTCACGGTTTGAATTTGCTGAAAGGAAAGGCTAGCTTTCCTCTTATTCTCTCAAGTTCATTATTTGTGCTGAGATTTCCTGGAAACTCCATTTAGTCTCCCTCTCAGGCAGATGGCTGTAAGCACCCCCAGACTGGTGGTACTTGTCCCCCGCCCCACCCACCATCCCTGCCTTCCCACCTCCTGCGTGGGAGAAACTGCCACCCGGCTGGGACCTGCCTTGTTCAGTTGCAGTTTGTGACGCACCGAACGAAGCTCTTCCCTGGCAGCGGAAAGGGGTTTGCAGAGGGAAGAAGCAGCCCAGCAGAATCGAGGGTGTGCCTTTGACCCAGTTAGGGCAGCTCCGGGCAAGCCCTCCTGACTGACAGCTGGGGATTGCTGACTGTGCGGGCTGAAGGGGCTGCCGCAGGTGTGCCGCTCTGGGGGGGCCGGGGAGGGCGCCCTGAGCTCTGTGACTCAGAGCAACAGCCACCAGGGCGCTAAACCCCCAAACCCCCACACAAAGTTTACTCCTACAATTTTAGGTTTAAGCGTGACACCAAGCCTCTTTCATTTCACGCAGTCACTGCTGTCCCGAGCGGCCTCGCCTGCGTCTCTGCGGCAATTCCGGCTGCTGGGTTCACGGTTTGGGCGCGAGCCTGAGCTCTCTGGTCTTCACTTGTTCCTTGCGCTCGGTCCAGTTTCTTCGCAGGCCTCACTGCATCGGCTGCAGGAGATGGGGGCGGGCTCTGCCCGACTCTTGGGTCCAGCTGCCCCTTGGACACCCGGGTTCGTTCCTGTGGCCCACGGCACTGAGGCACAGCCTAACCCTGTCCTGCGGAACACTGGGACTCTTTTTGGGGGAAGGTTTCCTTGGAAGGAATTCCAGGACCGTAGGGGTCTGACCCTTCTGAAGGATCAGGACACGGCCAGCGAGACGTGGACCTGCTCACAGCCCTGACAGGAGGGGAGCAGCCTCCCAGCGCCGGGCTGGGGTGCCTTCACTCGTTTCATCTCTGTGTTCCGTCCAACTGTGTGATAGGGCGCCCCCTTGACTGTTGAATTTCCTCCGTGGGAAGGGGAGCATGTCCCCCCAGAATTGGTTTGTAGTTTGGGAAGAGCCGGTGTTCCCTGAGGCCGGGTCTCTGCTCCCTCCTGCGTGGATTCTGGTGGTCCCGCTGCCCCCTAGCTGGGCTGCAAACCCCACAGGTTCACCGGTCCGTCCCAGGCCTCTGCGCCCTGCGGGGCTGTGTGTTGGGGGCAGCAGCTCCCCGAGGCCCATTCTTGTCCCCTTCTTCACAGAGGCGCCAGTCTGCAGAATGAATGACCCCCCGGGGCCACTTCCTCAGGAATAGGGAGGGGAAAGCCCAGCCGTACATGCACAACAGCAAAGCAGACACAAGGAACGAAACCATCTATCAAAAGCGGAGAGCGAATGACAGGAGCGACAGCCCCTCTCTCCGCCGCTTCTCTCTTGAGCAAGGAGGGGCCCGTGTGAACACCTGTCTCCCACACACCCTCCTCCACCCACTTTGTGAGGTCTGAAGGCGGGAGGCCCCCGGGAGGGAGCAGTCAGGTGGCCGATCTCATCATTTGCCGATTCTGGATTTGCAAGTTCACTGCCTGCTAGAAGTTACTTGTAACCCCGATCACTCACAGTCATTCTCGGACACGTGCAGGGAGGCGCCGAGTCTCAGTCACTGACGCTCCTGTTCCCAGGTTGCGCCAGGCCACGCTCAGCCTTCGGGTTTCGGCTCTCACGGTAAATGGTGTCCTCTTCAGTCTATGCCGTGCCTTGTGTTTAGCATTTCTGCTTCTCGTCGCGGGCTTTGCTTTTTTAAGTGACCGGAGGGCTGTGACAAAGCACTGTCTCACGTCCTAAGGGCAACGACTGTGACGCGCTTCGGAGAGGAGAGACGTGAGTGGGGTCAGCCTCGTGCTGGCACGAGCTCTAGAGTGGTCGGTCATGTTCAGTGTGGACGCGTCAGCAACGCACGTGGAACAGGGTGTCTTTATGTAGAAGCGCGCATCACACCAGGTCACGTATTGATCGATTGGTGAAGATGTCGTGACCAGGGCTTCCGAGAAGCTCTCCCTGTGTTTCCCCGGGAAGCAAAGGTCCAGCGCCTGCTAATCCGGTGCTGGCTGCGACTTCATGAAACCGCCTGCAGTTCAGCTGACGTTAGAAAGGAGAGAAGTCGGAACCCAAACTGTGGTCCAGCTTCCAAGGACCCTGGACTGTGTGGGGGGGCCGAAAGGTGGCCGTTTGGAGCCTCAGCACCGCCCCCCCAGGAAGTCTGTGCAGTGGAGACAGTTTGCATTTGGGGCCCTTCTGTGGGGTGGACGCCGGGGATTAGTCCCTGAAGCCATCGCTCTCTGGCACCTGCTGGAGAAGCTAGGGGCCAAGTCCTTGTCCTGCCCCCCTACCCCCTGCAGTGCTTGGTGGTCCTGAGGCCGTGTTCTGACGTCGGCTGGGGCTCTGGGGCTCTGGGAGAAGCTAACTTCTCTGGGAGACAAAATTCTTGTCTAACACGTGACAGTGACAGGAGGAGGGTCACAGCGACAGGGCTATCTGTTTTTCACTCTGCAAAGAATTTTGTTCACTATATTTCAGGTAATAGCGTCCCACAACGCAGCGGATCCTGTCTTGCTGCAATCCCGCTCCACGGATGAGAAAACCGAGGCTCAGAGGGGTGTGCTGAGCCCCTGTGCGGTTTCCGGCCCCGCTAACCTGTTCTGGCCACAGGGCGTTGCCGTCGCCCGATGGCCTCACAAGTCACTGTGATTTCTGAGATCCTGGCTGGTCTTCGAAAGAGGCTGCCCGTCTGCTGTCCCCACCACCTGTGTTGGGTGGCCTGGCCGCCGATCCTGGCTCCGTGCCTCCTGACTGCTCGCGTGTGAGCCGCAGGCCGGGGGCCATCTGGCGCGGCTGGACGGGAGCAGCACCCCCAACACCTGGCTGGCGCCCCGCACCTGGCAGCAGCGCAGTGGGTATCAGGAGAATAAAAGCCTGTCTCCGGGTGTCACCGTGCCAAGTGCAGGACCCGTGAAGGTGCTGGAACGGTGCCGCCGCCTTCGCCCCGTGGTGGTCCTGTCGTTATCCAGAGTGGGACAGGAGTCCTGCTCTGTGGGGTTTTGCTTTCAATAAATTAGAGACTCACAGAACATACGTGTCACCTCCGAAACGGAGGCCCTGCCCGACCCATGGCCTGGGGCCTGGTTTCAGTTGGGTTATTTATGAAGAAGCCTTCCTCTCCTGGCCCTGGACCTTCTCACTCCTCTTCTCAAAAATGGGCCCTTTTAAAAGAATCCCCCACCCAGGGCCCGAGGTGGTGTGATGTCAGGGTTCGTGCGGTCCCAAGAGGGAAGCTGCTGCTTGCCAGCCCTCACGCCCGACACTTCACGTATGGACCATCACCGCGCTGCAGGGGCGTCCCCAGGACGCAGAGAGGGCAATGGGTCTGGCCCTTCAGGTGAGCAGGCTGAGGTCCTTGCCCCCGGGGATCAGCCAGTTGGAGGAAAGAGGGTTTTGGTGGCCGGGGGAAGGAGAAGTCCTGTTGGTACAAAAGGTGTGAGGGGACAGTGGGGTCACCGGGAAGGGCTCGGGCAGCGGGAGACGAGCAGGCTGTGACGCCCAGTCACAGGAGATAAGGACAGAGGAAGGAAGCATCTCCCTGCACAGTCCTGCCCTCCCCAGTTCTGGGTGCCGGAGCAGCCCTCTCTTCCTGTGCCGGCCCCTCCCCGCAGCCACGATCTTCCCATAAACGTTGTAGGATGATGGTGGCAGTGGCGAGATGGATGGCGGGGCCCCTCCCCTGGGAGGCAGGTCACTGCCCTCCTCCCTCTGTCTGCCCTGTGAGGGGAAGTTCTTTTTGGACAGTTCTCCATCCCTCCCCTGCCGCAGGAGAGTCGCCTGCCTTTGTGGTGGATCACGTGGGGACCCGGGGAACTGCCAGCACAGGCAGGGGCTCGGTGCTTTGCTGCAAACGGAGGAAGTTCACAGAGATGCCGAATATCATGTGTGGCCCGGGACGCACACGCCCGAGACTCTGAAACACGCACTTCATAGGTTACATTCACCCTGCGGTTACTCGGTGAGCGGGAGAGTGTGGCTGTCCTGCTCCTCTCGACAAATATTCAGTCGTGTGGCTGCCAAGTCCCGCCACGTCCCGCGGCGGGCAGCGAGATAGTTTGTGCTCCGGTGGCACAAGGGTTTCCAGTCCCTGGACAATCAGGAAGTGACATGCTTTGGCCTCGTCATCTCTGTTGATGGCCGTCTTCCATGGGGACTTTTAGGTCTTTCAGTGACGGAAACAAACCCTTCGGGACGGGATCTGACAGGGCCTCCCAGAGGTGACGCATCCATTTTATGAGTCCCTGTTAAAAAAGAAGCCAAAACAATGTTTCAGAAATTATGGCATGTAATGTTTATAATTAATGAATTAATTTTCAGCTCATAAAAATCAAATGACACATAATTGTGTCATTCAGAATAAAATGACAGGACTTATTAACACTATTACTTTATGTGCATGTGGCTCACGGGGTCTGGTTTAAAGGCAGCAGGGGACCCTCCGCCCAGCACAGAGGCTCCCGGAACGCCGGCCCACCCCTGGGCAGGCCTTGGTCTGACCTTCTGTCTTCCAGTCACTGACCAAGTAGCCCAGGTTCCTGGGCTCAGAATTCAAGGCCTTGGCAGTCCTGTCCCCGGCGAGCTAGCCAGTGGGACTCCTTCGGACCAGTTGCGGTAGCCCCTCACGCTCCCCAAGGAGCAGTGTGAGTATTGTAGTGGGCTGGATGGTGGCCTCAGCAGGTAAGTCCGTGTCCTGATCCCCACAGCTACCACCTGACATGGCACAAGATGTGATTAAGGACTCTGAGAGGAAAAGGTTATCCTGGACTAGCAGGTGGGCCTAAATACCACCCTGCTGCCCCTACAAGAGAGAAGCCTCAGGGACAGACAGACACGGGGAGGAGAAGTTCCCGTAAGGACGGAGCAGAGAGACGGGACCACAAGCCAGGGATGCCTGGAGCCGCTGGAAGCTGGAAGGGGCCGGAGGGCTCCTCTCTGCGAGCGCCTGAGGGAGCCAGGACCTGCTGACGCCCTGATCGCAGGCTTCCGCCCTCCAGTCCTGGGAGAGAGCAAGTTCCCGATGTTTTGAGTTGGCACGTTAGTGGCAGTTTGTTTCGGAAGTCCTAAACAAATCTGTGCTCGGAACCAACAGTTATTCTGGAGTTTGTGCGTTTGTTCTTGTCCTCGTCACACTTGGCGTTCACCCGATCGCCTCCCCACCTGCATTTTCTGAGGCTGAGCTGAGAGCATCTTCACGCTCCCCCCCCCCCAGGGGCCTTTCTGTTCCTAGGAACCCGGCACCAGGGCGCTCAGACTTGCTGCACATGGAGTGCCCGGGGCTCTCCGACGGCTGTCGTGGGGTTCCATCTCCAGGAGTTCTGACCGACTCGTCTGGGGTGCAGCCTGCGGACTGGGGTTTCCAAAGCTGCCCTGCGCATCCCGTCTGGGTGGTGCAGGCCAAGGCTGGGCCCACTCCGGGGGGAGCAGGGTACCCCAGGGGGGTGGCCCTTCCCCTGGGAGCAGAGGAGCGGGCTCGTCTTGGCCCGCGCTAGTTTAGCGCAGTGTCCGTAACTCGGCAGAGAGCAAGCGTCTGGCGGAGAGACCGAGCGCCTGCTCTGTGATGATCAGGCTTTTGTCAGACGCCAACACCTGTGTTTTAATTTGTCTGGACTTTCTGACATGCAGGTGAGCCACCTTGACAGCTCACAGGGACCAAAGGCTGGCCCCCGTCTTCCTGGCCGTTGAACCATAAAAATGGTACAAACCACCAAAGAAGGCCAAGGACCACGCTCCCTCAACGATTCACATCCGTGTGACTGTGTGAGGAGGAGGAGGGTAGATAGCAGGGAGGGCCTGGTAATGCTGAGCGGAGCCAGGAGTGAAGCCACCGCTCAGCAGCCGGCCGGCCCTTTGCTCTGGGTTTAAGTGGAGCGGTCAGCCCAAGACCGCAGCCCCCCTGGGAGCCTGCCCACCTCGCTGCCGAGGCTGTGAACTGGGCAGCCAGGTAGACCCCGATCACTGGGGCACTGGCCTCGGTGCCCCAGTGCCGCCCCTACGTGGCTGGAACAGCTGACCTACCCATGTGGAGAAGCCAGCATCACCCACACATTGGTCTGAGCTGCCCCTGTCCCCACGTGCATCCCGTTCAGAAGGGACAAAGTCCCGAGGCAGCTGCAGGGCCCTGGCTTCCAGCCATCCGGTCAGTGCACGGCCCGGTGGAAAGCGCCCTCTCTCCTCCTCCTGCCATCTGTCTTCCCAAAGGGAAATGTGGGGAGCGCATTTGCGACTGCACTCCAACCGTCCTCAAATACTGCTGTCCGTGGGAATACCCTCCTAGCTGGCAGCCGTTCAAGCAAAAGCCAAAAGCTCCAAGAAGAGAACATTTACCACATCCGGACTCTATTAATTAAAAATGTTTATTTCCTCACATTTGAATGAGTCACATATTCACAGGGTTCAACATCCAGAAGCCACTCGACATGGTATTAAGACTCGCTGTAAAATGACAGCCATCAAGACAGGATGGAGGGCGTTCACAGGGGGACAAACACACAGATCAACAGACCCGCCCTCTGATTGCTGGCGGAGCTGCAAAGGCGTTCGACGCGGGCACGATAATCTTTCAACAAATGGTGCTGGGCAACTGGTTTCTTGTGGGCAAAAAAGAGACCTTGACCTAAATCCCACTGCTTATAAAAGCAATCAGCTCCAATGGATCACAGACCAAATGTAAACCATGAAACGAGGAACCTTTCAGGAGCGAACGGACTGGGCTCAGGGTCTGAGGTCGGGTGAAGGGTTCCTGGACCTGACCCCAAAACACGATCCATAAAAAGAAAAGCTGGTAGACCAGAGTCATCGAAGTTAAATACGTGTGCTCTGGGAAAGACCGTGCGAAGAGGATGAAAGGACAGATTGGGGGAACCCAATGTCTGCAACCGTACACCCTCTGAAGGACTATACGTGGACTAGACAAAGAGTCTCAAACTCAACACTGAAAACCCAGACTATCCAGTTAGGACATGGGCAAGAAACTCGAAGATTTTTCACTGATGAGATGCAGAGGGCCTACAAGCCCGTGAGAAGATGGGCAGCATCCTTGGTCTCAGGGACATGCAAGCCGAGGCCACAGTGAGGTACCTCTGCAGAGAGTCTGGCACATGACCGTGACCTCACGGAGTGCTGGCGGAGTGGAGACACTGCATCTCTCTCTCCTTCACAGCCAGTGGGAATGGGCATGGGGCAGCCACGCTGGAGAGAGTTCGGTGTCTCTCACAAAACTAAACCCTGCTCGTATACCGGGGGAATGAAGGCACACGTTCACACAAAAGCTTGCACGTGACCGTTTACAGCAGCTTTGGTCCTAATTGCCGCACACTGGAAACAGCCCGGGCGCCTTTCAGCAGAGGGATGGCTGAACTCAGCGCGGCTCCGCCACACGGGGAACACTACTCAGCAAGGAAAAGGGATGAACCACGACAAACACAACAGGTCGTACAGACCTTCAGAGAGTTGTGCTGAGTCAGTAAGGCCGACCTCAAAAGCTCGCGTGCTGTCTGATTCCACTCCGCTGCACTTGCGAAATGAGAAAATTACAGGGCGGAGGGAGGGCCAGCAGTTACCTGGAGTCCGGAGTGGGAGAGGGAGTGAGTGCTGGGGCTGCAGAGCGGCAGCACGAGGGGTCCTGTGATGGGACAGCGCGGCCACATGAAGTTACACGTGAGCTAGAATTGCACGGAGCCAGAGTCACGCACACACAAACACAAGTGTGTGTCAGACCGGTGAAATCTGAACAAAGCCTTTGTATCGATTTCCATTTCTTGCCTTGATCCAGAAGTCTCGAGTGGGCATTCAGGACACCGTAAACAAAAGGAGGTGTTAAAACAGACCATCAGGCCCTGCAGCCCCCGTCGGGGCCAGGGCAGCCCTTTGAGACCCCAGCCCTGGGGCCCACGGTGCTGGCCACGGGCGCAGGCCCCAGACCCGGGCGTGGAGAGCCTGCAGGCCCTCCTCCGTCCTCATCGCCATGCCCCCCCGTGACCGGATGAGGCTCTGCGGATATGTGGCATTGTCCCGGGGAAGTGACCAAGCCCACGTCACACCTGTCTGCCTTTTCCCCGGGGAGACCCCAAGGCCTCAGGTTAGGGCTTCAGCTAGAGTCCCCTTTCCACACAGGATGAGACGCGACTCTGCTCTAAATAGATACACCGTTTGTAGGGAAACGTTCACCATCGATGAACGAGAGAAGACAGCCCCGTAACTTATGCAAAAATAGACTTGTGTTTCAACGTGTTTCAGGGCTGGAGAAATCTCTGGGTGCCTCTGCAATAGGTGGACTTCTGTCAGCTGGGGTGCTAGGGGCCGTTCGGGAGACCAGCCCTTCAGCCCTGTCATTCAGGCCCCAGAGAATGGCCATCAGCGATTTGGCACGCAGGCTGCGGTGGCCCTCGCCCACCGGAAGGAAACCCGTTTTCACTCTCCAGTTGGTCCCTACAGCCTCGGGGTCTGGGTTGGTAGTTGCTCTCTGTTCTCTGCTTCTACTGTCTGCCTATCGGTGCAGGCGGGCACGGCGCAGCCATACACCCGTGCCCATGTTCTGGGCGGGCGAGCAGGGCAGGGAGGTGGGGGGGAACCGGCCAACAGGGGGCGTGGGTCCAAGGTGAGCAGTGGGATGGGCCTGTGGGCTCCAGCTGCTCATTCAGCCTTCCTGGGTGACTTGAGCTTCCTGCCACTGCCCCTGTTTGTCCTGTGTGTCCCCGCCCCGCATAGGGCTTGTCTACGCTGACAACACACCCGCGTCCAGGCGCTTTCTGACCTTCACGGCCCTGACCCTGGGATCCTCGCACAGCTCCGTGAGGTGGCCACTGTGACTATCCCCGCTTTACAGAAGGGGACAGCGAGGCAGAGAGGGTGTGTCACCCCGGGGTCACACGGAGCTGATTTGAGCCCAGGCAGTCTGGGTGCTGGGTCTGGCCCTGCCCTCAGGGGAGCAGCCCCACTCTGGGAAGGCAGCGGTCTGAGGGAGAGCACCTGCCACCCGGACGCAGGAGCCCTGGGCTCCAGGTCGGCAGTGACGCTGTTCTCCCAGTGACTGAAAAGCCAACCGCCCCCCACCCCACCACCTCTCCTCCAGGCTCGCTGGCGGTGGGGCACCCTCTGTGGAGGTTGTGTTTTGATGGAAGTGGTGCTGGGCATCGGCTGCAGATTGGCTGCCTGTGGCACTTACACCCGCCTGCCTGTGTGCTGGAGACGGGCAGCTGAGCTGCTGTTTCCGAGAGAAAGCCCGACAGACACGGCCCCGTGGCATTCGGAGGACGACACAGCACAGCTGCGACACGCGCCCGTCATCGTCATCCTCCTTACACGTGCAGCGGCCGTCGGAACTCGGGAGAGGCAGGGTGGGCATGACCCCCAGTGAAGACGTGCCCTGCCAGCCACACGGGGAGGGGACGGCCGCGGCAGCTTGGCGCCGACACGGGGCTGGGAAGGGTGCCCGGCTGGAGTGAGTGCGGCCCACCAGGGCGCGTCAGCCTCTGTCTGGGTTTAGAAGCCGTCAGAGGAGACAGGCTTCCTTCCCACTGTGAGAAGCCGAGCTGGGCACGTGGGACGGGGCCCTGCCCTCCCCTGCGAGCGCTCGCCTGATGGACGGTGGTTTTGCCCCCAGCACAGAGCCTGGCTTTGCTTGGGTTGTTTGCTGTGTTTCCTCTCGCCACAGCTCTGCAGCACCTTCTCCCTCTTCACCCTCTAAAAGCTTTTGGGATCGAGTGGTGCAGACGGTTTCACAGCGGGCTTCCTTCCCTTGACACGACCTCGCGAGCATTTTCTCGCATGTCCTATTTTTCTATAATTCTTTCAAATGACTGAAGAATATTCCGGCAGGTGGCTCAACCATTTACTTAAACGACCAGTCAACCATAGCTGGTCATTACTTAATAGTGGATTCACCCAATGGCTACCCCGCCTGTCAGCTGCATGGCACCTGGCGGGCTGCGTGCGGGGCGCTATTGATGGAAAGCAAAGCCACAGATGAACACGTTTATCGCAAAGGGCACAGGGCACCCTGGCAGGACCTGGCATTAGAGTGAGGGACGGTGCCTGCGGAGTGACGTCTGGGCTGAGGTCTGGAGAAAATGTAAAATTTAACAAGCCAGGGGTCAGAGGGTGGGCTGTGAGCTGTCTTGACTCAGTCAAGTGTATGTATGGTCATCTGCTTATTTGAGTAACACGGAGCCCATTCCATGGGGCTGAGACGCATCTGTTCACCGTGGCACACAGAATAGAGAGGACCATGCAGAGCATCCTTGTACGTGAGAGGCCCTTGCACGCAGCTCTGGTGTGCTGCTTAGATTAAACCCCTAGGAGTGGAGTGGCTCGTTGCTGAATGCTGCAGACCTTTTCGAGGGCTCGTTGCTGTTCTTGACCTTAGTGATTGTTTCTTTCCTTTCTAGACTCCAGACTTCTGCAAGGACCTCTCAAGACCACACACCAAGAAGCATTTCAGCCGGCACCTGGAGTGGTCCACCTCTTCCCTCCTTAACTGGACCCCCAGATCCTGAGGCTGGTGGGCACGACTCTGTGCAGATGGGGTAGGCTCAGCTGTCAGGAGCAGCCCTGTACCCAGGCCTGCTGCCACAGGAAACATACCTCAGCCGGAGCCCGGGGCCCGGGGTGTGATGGGAAGCCGAGTAGAGAGGGCTGTCTAGTGATGAGAGGGCTTTCCATCGTCGGGTAGAGAAGGCTGGGGACTAGACCCCTGGGCCTAGAGGCAGCAGTAAGTGGGGCCTACCTTTGGCCTCTCTCCTTTGCCCCCAACTAGTGGCTTCCACTGGCCAATGGCTTTGCAGGGCTGCTGCGGAGGATGGCGGGTAGGAAGAAAACCCTTGCAGGAGCTGGCGATGGAGAAGGACCTGACTCTGCAGATCCCAGAGCTGCCAGGCTGACTGAGACAGATGCAAAGGAGAGGGAAAGGCCTGGGAGCTCTCCAAAGGTCGGGGAAGGCGGGCTCACACACACCCTTCCAGGTGAGGGTCCTCCAGTCCTACTCTGGGCCTCCTGCAGGCTGCAGCCATCAGCTTGGTAAAGCAGCCAGTGGGCGACAGCGCTCAGAAGTGACAGTGGGGGTGGCTTCTTCAGTGGGGCACACTTGCCCTTCATTCCGACCTGAGCCTCGTGCACTGGGCGCTCCCAGCTGACAGGGCACCCAGAACAGCACGTCGGTGAGCACGCCCTGTGCAGGCATAAGGCTCGGCCGCGGCCCCTGCCTCTCCTGGTGTCCTCAGAGCCTGCGGTGAGGAGGGGCGGGTCTCCTGTCCACTCACGGGCTTGGGGGTGGCCCGTTGGCTGCCCTGGGCTCCCTGTAGCTCCTTCTTTCTGTGGCTCCGAGGAGCCCCAGATCCTCAGCTGGCTCACCCCGAAACCTTTCCTGCCTCCCAAGGGCATTGGGAGAGAAGCACCCTCCCCCATTGGATGTTCGGACCTCTGCCTTCTTCCTTGGGCTTGTCCACCCCCTCCAACCAACCTTGGACCCACTTAATGTCTGTTTATTGTTATTTCAAAAAGTACTTCTTTCCAATAACTCTGCCACCCTGGAAGGAGTTTTTATTTTAACTCTTGAAATATATTTACTTTCGGCCCGAAGTCCGGTGGATGGCGGTTTCACATCAAAAGTGAGACGCTGGTGCCTGAGTCCAGGGAAGTCAGGTCTTTTGCAGGTTTGCACCCCCCTCCGGGCGTGGGGGGCGGCGGCCACCCAGTGGGAGGTGGTGGGGGCTGACGTGAGGCCCACGCCTGACCCGTGTGTTTAGAAAAGTGCGTATGAGCCGACAGGCACGCCCACGGCGGAGCCACGGGTGTGTGGCGGGGAGAGGCTCCCACCGAACTGCCACGGAGCTGGAGCCTAGAAAAACTTCCTTCTGAAAAAATGAGATGGAAGTTCGTTTCTCTCCCACGTGGAAGGAATCTGGAAGCGGGCAGCCCCAGCCTGGTGGGCGTTCAGGGACGGGGGCTGGCTTCCTGCATCCTGCTGTAGCCCCCATCCTAGTTTATGACGAAGGGCCTAACGTGGCTCTGGGGCTCCAACCCTCAAAGTCGGGGCACTTGTGGCTGGGCCCTTCCCAGGGGGCTGGAGCCGGCCGCACCACCTTCCTCACCTGAGAGTCCTTTTCACTGGTTCCTTGTGCCTGGCCTGCAGGCCTGCTATTCAGGGCCTGGGGGCTTCTCAGGCCCATCCTAGGCCGGAGGGGCCAGGCAGTGTTCTGGGGTGAGATTCCAGGGCCTGGGAGGGCTGTTCCCCCTTCCCATCAGTGCCCCCAGGCAGCTGATGGTTACATGGGGGAGGTGGGTGGGACTTGCCCGAGAGAGATTTGCACACAAGACCTCAGAGAGAGGAGCTTATCGACAACCTATTACCCGTCTGGCTTCAGTGCTCCCTTTCCAAAGGTCACCTGGAGAAGTGACAGTGTTGTCCCCTTCTGCTAGTGCAGAAGGACAGCCTGGCAGCCTGTGCAGTGCCCTGGCTGGTAAGGAAGGGAAAGGGCCAGGAGAGTGAGGTGACAGGAGGGTGACGCTTTCCTGAGGGCAGAGAGGGCCCAGGACTGGCCCCCTCCTGGGCCAGCCCGCCTGCGCCTCCTCACGTACCCAGGGCGCCTGCCCGTCCTGCATTCCAGTCCCGAGGCCCAGCTGTCCCCCGAGAGCAGACGGCTGGCAGCCTGAGTCCCACAGGAAGCCGGTCCCCGTCACTGCCCTGTGTGAGGTGCATTCCAGAGGCCCCTTGGGACGCTGCCCCGGATCTCCGGGCCTGGCTGCCTTCCCACAAGGGCCCAGCGGCCTTCTCCCGCTACGTGACTGCCTGCGTGTGCACACGCCTGGCCCCGTGTGGGTGTGCGCCTGGGGCCTGGAGCCGCGCTGAGAGGACTTGTCATCTGAAACAGACCAGCTGGCAGAGACGTCAAAGCCAGTGGCAGCGCTGCCCGGTGTGGGGTGAACGTGCTGCTGCTTTTTTTAGCCTGACCACCTGGGAGCAGCGGGAGCTGGGACAGGTGACACAGGTGGTAGCAGGGGAGGGGCGCTGGCAGAGCGTGCCGACGTCAGCGGCGCACCGCCCGCCTCGGAGCCCGGGTCCCGGGGTGGGGAGAGGAGCCGCTCCCCGTGGTTTTTGGTGTCTGGGATTGTTTTCAAACACTGAGTTCCAGAGCCGACGGCTGCCGTTGGAAAGCGTTAGGACGTGTGTGCGTTAAGGCAAAGTAGTGTCACCTGCGGGAGGCCGCCTGCTTTTGCTTTTCTGGGTGGGCTCTGCAGGAAGTGCATAGGGCCTGGTCGCTGGGGAGACAAAAACCACGCAAGCTGAGCCACGGAGGCAGCAGACTTCACCTGGAACAAGCAGGCTGGGGGCCGGGGTGGTCAGCACCTTGCGGCCCACGTGGTGGCCACGGGGCCCCTCGGAGGGATGGGGTGGGCGAGAGTGGGGGAGGTGGCCACAGGCCCTGCCTGCCAGCTATCGCCTGGTAGTGCTGCAGAAGGATGCAGGGATGGGCAGAGGCAAGTTAACAATAATAATGAATAATATATAATTAATAAAAATGATATGAGAATAAACTCTAAGTTTCATGTGTGCACAACTGCAGACCTACTTTTGCCCGCCCCGGTGGACACCGGGGTTTGATTCCAGGGCAGGCTCGCCCTGGGAAGCGCCCCCGAAACGGCACTGCGTCAGAGCAGAGCTGAGGTGCCGGCTCGGCTCCCCTTCCGCACCCCACTCCCAGGGAGGCGGTTCTGTATTGGCAGGAAGTGCCTCCATCAGGTGCCTGCTTTGCGGGGCGGGCCCCTCACCTGGCTCTGCTTCGCACTGGAAGAAATCGGTGCTGTGAGTCACTTGTGTGATGGGTTTGGGGATTTGACCACACCCAAGCTTCCTACTCCACCAGAAACGCTCGCGATGCTGCAGCCTCTGCCTCCCGGAGATTCCCGGTGCAAACCCAGCCCGGCACCTGACCCCGAAGGCTGGGGAGGGCAGTGCACCCTCAGCTGCTCCCTCGGGTCAGTGGATGTGAACGCCTCCTGACATCACCGCTTTCCTCCTCCACGCACCTGCCGCCCCGGCCGACCCACCCTGTGCAGCGGGCGAAGTGTGGCCGCCCCGGGTGCCTCTGCAGTGGTTCTGCCGGCTCCACCTCCGAGCCCGACCAGCGCTGCTCCCTGCTGGGGTCTCCTCCCTGGCAGGTGCACAGCAGCCTTCTGCACCTCACTGCCCTGGCCCTCGGCAGTGGGGTGCCCGGGAGGGAACCCACCGTCTCCGCAGAGGTGACGGATCTGCCCCCCGTCCGTGGCTCACACTCAAACCCAGCGTCCGAGGGGGTGGGTGGCCAGGGTGTGTGTGTACACATGTATGTGCTGTGCATGCATCTGCACGTGTAAACATGCGTATACATGCCTGTGTGCACGCATCTGCCTTTATGAACCCCAAAGTCACGTTGTTGTACTTAATCTGATCTTGACCATTTCTTGCTGCAGTATTTTGTCAAGACCACGGTGTTTGGCCGTCAGCTATAATTTGCTTGTTCGACGTTTCCCAGGCTGCTGCTGGGGGTCTGTGGGCTGGGATAGCCCAAACATTGAGGAGCTCAAACTCTGTAATTTCGCCAACAAGTCTGTCATCCCTGTCCCCTTGCTCTCCCCAAACAAGAGAGCTTTTCACTGAGAGAGTTCTGAAACGCTTTTTGGGGTTAGCGTGACAGACCCCAGAAACCAGACTGGAAGACCCCGGGACTGTGTAAGGGACATGGGGCGTGGGACACGGAGCAGCCTGTCTGGGGCACGCCCGGGCACACTCGGCCCCTGTTCCCATCGCGTGCACGGGACAGGCCAACGTCCGTGTTGTGTCCCAAGGTCTGTTCCTTCCCGGACTCGCAGGGAGCGAGGCCGAGCCTGCCGGTCCGACAGGCACTTGTTTTGGGCGATGTCGCAGAGACGTGCCGGCTGGAGGGCGAGGCTCCTATCTGGTCCCTGAACAGAGCCTTACAGCTGCTCAGCCTTCATTTGGAAAAGCTCCCTCTGAAAATGGGGGTTCTGGTAGTTCCTGCCCCAGAGGACGTGGGGAGGATCCCACAGGCTGAGGCGCGCAAAGCCTGGGCACAGCAGAGCAAGGAGGGGTCGTGGGCCCCGGGTCCCCAGTTCCGTGGTGGATGGTACAGGTGTGTGAGCCCTCGGAGTTTCAGTGGGAGGCCTCGGAGGCCTTGGAGGGTCCTATTATCCGGGGCTCGCCCCAGTGAGCAGAGGGGTGGCCTTCCTCTGCCACGCCTGCTGGGTGATGGGCTCCTCATGACAGCAGTTTTCAATGGAGGCTGATGCGTTCATTCACTCATTCATTCGTTTGTTTGCTCACAGCTAGCTTTCTTTGGGTTCCACACCCCAGGCACTGTGGCCATCTTCAGTCTCATGGGGCTTAGGTCCCAAGGAGGGAGACCATCAGCTGTGTGCAAATCGGGGGACAGTGAAGACCGGGGTGGGGATGGCAGTACTTCAGCGCCGCTGTCAGGTTGGTCCTGGGAGGGGCATCGGAGAGAGAGCCAGTGAATTGGTGTCTGGGACACCCTCTGAGCAGAGGGCAGGTGCCCATCTGGGCCGGGGTTGGGTGGGTGGGGCGATAGGGGTGTGAGGGGAGAGGCTGGGAGATGGATGGTGGGCTGGACAGCAGACCCTGTTTGGCCTGGAAGGTGCCCAGAGGACCCGGCTTCCTTGGCTGGAGGGTGCTCAGCTCGGGTGGGTGGACAGGACCCACACCCTCAAGAGCTTGCTGCGGACGTGCAGTGGGTGGGAGGGTCCCGGCCAGTATGTTAGGAAGGGTCTGCTCTAGCAGGAGGCTCCTGTGGGTGTCCTGGGGGGGGGTCTCCAACCTGGGGACCTCCCCATTTCTTCCAGCCCTGAGAACATCCTGTGCCCCGCTCCCTGTGCCTGGCCGGTGGCGCAGACAACGCCTCCCCCAGCAGCCTCTCCCTCGCGTCCGCAGCGTCTGCGGTGTGGACCTGCTCACCTCCTCCCCTCTTCTGCCTGTGTACTGACGCACGAAGGCACGCAGGCAGCAGCCCGTCGGCTCACATCCACCGTCAGTTGTCTCGCTGTTGAGCTTCTGGGGAGGCCCCGGGCTCCTCCTGGCTGGTTCCTGACTCTTCCCTCCCAGGGAGTCCTGCTTGTTTTTTTGTGCCATGGTGGGGGCGGGGGGACAGGGGACACAAAGCACATTCCCCACCTCCCTTCATAAGAAAGAAAGTCAAAGTCCATTTCAACAGGGACCTGGCAGCCCCAGCCGGAGCGTCCACTCGGGTGGCACCTGGAGCTGCCGGGAATCCACTCTGCTGTGACCGGCTCCCACTCAGTCCCTGGGGACGGCGGACGTCCTCCCCGTGGCTTGCAGCCTTGCCAGTCTTTTCTGAGAATCGGTGCCTCCGGCTGTCGCCTCAGATCCCTTTGAGATGCACAGCTTTACTCTGGGTCCCAAGTGACAGCATGAACATCCGTGCCTTCAGCTGGGATCCTGGGGTTGGCGGGAAAGGAAAGCAGCTCATCACAGACGGGGGCAGGCAGGCAGTGTCCCCCAGCTTCTCCAAGTCCAGAGAATGCTACAGTCCTGGTGGGGTCGGGCGGCCCCCCTCCCAGCGTCCACAGGCAGGCTGCCACCTCCTGAGGACCACCTGGACGCCACACAACACACACAGTCACTCCCGGCCCCGTAGACGCCCCTGGAGGGGGAGAGGAGAGGTGCCAGGAGTGGGGTGGTGCCAGGGGAGCAGGGAGTGACTGTGCCAAGGCGACAAGGGTCGGCAAAGCTGCCCTGGGCCGTGACCGCTGACAGGGTCTCCATGGTGGATTCTGCCAGCAGACCTGCAGGAGGTGGGCGGAGGAGGCCGTCGGGGACAGAGCTGCTCGGCCCCCCGGAGGCCTGGCTGGAGTCTCCTGGCAGCCTGTTGTTATGAAGCTCGGTGGCCTCTGTCCTTTCCTCCAGGTTTTGATCTCTAGGAAGAGCATGGGCTGGGGAGGTGGCTTCAGGTCTGTGCTCCCAGCCCAGGGTGGCAGGGGCTCAGAAAGCTTCTGTGAGTGGGCTGGCGGGTGCCGGAGGGACTGGGGCCCATCAGGAAGTTTGGAAAGTCTGTCGGAAGGCCCCCCCCAGGGCCAGCTGGTATCAGGACTGGACCCAAACGACAGTGTATCAGTTTCGTAGGGCTGCTGTGACAAAGTTCCACCGATTGGGTGTATTCTCTCTCAGCTCTGGAGGCCAGAAGCTGTAAATCAAGGTGTCCCTGGGCCGTGCTCCCTGAGAGATCTAGGGGACAGTCTGTTCTGTGTCTGCCAGCTCCTGGCATTGCTGGCAATCCTGGTAGACACCTCACTCCAACCTCTGCCTCCACCTCTGTACGGTTGTCTTTCCCCAAGTGTCTGTCTGCGTCCCCTCCCCTCTTCTGAGGATACCGGCCATACCGGGCTTAGAGCCCACCCTCCTCCAGTCTGCCCTCCTCCTAACTCGCTGCCTCTGCAATGAGGCCACTTCCAAATAAGGTCACGGTCACAGGTACCAGAGGTTAGGACGTGGACATGTCTTTCGAGGGGGAATATAATTCAACCCACAACAAATGGCAAAGCGGTCCACCCACTTTGGGAGCCAGAACGGGCTCAAACGCAGAAGGTGGGCCATGGGGCTGTGGCCCGTGGCTCAGCCCTCGATGATTGGTCACCCAGGAGTGGACCGTGCCGCGGACATTGTTTAGCATCACAAAGGGAACATCAGTACAGTTGTGCTGGCCCCGTGCCAGACAGGCTGTCCCACGGGTTGCCAGGGCCACCCGTCTCTGTGCCTTTCTGAGGACGAGGGGCAGCTGTTGGCATTGTGTGGGGGACCACGGAACTATCTCCCGTGCAGGCTGCTCCAGGCTCCACGGGTCTGAAAGACGAGGAGGAGAACCCAAGACACTGCTTCGAGAGTCGCTGCGAAAACGACACTGAGACTCATGCCCTGGCCAGCAGTGTCCATGTCCCTGTCCATCCAGGTGGGGGCTGCCCAGAGCATCCAGGGAAACTGTCCAAACGCACCTGCAAATATCTGGCATCAGCTGCCGCCTTGGGGGAATGCCGAACAGAACATCCCAGGGCAAATTCGGGCTTTCCTCACAGCGCACAGAGAGAGGAGACCTGGGCGCGGGGGCGGGCACAGCCCAGGGTCCCTCGGGCACTGTCACCCTCCAGGCATTGCCCACGTGAGTGTGGACGGGGTCAGGCACTGTCCTCTGCGGGGGGTTCTGCCCTCGAGAGCACAGCCTGTTCGCCAAGCAGCCCCATCCCAGCCCCCAGCAGGGAAGGCTGGGGTCAGGGTCCTGCTGCCAGCCAGCCGAGTCCTGAGTGCGTTTCCATCGGCTCAGGAGGTTGGGGGGCCTGAGGGACTGACATGGGGAGTCCTCCTCTGCGGGGGAGGGAGCCTCCCACTTCCCTCCCACCAGTCCCACAGGGAAATCCCCCTGAAGCAGGCTCAGGGGGGCACGGAGGACAAGCTTGTTCTTCCAGAAAGATCTCTAGACCCTAAGAAGCCCTGACAGCATCCTAGAGGCTCCCCAACAGAGAGGCTGGCCCCAGCATCACCCAGCTGGGGCATCCCCATGCAAATGCACCCTGGGAAACTACAGGCAAATGCTTCCTCATCTTTAAAATGGACAAGGGTCCCCGCTTCCCAGTGACCTGCCTGGGACAGGGCAGGAGGGGCTTAATAAATGCATGTTATTATTAATAAAAACGTTGTGTCAGTTGTGCAGGGCTGCAGGTCACATACAAGGTGACCTTGAACCATGGCTCTGCGGGAAACTACCAGTCCGTTGCCTCCTCTCCCAGCTGGAGAGGACGGGGCGTTTGCGGGGCCCTGGGGGGTTAGCCAGCGCCACCGTGGGTCTGGGGGCCCTGGCCCCTGCTGCTCTCCTTGGCTGGTGACTCACTGTCACAGAGCAGAACTGCACCCTCCAGAACTGGTTCTCCTGAGTACAGGGCCGGGCGGGACAGAAACTGCACACAGTGTACCCAGGAATGCAAATGACTCTGCCCGAGAAAAGGGAAGGGCCCGGCCACAGCCCGGAACTGGCAGCCCCTGCATGCAGACGCAGCTGGCACAGAAAATTCCCCTGCCCCCGAGTCAGCGCTTCGTGTCTTATTTTTGGAGGGTGGGGGGCGTCCCTGATGAATGGGATCCAAGGTCTAACTGGGCCTGTGGGACCGCTGTTCCGTCCACCCCCAACACAGCAAGCCTCCCTTGAACGTCCAGCCATGGCCACATGGGGAGCCCCCCTGCCATGGCGACCCTGTTCTCCGCCCTCAGATTGGGAGTTCAGACTTGGATGAGCCGGACTGCAGAGAGCAACACCAGCCACTCGGCCAGGGCTCAGGCGAACACAGCATACTGGGATTCGAGGCTTGGGGGGCCCAGGGCTTGGCTGGGGGAGGGGAGGCGAGGACAGTGGGAGAGAGGGGCTGTCCCTGAGGAGAAGCACCCGAAACGTCGCTCCGCCCACTCCCCAGCTCCCAGGACAAAGGAGCTTCCTTCTGAGGACGCAGTGAGGCCCCAAAGAGGCTTTCCTCTGTGTAGGACGGGGAGACCTGCTGTTTTGGTTGAGAGGCAAGGAGGAGGACTCCCCGATCTGACAGACGGGGGCGCCCTGGGACAAGCCCTATGCCACCAAGGCCCAGCCCGCAGGCCTGGAAACTCTGAGGGCCGGGGTGAGTTTCATTTCACAGCAGCCGGGCAGCTGCTGCTGCGGGCAGAGGTGCTCTCCAAGGAAACTTCCTTTGAATGGAACAGCTGGCGCTGGAGCCAGGCAAGCCTACCTTAGGGGGGCGCGAATATTGCTGGGGGGAGGGGGGCCTCCGCCTGCTGCAACTTGGACGGTGCACGGCACTAATTAACGTGGGCCCCGGGCAGCCCATCGCCCCTCCACTTGTCCATAAGCACACTTAGATCCAGGGGAGGACAGGTTGACACCAGTTGAGTGTGCTCGGAATCGCCTCGGAGCCTGCAGCCTCCTGCCACAGTGCTATCTCCCCAGCTTAATGGAGCTCCCCCGCCCCTCCCCCCAGTCATCCTGGTGATCCAAGAAGGTGACATTTTGAATCAGAGGAGATGAAAATGCTTCAGATGTTGAACCGCCCACGCGTCTTTATTTCCACCTCCAGTGTACTGTTTGTGATCGCTGAATGGGACTTCAGAGGTGTGCTTTGAAAGTGAGCCCACTGAAACAGGACTGCGGTGGCCAGCCTGTGTCCCCGAGGACCGCAGCCTCTCACCTCCCAGACAGGAGAAGCCACACAGAGGAAATACCACCTCACAGGGAGTTCTCCGTCACCAGGGGAGTGCTAGCGGGCTGGAAGGCCACACAGTGATCTTCCGGTTCCTGTGGACGCTGACGGCTGCCCGGGCCTCTCGGTCCGAACCTGGACCCAGAGCCGGGGGAACGGCGGTCCTCCCGGGGACTCTCGAAGAAGGAGGGGCAGCAGGTCCGATGGGGGAAGGGGGTGCTGCCTTTCTGGTGTCTGGAATCTCGGGACAGCTGAGAGCCCCTCTCCCATGGTCTCACACCTAGAAATGGGTAGGACTCTGTGGCTTGTGCACAGAGGCCCCATGCTGATCTCCCTCGGGCCCAGGCCCACCCTGTGGGAACGAGAGGGGCTTCGCCGGGCAGTGGGACCACTGCCCTAAGTGGGGGAGCTGCCTGATGACTCGTGGCCCCTGGACTGGAAGGACATTCCTTAGAATGTCCACGCCTCTCCTCCCTGGGGACCCTCATGCCCCAAGCAGAAAGCACCCCACTTCTCAGGGCTTCTTGAAGCAGAGTCTTCCTGGAGCTCTGCAAATGCCACCGAGTTCATGAAATAAGAGCAGAGATTAAGCTGTTGAGAGACGGTGTTGATGGAAAGGTCCAGGAAGAGGTCAGCTTAGTGGTGAGACACTGACCCGCTGGGGGGACACCGCGGGGCCCCTCGGAGCCAGTGCCTGAAGCTGGGAGGCTCCTGGGGACCTTCATCGGCTGGATCCCGAGAAAGGGGGCTGGGCGCACAGCAGGGCTGTCGTCCGCGTCGCAGACACAGAGATGAGCAGGTGGTGCAGGCCCCTCCTCCCTCCCCAGCTGGTTCCGGGAATAGCCCGGTCCTTTTCTGGCCCAGGACCCAATCCCCCCTTCCCCCGACCCGGGCAATCGGAGGAACCCACACGTCTCCAGCTTTGTCTCCCAACAGGTTTCTTTCACCAGTGGGACCCCACGAGTTTGCAAGTTTCAAAACCTTGGGTTGTTCAGAGTCAGACTGTTCTATGCAAATCTTCTGAGGGCTATTCAGCTCACTTCTGCACAGGAGGGACTTTCTGCTGTGGGCCTGCCTCTCCAACCCTCCAGCTCTTTTTCCTGTCCGCCTCCCGATCTGTCCAGGTTGCTTCTGCTCACAAGCCCCCAACCCCGGTGGCCCAGAACCCATAGGCTTGGGGTCTGGGAGAGGCCAGGCAGGGTACGCCTCTGACCAGAGGTTCTCAGCCAGCGACGTGGACTCGGGGACATTGGAAATGTGCAGACATTTTGGTGTCACAATTTGGGGGCTGTGCAGTGAGCCTAGAGGGTGGAGGCCAGGGTGGGCGCTCAGCATTCTCCAGCGCACAGGGCGGCCCCCAACGCGGGGGTCCCTGGCCTGAATGTTGACAGTGCTGACTGAGAGACTGATCTAAACCAGCCGGACCCTGAGGGTCAGGACCGGTGTTAGAGAGGCCGGGAGAGACTCACGGCCGGTGAGGGCGAGCCCTTCGGAGGGAGCCTCAGCTCCTGTGGCTTGGAGAGGAACGTGTCCCCTTTTGGGGGGGCCCTTCCCTCCCACCACCGACCACTCACCACCCAGCAGGCAGGACCCGGTCCATTTCGATGGCTGGTCATCTCAGTGACAGAACACAGCAGCTCTCCTGAAGGCGGGTTCTGCGACCCCTGCCTTCAGCCCAGGGCAGGATCTGACCTTCCGCCGCTGGCCAGGTGGTGCCCAGTGGGAGGTCTGGCTGTCTACCCAAGAGCCCTTCGCCGTGGGTGACTCCTCTGCATTTTCCTCAATCTTCTCTGAACTCAGAGGCCCATTTCCTGCCTGCTGAGCTTCTGGTTTCCCTCTTTTCTGAAAGGAAAAGATGGTGGGGTCAGGGGCTCTGAGGTACTGGAGGTCGGCGGGCACTAGGAAGGTGACCGGCCATCGTGTCCCTGTGTGCTCCCCCAGCCCGGGCCCTGCTTGGCAACACTCAGGTGGCCCTTCCTGCTCAAGGGTTTACAGACCGACTCGCAGGCTGGACTGCCACGCTGGGTGCTTACTCCTCCACGCATCTCCCCCAGGAAGAGGGCCGTGGAGTCCAGCAGACCCCAGAGGGGTGGGAGGCGTGAGGGAGGAGGGGCTCTTGCTCGCAGGGGAGAGGGAGGAGCACCGCACGGAAAGTGTCGGCAACGGGCAGAGCACCGGACGGCAGTGGGGACCCCCAGATGGTCGGGGAGCACACAGGTGGGAGGGCGGAGGTGCCAGTGATAGGGGTCAGAAGTCCCTCCCGGGCAAAGGGAACTCAGGACTCTGAGAGCAGCGGAGTCCCCAGCAGCCGTGCGGAGTGCAGGGAAGGGGCGGTGGGAGTGGAGCTGGGGCAGAGAGGAAATGCCCACAGGGGCAGAGGTCAGTCTGAGCAGCCAGCACGGGTCAGTGACTGACCCCACGAGGCCAGGCGGGAGGCGGGATCCAGGTGCAGCCCCAGGTAACACCCGGACACACCAGGCCAAGAGGCTTCAGAGCGGAGGGGAGGAGCCTGGGAGCCTCCCAGCGCTGCCACGCGCTGACGGGAGGCTTTGCGGGGCCTTGAAGGCTTCCTCCAAGGGCATCTGGCTCTGTGTGCAGTTACCCACCACGACGGGTGGTCAGTCCCCAAAAGGCAAACCCTGGAGTCCTTCGATGTGATCCTATTGGAGAAGAGGGTCTTTGCAGGTATAATTTCGTTAAGTATATTGACATGAGACCCTCCTGGATTATTTGGTGGGCCCGAAATTTAGTGCAAGTTGGGGTTCTCATTACTAAGGGAGAGGATAGAAAGGACGTTGGGGTCACTAGCCGTCTTCTCTACATCTGCCCTCACGGTTGCCTCAGGGATCTGGGACGGAGCCTGATGGGCAGCGGCACCCTCCCCTCCTGACCCAGCCTGCTCAGGTCCCGTCTCTGCTGAGCCCACAGCGTACGCTGCCCAGGCGCCTGAGTCATGACTGCGCTCCTTCTTCCTCCCAGAGGCCAGGCTGCCAGCGCGAGCTCAGCATTTGTTTGCTGAGCTGGAGTTGAGTCGTCCCTGGGTATGGAATCGGGAGGCGGGGGCCAGGGCTGCTGGCTGACCTCACGGTGACCTGCCACCCATGCCCCCTCCCCCGCGTCTCCTCCAACGCCAAGGCTTTGTGAGCCTGGCTCCTGTCCGCAGAGACTCCGCTCTGCACCCCTCTGCAAGGTTTCAGAACTCTTTCTAATAAATCCCAGATGGAGGGGATGTGCTGCCGGGCAGCGAGATTCACTCCCTGGCATTCTTGAGACTTTTAACAGCCAAGAGCTGTCCAGAGCTGGTAGAAGGCCATAAAGGACAGACACATGGCCTCAGGAGGTGACCAGAAATGGGAAGCAGAGAGGGACCAGGCCCTCAGCTATTTCTCTGCAGCCAGGGACTTCCAGATGGCTCGGCCTGCCCTGTGTGGCTTCTCCCTGCGCCTCTGAGACCCTGTCTCTGCACACCAGAGCCAGGGGCAGCGGGGGCGGGGCGGGGGGAGGCCTGGCATTGGGCTTGGCAATGCGACTGGGTCATGCCATGATGTAACTGTCCCAAGCATGACCGGTGGGACAAGACTGTCCTTGCTCTCCACGGCTCCACAGACGCTGGGGATGCACCAGCGATGAAAATGCGAACAAACGTCATCAGCAGATGTGTCATATCGGGCTGTGGATCCCGAAGGCTGCGAGGTCCCTTCCTGCAAGGAGCCGTGTGCGTGACCATTGCCTGTGCCGCCATGGCGCCCGGATCCTGGACGGACAGCCCTGAGGTTCTGAGAAGCCCTTTCATGGTGGGCCTCGGGAGAAGGAGAAATGTGAGTCTCAGGCGCTTACAAAATGCCAAGTAATTAGCGCTCCTGACATCAGAGGGAGCACTGTGAGATTTGTGCGCATTTTATAAAAGAACCAATTTACATATTAAAACAATAAAAAATGTCTAGGGCAGTGCTAGCCCCCCTGCTGTTTCCAGTGTCTCCTCTATGCAGTTCTAGAAATCTCCACCGCCGGAGGAAGGCACAAGAAGGCACCCGCTGGCTCCTCATCAGAAGGTTCGGGCTGTGCTTGGCCAGATGGAGGAGGATGTAAAATTGTTTTGCATATTCCTGAGATGGGGAGAAGTCTCGCTGTGCACGCTCACCCTGGCTACGTGCCCGCTCAACTCAGCTCAGCGTAAAACAGGAAAAAAAATGAGCTCATCCTTCCAGGCCCTGATGTAGAAATTTAAGTAGCAGGAAGGATTTGATGTTTAGTTTCCAGCTCGTAAAACTAAATGCCAGTTTATGCGCAGTGGCTGCCGGAGGAGGGGCGGGCAGGGCAGGGAAAGGCAGGGAGCAGCCACTGCACAAGGGACCCAGCCTGGGCGGTGCAGAGAACACTCACTCCCCCCAACGGTGGCCCTGCAGCCTCCCCCCACCCCGGTGATGGGTGGAATCGTGTCCCCAAAAGATGGAGAAGTCCTATCCCCCGCACCTATGAATGTGACCTTACTTAGAAATAGGGTCTTTGCAGATGATCAGGTTAAGATGAGGCCATTGGGGTGGGTTCTAATCCAGTATGACTGTGTCCTTATAAAAAGGGGAGGGGCTGTGGGACAGCTCTTGGGGATGTCAAGACCTGGTAGTCTCTGTTTTCTGTCAGGGGGAGTCACTGGGAGGCTGACTTCACAGTGCACACCTCGCCTCTGTCCCCTGGCCAACCCCACCCGCAGACATGGGCTCAGAAAACAAGGCCAGGTGGCCGCAGGGTGGGTGAGAATAGAAGCTACCAGGTCTTGGAGTCCCAAAGAACTGTCCCAGCAGCCCCTCCCTTAGAATCGGTCCTTGGGGCCCCGGACTGGCTCCAGAGGCCCCTCCTCCCCACATAGCCAATTGGATGCCTTCGAGACCCCCTGCCCTGACCACATCTGGTTTCTGCCTCAGGCACCCCCATGCACTGGCCTGCCTGGGCCCCTCGTGGGTCTGCCCCCACTTCTGGGGGCCAGTGGGCCTCAGAAGTCCCGGAGCACGGAGACTTCCTGGTGTCTTTTCTCGTCAGTCTCGACCTGTGGCTGGCCCCTCTCCCTGACAGGCGCCGCAGGGACGCCCTGCAGACATTGGAGATGGTGCAGCCCGGTGAGGGCCACACCAACAGGGGTGAGAGGAGAGGCCGGGCGGGCAGGGAGCAGTGTGCCCGCACGCACTCGGGAACCAGGCCAGGAACTGGAGCAGAGGTCAAGCAGTGCTGACAGCCAGAGGTTCTCGGAGAACATCTGGTCCAGCTTCCCCCTTTTCTCCAAAAAACAAGGCTCAGAGATGCGTCCGGGGTTGTCCAAGGGCATGAGGGCAGCCCTGCAGCCCTGGTCACCTCCGCCCAGTGCAGGGACCTTTCCAGTCGCCCCAGTGCCCCGTCAGAGAACCACAGACTGGTCTGCAGGTGGGCCCTGCCTGTCACGCCAGTTAGTCTGGGCCATTGAAGAAGCACACGCCGATAGGGGGTGACCCACCTGAGGTCGAGGGTCGCCTCCACGCACCATCTTGCTCCCTCTATTGTTTTTCTCATATGTCATCCCCTCACTGACTCACACCACTGCCCGGCTCCTGAGGACATCTGGGTTTCCAGCCCCTGCTCTGGACTGGGGACAGGGACTGTGCGGGGACAGGGACTGCAGCTCATGCTCTGCTGGGCACCCAGAACCTCAGATAGTGCCTGGCATACCGTGAATGCTCGCTGACATCTGTTAACTCAGTGAACGAAGCAGTGGAGGAGATGGGAGGGAGCTGAGTGTGGGAAGGGCCCTCGAAGCCTTCTACCAAGCTAGGGACCCTGAGGACAATCTGAGTCACCTTGAGTCGTGACCCCTCACTGCCGTGACTTGGTCTGGTCTGCTCCCCACCCACGAGGCCCTCCGAGTCCAGTCCTGGCAGCAGCCCGCTGACGAGGACAAGCCCTGGGTGCGCTGCCCAGTCCCCGCTCCCCACTCCAGGCTGCGGGGAAACGCCTCTGTATAGCTTTTTAATGGCCTGCTTTGTTCTCTGGCTTTGCACTCGCAGCCAGCCGGCCCGGCTGCCCAGTGTGGCCACATGTCAGTCATTCAGAGAGCCGGTCACCCGTGGCGCCGCCCAGGGGGGCCGGCGGGAGACCCATGGCTGGGAGCACGGGAGCACTGTCTCACTTCGCTTTCTGGGACATCCCTCAGGATTTTCTCGGCTGCCAATCCAAACCAACTTCACTGGTGCCCAGATGGTCCTGGGTCTCCCAGGTTCATGAGGAGCCCCCATGGGTGCTGTGGTGTTTGGAGCTCAGACAGGGAGCTGAGCAGGAGGGAAAGCGGGCTGGAGGGTGGGCTCCCCGCCCATCTGTGGGTGCCACTCCCATTCCACAGCCTTCCTGACCCAACTGGCGCTCCCTGGTATTTCCACGGGGAAGCATGTGCTTGCGTAGCCTTAGACCGGCCCCCTTCTGCACCTACTGGCATTGTACTGGCCAGTGACCGCTAAACGGTGGGCCACTTGGGGCAGGCGGTGGGTCTCCCCAAACATCAGAGCAAGGAGGGAGCTGCTGAACACAGATGCCGGGACCATGTCCCGGGACCCAGTCCCAGGACCCAGCGGGGGTGGGGCTGCATTTTCCTGTGCTGGGGGAGGAGGTTGGCCTGTAGCAGAGCTGGGATGGGGGGGCCAGACCTTTCCTCCAGTCACAGGCTCCTTTAGTGCAGGCTCTTCAGGCGGGGTGCCGGGCACAGCGGCCCTCGCTCTCCTCGAGCCCACGGTCTGCAGCAGAGGCAGGCCTTGCTCTGACAGCATCAGCCACACTTCCTTTTTCTGGCACTGTTCCAAGCTCCTTAGCCTCCTAAACCACCCCCGCAGCCGAGACAACCACAGTTCTCACTTACAGACATAATAGGACAGAGGCACAGAGAGGTCAGGTAGCTTTGCCAAAGTCACACAGAGGCCACCAGGTTTGAAGCCGGGCACCCTGGACCCCAAGCGCATATCCTGACTGCTCCATACACCGCCTGGCCCGCTTGCACTGCACAGAGCACCTCAGCAGCATGATATGAAAGGCAGTGACGGGTGCAGCTTCGGATGCGGTGGTCAGGGAGGACTGCTTGGAGGGGGTGACACTTAAGAAGGAGAAGCACAGAGGGAAGAGCCCTTGAGCCATGGCTCGAAGCTCCTGTTCAGAGAGAGAGCACCAGGCAGGCCTGCAGCTCAGCAGGGGGCCGGGTGCAGGAAAGGGCTCTGTCTGAGCTGCAAGGGCATAGAGACATCCTGTCCCACACGGGCCTCCAGTGGGCCTTGAAGGTTGAGCCACGGGGGGCGGAGCCCAGAAGACTGCTCTGGGACAAGGCCTGGAGCATGAGCTGAGCTGGGGCTCCATCCTGGATGTCCCCTTCCCAAGGACAAGTTGATTGTGTCCCTTATTGGATGCCCCTGGCCCTGGGTCTTGTTGGGGCCTAGCTATACTGCTCCCCACCATGCCAAGTTCAGGAGCTTTAGCCCGAAGAGCAGGCGTGCTGAGGCCCCTCCCCCTAAGACCCTGCATACCGAGAGGGCAGGTGGCTTCCAAAATAAAACAAAGCAGAACCCACTCTTGTTGCCACTTCTACAGGAATGACCAGCGTCCCTTCCTTTTGGAGTTGCATATGAGTCATTCAAACCACCAGCCTCCAGCTTTGAACTTGTATGAGTGTCCTGGGGCAGCCATGACAAAATGCCACAGATTAGGTGTCTCAGAATAACAGGAGTGTATTCCGTTCCAGTTCTGGAGGCCAGAGGACCACCCCAAATGAAGGGGCACTTGAGTCACAGACACAGGCGCCCAGAGCCCTGTGGCGACAGAGACAGCCCAGCTGCAGCCAACTCCCGAGACGGCTGTAATTACTCAGGCAGAATGGCGACTGTAAACAGACATTAAAAGATTCTCAATTACACGTGAATCTCCCGGGCAAAATTGTATTTCCATAAACACTGAAGAGATGACTCGGAGAATCTCGTCAGTGGGGCCAGGCTGGAAGCACTGCCGTGTCTGCAGCACCCACCAGAATCAGGCCGGTCCTGGGGTCCCCCGGCCTCTCCCAGATCCCAGGTACATTGCTGGCTGGTGGGTGTTCTCTCTCAGGGGGACTCACGCCAGAGTCCCCTGCTCTCCCCACACTCACGCGCCCCCTTCCTACCGACCTCCTCTCGATCTGTGCATCCTGTCTCCCCATCTGCCTGCCCGCCCCCTTCCCCACCAGGTCAGCAGCACCTCCGTCCGAATGTCGCTCCCGGCTCCCACCCAGCACATGCGCACCGTCTGTCCGCTGTCTTTGGTCACACCTGGTCCGTCAGCCCCAGGCCTGCGGGCTCATACTGTACCTGCCACGTCCATCCAGGTGGAGCCACAGAATTAGGACAGACAAAGTCAGTGTCAGCTGCCTGACCGATGCCTCTAATCACTGTCACGGAGAAGCCAGAGAGGACAGCGCCTCTTACCCTGCACGCTGGACACTGCCCTGCACTTTACAGTTTTTGTGAGGTCCCCGTGGAGGCAGCTGCCCAGGTGAGTCATAAGACACCGCAGAAATGGCCGGCCTGTCCCCTTGGGCTTCCTTCAGGTGCAGACACCCACTGGTGTCAGGAGGACCTGCTGCGGGCATGTGCAGGGGGCCCGCCTCGCACCCATGGCTGGGCCCTGCTAGGCTGACCCTCAGGGAGGAGTGGTGTGTGGGGCGGGGTGGGGAGAGGGGCCCCAGGGGCCTGGCCACAGTATTTACAGAGCATTCTGTCTACCCAGCTCCGTGATGGGGGAGGGGCAGCCACAGAGAGAGGACAAACAGTTCGGTGTGGTAAACACAGCTGCCCCGGTGCCCAGGCCGTCCGCAAGAAGGAAGCCCCATCGAGGAGAGCAGCCCAAGGACCAGGTAGATCCACACATGTATCTGCCCAAACCTGAGACCCACCTTCCCACTTTTAAAAGCCAGGGAGGCTTTACCTTATTAGCACCCTACCATGAGTTTGCTCCCCTGTAATTGCCCAGAGGCCGCATTGCAACACAGAAATGCATTGCTCAGGATTTCTTTTGGTTTCAAGGGACAGAACCCCAACCCATTATATAAAAGAAGGGAGTTTGTTGGTTGATTTAACTAGAAAGTGTACGGTACACTGTCAGGAACAGCTGGATCCAGGAGCTCCAAAGCCATCACAGGCACCATCTAATTCAGACTAGACTTATTTCTCCTGTGTCAGCTTTGTCGGCTAGGTGTTAGGGGTCCGTGGTGGGGGTCAGGGTATTCTGTCTTTATTGCTCCGGCAACATCCCAGGCAGTCCAAAAATTCTGCTTGGACTGAGGTCACATGCCTGTTCACAAACTGATTTCTGTGGCTGGAAAAAGGCATTCTCCGTGGCCAGCTTCGGGTCATGTGACCTCAGCCAGGTCATGTGATCATCCTAGGGATGGTGAGGCTGTAAAAACAACAGAGGGCCGCTGTGCTTGGTAAGAGTGGTCACGGAGCTTGAACTAAAAGGAAGCAGAGAGGGTGTTTGTTACAGGTGAAGCAGAGCTTCTGTCTGGGAAGGCGAGAACCTCCAGTGGCTGACTTCCGTCAGTGAGGTCCGACGTCACTCCCAGAAGAAGGCTCCTGCTCGTGGGCGCCTCCTTCTCACGCCAGCAACACGCCTTCCCCTCATGCCCGGGAGGCCCCACAGCACTCACTGGGCTAGGAACACAGTTGGTGCTCAATAAACGTTTGGGTTGTGGCAGCACACAATTGGCATTTCCACTTTTCTTGCACCCTCCCGGCTGGATTGCTACCTTCCATGGCAGGGTTGGGGGGGAGCGGTCCGCGTGTGTGAGACAGACAGACAGACAGATGGACAGAGAGGTGTGCACAAGTGCAGGGTTTACTGCCAAAGGGCCATTCCCATCCCCGCCCCCACCAAGGAAACGCAGTGTTTCGGAGGGTCTGACCGCAGGCTCACACCCCCCAGGTACGCACGTTATCTGTAACCAGCTCCTTCTCCCTCCGTTCCCATCAGTGGCAGGTCAAGACCCACATGAGTTTGACGCTAATGGAAAATCTGCCTTGTGACTCATGGAGTGGCCTGAGTGAGCAGGCGTGTGACAGTGAGGGTGGCCAGGCGGAGCTGCCTCTCCACGGGGAGGAATCTTACTCTGGGGCCACCGTGCCCACAAGCTCAGCCTTTGGGCTCCAGGACCAGGACCCACGGCTCTCTGTCGAAGCCTATGGCAGGCAGCCCCCCTACTCCAGCAGCCAGCTTAAAGGGGGCAGCCCTCCGCTGGCCCTGGCTCGGCTGGGTGGGAACAATGCCAGAATTCCAGGCATTTGGAAATGGAGCAGCTGCAGGGACAGGCTGGGGCCCCAGCCGTCCACCCCCACCCCAGAACCCCTGTGTTCTGACTCAGTCTTGTCACACCAGCTGCTCATTAAACCTGGCAAGCGGGAGGCAGAATAAAAACCCTGCCTTTCAGCCAGCACTTCAAACGGAAACCTTCTCAAGCCCTCCAAGTCGGGGCTTTCTTCTCTGCAGACCTGCCGGTTGTGGGTCCAGGGGCCGGAGTGGGGCTGGGAGGAGAGACGCATTCCAAGCATTCATTCACTCAGCTCGCATCTACAAGCACCTCCTGTGGGCCCGGCTCGGGCTGGCGCTGCATCCGCCGCCTCCTCCTCCTCATCGTATGTCAGTGAGCAAAGCAGACAGACCCCTGTCTGTACACAGCTTGTGCCCTAGTGTGGGGAGGCAGAAGAGCAGCAGACAGAGACTTAAGAAGTGAATCAGCAGGTTAAGAGGGGCTAAGTGCTGCACAGAAGCAGGGCAGGCTGCAGGGCACCGCCTGGAGCAGGTGTTCGCACTTCCACTTCCGCCTTTAGGATGAGGCCGCCGGGCTGTGAACGGAGAGGAAACACCTCCCACGTGTGTTTATAGGCCTCCTTGGCTGCCACATGGAGGACAGGTGGTGGCAACGGTGGCAGGGAAACCAGTGGGAGCCTACTGAACGATCCAGCCAGGTGGCGAAATGGGCAGATCCAAGATGTGTTCTGAGCAGAGAGCCAGTGGGGCTTCCCAGAATGAGGAGACTGGGGTGTCCATCTGAACAACTGGAAGAGCAGGGGCTGCTGCGGCAGCGGGAGCGGCAGAGGACTGTCACTGGGTCTACCAGATGTCTAACAGAGGAATTAGGTCTACCAGAAGTCCAGGTTGAGAAATCAGGTCTACCAGATGTGCAAGCTGAGGAAGCAGGTCTACCAGATAGCCAAGGCAAGGAAGCGGGTCCACCAGTCTGGAATCCAGGACAAGACATTGGTTTGGAGGGAAGTATCCAGGAGTCAGAGAGACAGTTTACTCTTGTGAAAAATATCTTTAATTTGGAGACTCATGCCAAAGTCATGCAAACATTTATCCAGCACCTCTACTATGGCCCCTAGAGAACCACTGTGTACATACGGTCAGGATGTGGGGCTGTTTTGAGTACTCCTGAGGGTGCGAACTAACCCTTAGTGGGGGACAGTGCGTACCACCCAGTGCCTCCCACAGGCTGGGCTGCGGCCCTCCAAGCCCCTCTGAGAGTCTCAACCACCACGTGGGGACAGGAGCTGAAAGTCAGTCGGCTCCTGTGGCGGAGGTCCTGTAGTGTGGCAAGAAACAGCAGGTGGGGTCCGGTGAGGGCTGCACCTAGACCTCAGGGTGGCAACAAGAAGGTACTGAGTGTGTGTGTGTGTGCGCACATGCCTGGGAATGTGTTGTATGAGTGTGTGAGTGTGCTGTGTGCATGTGCATATGAGTGTGATACACATGCATGTATTTGTGAGTACTGCAGGGGTGTGAGTACACGTGTGAGTGTATGTGAGTGTGTTTGTATGTAAGTCTGGTTTAAAAAGTGACCGAGCGAACTCATGCAGAAAGAATCTAGGGTCAGAATCTGGGGCCGTGTAGACTTGGAATGTATGCCCAGGCCCTCAGAGGCAAAGGAGGTGAGCGTCTGCTGTAGCCGAGGGTGGGCACGGATGCCCAGCCAGGAGCTGGCACATTCCTCCCTGGGACTCACATTCCCATGCTCCCCACAGTTGGTGGAGATGGTACTCATTGACCAGGAGGAGGGTGGAAGGAAGATTCTCGAAGGGTGGAGGACAAGAAGAGGAAGTAAACATCTCCTGGGTGGGTGGGCAGGCAGGCATCAGGACAGGAGGGAGCAGGAGGGACTCCAGGGGAGGGCAACACCCCCATTCCAGAGGTCACTTCCTGTGCGCAGCTCGTTGGGGCTTTGGGAAATAAGTAACCCAAATGAGCAGGGGTCAGCTATGAGCACTGACCACAGGAAGTGTGACCTGTGCTTAGTGGTTCAGGGAGGGACAAGAAAACATTGCTGGTCAGCGGGAACAGAGGCTAGGTGGTACGTTCACGGCTGCCAGGACTGTCTAGGCCAGCGGCAATTTCCTGTGGTCAGGTGGCCCTCTCGGTCCACAGGCAGCCAGCCTGGACGGGGGTGGGGCGCTGGCGGATGATCTGTGCGGTGTTTCAGGAGGGAAACTGGAGCTTAGAATGCTGACCTGAAAGCAGACAGCAAGATGCCATGAGATAGTTCTGGAAAAGGGCTCCCTCTTCTCCAGCTCAGGGATCACCATCACACCACTGTACCTCCATCACCACCACCACCACCACCCCCATCACCTCCGCCATCAACGCCAGCACCACCGGTATCACCACCATCATTGTCACCATCTAGTCACTGTTTGGCGGGGGGTGGGGAGGTAGTAATGAGATGTTTCGGTCTGCTCCACGCATTTTCTCCATCACCCTCTGACCTGCCTGCATTGTGCTCCGGGAAGCTGCCCACGGGGTGGGTGGCTTTGCCCACCCGGCCCCTCACCTCCAGCAGGGCCTCATCCAGTCGGAGGTAGAGGCATGAAGGGAGGCAGCTGGGAGAGGCGCTGCTCTCCGTCACTGGCCTTGCCCCACCGCATTCCCACAGCGGCCTGGCCTCCAGGTGCACAGGTCCTGCCAGGTGGCCCGCCCTGGGCCCGGCCACCAACTTCCCTCCCCCAGCTTTTCGGCCAGGCGGTCACGGCTCCTGTTCTCACAAGTCCCTCGATGCCTCAGCAGCCCTGCTTGTTTCCCTCACCCCTGAAAATGCTCTTTTCATTAATAAATCTCTTTACCACCACTCCCTCCCACTGCGCCAGTGAGCCACCTGCTTCCTGCCCGGCTCTGGGAGATGTCAGTCTGTGGTGTGGCAGGCGCACGCACGCATCCGGGGAGTCCCCGAGGCACCTGCGCAGGCCTCCCCGCCGGCTGCTTCCTGCACAGCCATGCAGGGGCGTCCAGGCTGAGCTCGGGAAAGCGGCCTGCCCCTCTCGGCTCCTCCTCCTGCTGGGCTAACGCTGGCCGCTCTCATCTTCCCTCCCTGGCTTCCTCTTCTGTCCCCCACCCAGCCCAGTTTTGTGTTTACGAAGCAGCTCCACGGTCTCCCGTCCCCTCGCCTCCTCGTCTCGATTCCGGTCCGAGAGCCTCTGCTCAGACCTCGGGGCTCCGGCCCCTGCTGTCAGCTGGTCGCCACCTTCCAAAGGCAGCAGGCTCTCTCTGTGCAGGGACCCTGAGCCCAGTCCTCAGCCTCTCCCACCCCTGGACTCTGAACAAGAGCCCAGAGGAGGGTCTTCCGAGCAGGTCATTGCCACAACAGGTTTCTGTCCCGTCTCCTCTGGCTGCCTGTTCCTGAGCCTCATGGACACTGGACCCATCAAACTGGGGCCGCTGGCTCTTGGACAGGCTGTGCTGGAGACTGGCTCCGCTGGACAGGTGCTGCCAGAACACAATGGAAGTTTCTGGTGCAAAATCCCCCCACAGGGAGGGCCTGGCCCAGGGCTGGATATGCTGCCTCACTTCCTCCAGGCTCCTGGCCTCCTCCTGGGCCTGGAGGCCCCTGTTGCTCGCAGACCTGAGCCTCGGTGTGACTGCGTCCTTCATCGTCCTCACTTGCCCCACGGCCCCTACCACCACACCTCCCTCCCTCTCTTCTTTCCTTGCTGACAGTGATGGCAAAGCCACCCCACCCCTGTGCCCGCTGGCCAGAGGCCTGTAAGTCCCACTGGTGTGGGGGCTCACCCTGTCCTTGAGCACAGCCTTCCCCACAGAAGCCCTGAGCTCTGCCCCTAGAGGTTGGGGAGAGGCCCTAGGTGCCGCCACAAAGCCACCATTTCTCTGCAATCTCATGTGCCCATGGGAGAAAAATCATTCCCATCTGCGCTCTCCTCCACACCAGCTGATGCTCCACAGTGGTTGTTCCCAGGAGGCGCGGCCTCCAGCCGTGCCTCTGCTTGCCTCTCCCAGAGCCTTCGGATCCAAGGACCCTGCCATCGGATATTGGTGATGGATGGCTCGCGGCACCGACTGCCAGAGCGACGGAATGACAGTGCACCCATCCGGCCAACAGGCAGGGAGCCAGAGTCAGAGCCCGGGCTTGGCCGGCGTAGGGCAGGGCGGGGGCCCAGCCACCCAAACAAAGGCCTGTTCACCAGGGCAGGAGGGTGCCGGCAGCGGGCCTGCCGGGCCCTGTGGGGTCCACCCACGGACTCACAATGGACAGCCTGTGTCCCGGCCATCTGATCCTCCCAGAGCTGCCCCGGGCCCGGCGCCACGGCCAAGGTGAGTGAAGGGGAGAAGGCGCAGTGAGGAGCCTCTGCGTCCTTGGCAGGGCCAGACACACGTGCGTGGTGCTGAGAGGTCAGCCAAGGTGGCGGGGGCAGGGTGACAGAGCAACCGAGTGTCACCGTCAGAACGGTGGCCCCAAAGCTGTCCGCAACCTAATCCCGGAAACTGTGAATCTGCTACCTTCCCGGCAGAAAGGGGGATTCACATTGCCAAGACCCTGCCCCTAAAACGGGAAGCATTCCTAGCTTCCCTGGCCGGACCGAAGTGCTCAGGGGCCTCTTCACTGGCGAAGAGGGGTTCAAGGTCAGAAGCAGCACGAGAAAAACTTGGCCACCTTTGCCGCTTTGAATGGAGGGAGGGGCCACGAGCCAAGGGGTGTGGGTGACTCTAGAAGCTGAGAGTCAGAGGACACACACTCCCCGGAGCCCCGAGAAGGAGCCGCCTGCCCACACCTTGGCTTTAGCCCTGCGAGAACCGCGCAGGACCTGTGAGCCCGGAGATCGCCAAATAAACCCGTGTGCGGGGAGCCGTGGAGTGTGTGGTCGCTTGTTACCGCAGCCCCAGCAACCCCTGCACTGAGCCCTGGGCCCTGTGGGGGTCTCAGTCCTGCCCCTCACAGGGTGTGACCAGGAGGCAGTTACCACCGGGCTGAGCCTGGGACCCCCACAGGAATCTCGAGGACAGCAATACCCCCCATGAGGGGAGGGGACAGTGAAGCAAGACATCACACACAGGGCTGTCAGCACAGAGACTGTGCATAGTAAGGGCCGTCCCCTTCCTTCCTCTCCGGTGCGTGTGCCTGGATGCTGGTTCATCCACTCCTGTGGATTATCACTTGTCACTGGGGCCAAGGGGGTCGGGAGGAGGTCTGTGGGGTGGGCAGTGGCAGGTGGAACTGCTGGCCTGAGGACAGGAGAAGGGGACAGGGTGGGGAGCCAGGAGAAGGGAGCCGTGTCCCTCTTGAGATGACCAAAGTCATGGACATATGTCTCAGACCAGGGCTTCCCGCTCTTGTGGTCCAAATGAGTAACAGGTAAATGGAGACGTCGCCGTCATCTGACCCCAGCCTGCACACGGGTCCCAAGCTGGACAGACCACCCAGCAAGTTGCCCCAGAGTCCAGCAGCCTCTCCTGGTCACCAGGACACCCTGCAAAGATGAGCGTTTTCTGTGAGGCCAGACTGTGGATGAGTTTGGGGAAGCATGTGTCGACGGGGAGGTGGGAGGGAGCTCAGACCCGTGGTTGGGACAGGCCGCCATGGCGGTAGGCTGCCCAGTTTCTTAACCCGAGAACCTGCTGCTGGTGCTGAAAAGCCGTGGCTCTGACCTGAGGCCCGCCCTGGTGTTCCGGAACAGAGGTGGAGCCCGGATGTCCCTGGGCAGGACTGGGGCTCCGACTGTGGGCTCTCAGCCGGGGTCTCTTGGGGAGAGGTCATCTTAGAGCTCAGCCAGCAGCGCGCAGAGGCACAGAATTATGCACCATGGGAACCGCCCAGGCCCAAAATGGCCTCATGTATCCCAGACCCACAGCAGAAGTGAGGGGCTTCTGTCCATAGACCCCCACAATCCAGGCAAGTGCCCCAGCGCTGCCCCGGCACCTTCCTGAGTGGCCGCTGGCGAGCCCAGACCACAGCCAGGGAGGCCAGGTCACTGCCCCCCACTGGCATCAGACATAGGAGGTGTGCCTTCGGGCCCCAGGGGACGGAGGGCTGTCCCTTCCCCACAGTTCGGGCACCCCACCCCCCACCCCAGGCTGAGGTCCAGGCCCCAGAGGTGAAAGGGCAGGGCCCAGGCCCCCCTGCCCCTCAGGATGACCCTCGGCCTCCTTTCTGTCTCTCGGGTCACCGCTCCTGCTTCTCCTCCTGCCTCTCCCAGGGGCAACTGGGAGCTCTCGTTGCTGAGACCCACTCTCTAGGCACCCAGAGTCCTGGGGTGAGGGTATCCATCCGTCCTCCTACCTGAGGCTCCAGGGACAGCCCTGTCTGTTCTGCCAGTGGCCCCAAGGAGGGTGTGGGAGGCCTGACCCACATCGCCTTAGAAGAGAGAGGGAGGGGGACCCCCACGGCCACATCCTGGTCTGTCCCAGGCGGCAGGTGTCCCTGCCTGTTCTTCCACAGCTACCGTGGGCTCCCCTCTCTCCAGCCAGACGCCGCCGCTCCCCACCCCTGCCCACAACCACTGTTTCCAGGGCGAGAACCCCACAAGGCCCTCCCCACCCAGTGTCCTGCAGGGAAGCTTACACAGTTGGCCAGATGCCCTGTCCACCTCCTCTCAGCCGGGTCACCTCCGCCCTCCCAGGAGGCCTCAACCATGAGTCACCACGTCAGCTCTGGGGTCAGGCAGAAGCAGCCTCGCTTGTTCAGACTTCAGAAGTTGCACCCTCCAGAAGTGGGGCGCTGACCCGGCAGGTGGCTTGTGATGGGGTCCCAGGAGAAGGGAGTCAGCCCTGTCCCCGGGCCCTGCCCTGCTCCACGCTGTCTAGGCGGCTGCCCTCCCATGGCCGCCGGCTCAAAGGCTCGCTCAGCCCGCTCCCCTGGCCTGGGGCAGGTCACGGTGAGGGCGCATCATCCTGATGCATCCGGGGAGAAGTCTTTGTCATCCTGATGTGTGGCTCTGACCTAAGTGGCTCAGAGGTCATGCGCCAGCCCCATGTCTTTGCTGGCCCTTAGCGAGCCAGGCCGTCCTGAGGTGGGCCTGGCCCGAGGTCACAGGGCAAACGGTGGGCCGCAGAGCTGGGGGCAGCAGAGGCTCCTGAGGTCACACGAGCACCCGGGCTGTGCAGGGAGGCGGCCCACGCTCTCAGCATGACCCTGCCCGAGCTGGGCTCGGCCGGCACCGGCCCTCACCCTCTGGCCCGTGTCCCGACCTGGTCCCCCGGGTGCCCGGCTGGACCAGTTAGCTGAGCTCATATTGGAGATGGGGGACAGTTCCGTCTGCTGACTCCTGTCGTAGACTGAATGGTGCACCTCCACACAGATGTCAGCCCGGACCCGTGAATGTGAGCTTATGTGAAACAAGGGCCTTTGCAGATGTGGTGAAGGTCAGGATGGAGGTCAGATCATGCTGGATCAGGGTGGGCTCCAAATCCATGGGCAGAGGGAAGCCTTGGACATACCAGGGAAGGTCATATGAAGACTGAAGCAGACATTGGGTGATTCACCTGCAAGCCACGGACCACCTAGGGCCGCTGGCCTCCACCAGAGCCCAGGAGACACCCTGGGCTCGCCTTGCCCTGGAGCTCCAAGAGGCACCAGCCCGGCAGACACCTTCCTCGGGGACTTCCGGCCTGCAGGACTGTGAGAGAATGGCCCCCCCATGGGTACGCCCAGGATGCTCAGAGTCAGGAACACACTGGTGACTCCGCTCAGGGCCCCGTCAGCCAGGGGCAGAACTGGGGTTGGGGGCAGGGGCGGGTGCAGGAAGGTCCTCAGACACCCAGCCTGCACAGTGCACAGTGAGGAGGGAGCAGAGCGTGGCCCCACCGTCCCCAAAGCCAGAGCTCGGCCCCACTCAAACCCAGCCTGGGACACGTCCACCCACCTCGAGGACTGAGGGCACAGGGCACCGTGTGCCGAGGAGCAGTGGTGGCACAGGGTCGCGTGGGCCTGCTGCTTGGAGCAAGGGGCGCTCAGAGCGGGTAAACTGAGGCACTACTGGCACGCAGGCTGTCTCACAGAGGAGCAGGGGGTACGTGCAGACAAGGGCAGTTGAAGGTGGGGTTCAGGCTGTCAAGGGTGGTCCCTGCCGGGAGGGGCTGGGGGCATCTTACTGTCAGGGCATGTCTTGGAGCGTGGCTGGGCCGGGTGACAGGACACTGATTCGTGTTGGCTCGGCGTGGGTCGAGGGGAGTCAGGGGATGCCTCCTCAGCAGGACAAAGTGCCTGTCCCCGAGGTGACTCATGATCATTCCTGGCCCGAGGGGGAGGGGTGAGTGAGGAAAGAAGGGCCGGGAGGGTCACAGTGGGAGGAGGTACAGAAGTGGCAGGGTCACCCGAGCGGCCACAAGCCTGGCTCCCTCCACACAGGACAATGCTCAGCCCACAGCTGGGTGCCCAAGAAGCACTGTGGAAAAGACACCACAGAGCCAGCATGTTTCCACGTGCCCCCAGCAGCCTCGGTTTTCATCGGGGTCCTCTGAGGGTCCTTTCATCTCAGTGAAATTGCAGGCTTGCCATAGTGGCTAGGGCCCCACCAAGTCCCTCAATTAGCTGGACTCCTCTGGTGGCCACAGGATGCAAGCCACTGCCCTGGGAGCATCCTGAGCCCCCCGGGGCGGGGAGAGAACTGGCTTCCCCTCCTCCTCCTGCCCGACCTTGGATGCTTGCATCATGGAAACTGCTTCCAGAAACCCACTGCCTGAGCTGCCCAGCTCGCAGGAAGACAGGACCGGGATCAATAGGCAGCACTCCGTGAACGTGCAGCCACCTCTCCCCAGGGACTGCCCCCGCCAGGGCTGTGCCCCAGAGCTGTGATGTCACTGCTGCTCCATGCGGCTGCCAGGCGCCTGGCGAGAAGCCCCTCCTGCCCAGCTCAGCACTGACGCAAATCAAAGGCTTCCAGCTCTCCCAGCAGCTGCCACCCGCTCCGCCGGCGGCCCCGAGAGCCACGGCGGGGAGGGCCCTGGGTGGCGGGCTCCAGCGTCGGGCCTGGCATTTAAGATAATCAGCTGTTCTTTAAAGGGCGGCCAGCGTGGCATGTGGGGCTGCAAGGAGAGCCAGCCGCTCTCACAGCTCCCGGCAAAGTCAGCCCGCCCACGGAGCCCCGGGTTCTGCCTGCTAGGCTACCGCCTGCCCTGCCTCCCCACCTGGCAGTGTCTGGGGTCTTTTGCCCTGGCCGTGGTTATTTGCCAGAGTGGCACTAGCAGTACGGGAGGAAGTCAGGCCAGGCGGACCCACCCAGAGAGGATGGGGCTGCGGGCAGGGCAGCCTCCGCGTGCTGGCCAGCAGGGATCAGGCAGGTCCGGTTTCCTCTGGGTCTCCTTACACCCTGAGCTTCACCAGCAGCCGTCCAGAGCAGCTACTGCTCGGCCTCCCTCGGCCTCTCAGGGGCTGGTGGGGTCTCATCTTTCACGAGTCTCACATGTGACAGACATGGAGTGCTCCTCAGAGGAGTGAGGACCGAGAGTGTCCTTCCAGGTGCCTCCATGAGAGCCACCAGGGGCACCTGGGTGTCCTGGGAGAGGCACCCCAGCCCCACAGGCTCACCCTGCCAGCCTGCCAGCGGGTTCTGTTCTTCCTCAAACACACATGCGCACGTTCTCCTGCGTGCACACAGCACATATGCACACAAATACCAGAGTGCAACCATGTAAACACACGTGTACACATGCACGAGCACACACATGCATGCACACATGGGCACATGAGCAGTGCGCATAGCTCTCGTGCACACGAATGCACTCATGTGCAAACACACATACATGCACGTGTGCACACGGTGGGCTCAGCTGCTCTCCGTTTCCAGGTCAGCTTTGCTGGAATCAACAGGGCACTTTGCAGGACTGACCACTTCCTGCACAACACAAGGACCCTCTTCTCCTCTTTTCCTGACCCTCCCCCCACACACATACTGTGTAGTCAAGACCACGGCCCCTGCCCATGGCTCCCTGGACGAAGAGCAGGGCGTCCAGGGTCTGGGAAGAGCCACCGGAGGGTGAAAGTGAGGCAGATGCTCAGGGCTGGGGGGCAGCTCTGGTGGGCGGGACAACAGGAGCCGAGGACGACGATGCCCGGGCAGCTCTGGGCCGTTTTCCGTGTGGATCGTGGAGGTGCGGGCCCCGAGCTGACGGGGAGTGCTGGTGGAAACGCCCCAAAGGGTGCAGCAGGATGGCAGTGGGGCCAGGAAGAGCAAGAGGACGGACCACCGGGGTTCAGGTGGCGCCTCTCAGGACCCCATCCCGGCAGGCGTTTCTCAAGCACGAGCTGAGGCCCCGGAACTGGAGCTCCTGCTCTAGTCGGCAGGTCTCCACGCTGCCCGGGCAGCCCCATGCCCTTGGGCCACGCTGCCCAGCAGCCCACTTGGGCCGCGGGCCCCAGGGGCTGCTCTTTGCAGGGAGAGCATCCCCTCCGTACCCCATTCCCTTTCTCTGCTCTCTGGGCTGAAGTTGGCTTTTGTTTTGTTCTAATAACCCAAACAATTGGCACAGGCTGCATCAGCCTATGGGCAGTCGGCCAACGGTCACGCTCCCCACGTGTCCGGGCTAGTGGCCGTCATGTGCAAGTGGGGCTGGGGGCTAGGTGGGGGAAAGCTTGTAAAGTCATCCCAGAGGTGGAAGAACCCCCTCCCCCGGCACCTTGAGTCTCGTTTTCCAGACAGGACAAGCGATCACGAGGCGTTTTGAACAACACAGCACCCCACCCCCTACAGGCAAACAGAGACCAGGCCGCCCACCCTCGAGCCGAGCCGACAGAGGGGGTGTTTCTTCTGTTCCTTCCAGCTGCGCAAGGCCTGGCGCGGCCAGCAGCTTCTGTTCTCCGGCCCACTCCCTGGCAAGCCTCAGTGGCAGCGCCCCAAAGTCAGTATTCCCACACGTTCCAACCTGCCCTTTAGTTTGTAAGATGTAAATATTTGCTCTTCCATTAAGAAAATAATCAGAAGTTATCCTTTAAGCGGAGTGTACACACTGGTGCCCTTCAAAAGCAAGTGCTGCTCTTTCTAAACGGGCGAAGGAGGAAGCCCGGCTGGGTGGCTCCTGTGGGCGGGACCAGCCCCCCAACCCTCTGCTTCCAACTGCCTGAATGTTCTGGGAGCCAGGGCCCTGGGGGAGGGAGGACCGCAGGAGTCGCCGGCCTGAGACTGAGGTGAGAGAAGGTGGTCCCCGGCTCCTGTAAGGGGCGGTCACCCTCCCAGCCTTGGGCGGAGTGGGGCTGGGAGACGGTGGAGTGGGAAGCCCCGAGAATGTTCCAGAGGGGCCTGCGAGGGGCAGGGAGTGAGCGGCCACTGGCCCAGGGACCCTCGGGAGGCTGTCTGTCCACAGGCACACCGAAGGACACGACGTTCACAGATCCGAACTCCCAGGGCGGACAGCTCAGGAGGCGGCCACATGGCCCACCATCTGCCTCTCACGTGGGACCTGCTGTGGGTGGGGTCCCCCGCCAGGAACAATGGTGGCACTTGGCCTCGTCGTTGATGCTCTGACGCCTGGACTCTGCTGTCTGAGCCAACGCAGAAACTGAGCGGTCGTCCCTGAGATGGGAAACTCCTCGCCTCGCAGCCCAGGGACTCCCACACCGCATCCAGGGTGTCGGAAAGCTGTCCCCTCCCTGGGTCACTGCACCCCTCGGGGAGTGGCAGCAGCCTTGTCGCCTCTGTTTTGGGGGGGGAAGTGGAGTCCCCAGAACTGCCCGGGACCTCACAACAGACGAGCAGGAGCAGCCATAGATGGGGGTCAGCTCTGAGCCCCGACGGTCTAGAGGGCACGGCGCTGAGGGCCATCTGACCGCCCACGCCAGCCCTCTGCCCCCAGGGACCCCGTGCCACCCCTAGCTCAAGCTTTACGGCTGGGACCACAAGCTCACCCCTCTCTCCAGGACCCAACTGGGAGGGCGGAGCTGGCCCCACACCACAAACCACATAACCCCAGATATCCCAGACTTCCCTCAGCATCCCCAACACACAGTGACCATCAGGGACGCAGCCTTTTTGTCCCCACCCTTGGGCACCAAGCTGCTCACATTCCCATCAGTCGGAGCTTTGGAGAACCGGCGTGCATCCTACTGTTCTCTCCGTGGCGCCTGCGGGAGAGTTTAACTGGTTTTGGACTCCTTTCTTCCAGGGAACTTGGTGGAGTGGCTGTCTGGGGCTGACTTGGGGAAGACAATGACAGGAAACGCATGGAATCAGCAGATTCTGTCCCAGTCCTCAGGCGCCAGCCCCTGCCCGGACCCCAGGCTGGTGGCCACCGTGGCTGCAGGTGGGGAGGGGACAGCAAGGCCAGAGAAGCCCAGGGCTCAGCAAGAAGAGGCCTCAAGGAGAGCAGGGCCACCAGATCCTTTGGGTCCTGCCCCGGGACCCTGGGGAGGGAGGGTATTGCTTCCTGCCGCTGCCGCTTTTTTAGAAAGCCGTGTATCAATTTCCTTGCATTTTAGGAAAAATGCAGAGCATCAAAACCAGGATGGCCACGGCGGACTCCGTGGTGAGGCCAGCCTCCAGCCCACGGAACGAAAGCCCTGGGCCCAGTTAGAGCCTCGCCGTGGGCTGTGAAGGGAGGCTCAGTGTGGGGAGCTCTGATCTAACCTGGGGTCCCCTGACTGCTTCGGAGGGGGCAGAGGGTCAATAGTTCAGGCCCTGTGACCGCATGGTCTGTGTTGTAACCACTCGCCCTGCTGTCGTGTCTCAAAATCCATCCTAGACGACATGCGAGTGAGCGGTCGTGGCCACATGTCGACACAACTTTACTTACGGACCGTGGAATTTGAATTTTGTGTAAGTTCATCATGTCATAACATCTTCTCCTCCTCCTCCTTCTCTTCCTTCCCCTTCTCCCTCTCTTTCCTCCTTTCCTTCCCCTTTTTCTCCCAGCCATTTAAAAATGTTAAAACCATTCTTATCTGGTCAGTCAGAAACAAATGGGCTGGATTTAGGATTTGGGCCCTAGCTGGTGACTCTGATCTCATCTAAGGCTCCCATTTAGAGAGGAGGTGACAGACCCAGAGGCGGAAAGGGACTTACTCAGGTGCACACAGCACAGGGTAGCAGGAGCCGGGGCTGGGGCAGGTCACCTCCAGCCCTGTGGAACATCCCCTCGACCTCAGCAGAGCCTGGCCCTCTGAGTGGCTGTGGGGGCTGCCAATCTCAGGATCCAGCGCACAGGGCCCCAGGGACTTGTGTACCACCTGCCCCCTAGTTAATGAGACTGGCCCAGGAGCAGAGTCAGGCTCCTGGATGTGGGAAGAAAGGCTCTCCTTCCCCTGAATCACCATGCAGGCCTTTGAGGTGCTGTGGCCAGGACCCCTTCGCTAGACCCCTGAAGGAGCCCCATCTGCAGGAGGCGAGACAAAGCCATGCCCGGATCGGAAAGGTGGGGAGAGAGCAGAGAGGGGTGAGGCTACCTGACAGCACTTCCAGTAAGCTCCCCGTTTTGCTTTACATCATCCTGAGTTGGGAGTTTGTTTTCGGCAGCCCCCCAACTCCTGAAGTTCTGTATCTTGAGCTCCCCTTGTACCCCCTGGAGGAGAGCCAGCCATGCCGAGGATTCGGGGCTGGAAGATCTCATTGTGAAGTGGCTCCTTGGAGCTCAGCATATGTCACCAGTGCCCTGAGGGGTCAGGGACGGGGTCACACGGAGGAACAGGAACAGACGCAGATGTGCCCTGTGGCTCCGCAGATGGACCGGCATACCTGGGAGAGCGGAGGACACGCCAGGGGCCACGCCGGGGGCCATGCCGGGGGCCATGCCGGGAAACCAGCCCCGCATGCGGTCGCCTCCTTAGAGCAGCCCGGCGGACAGGCCCCGGGACACACGCCAGCCCTTGGACAGCCTCGTCTCCTGCCCGGGGCTGGGCCCTGCAGACAGATGCCTTGCCACTCACACCTGCAGCCCTCGTCTTGATGCAGCCGTGACCCACGGGCCTGCTCTGCCCTTGACCCTTGCAGAGGAGCTGGCAACGGGCCAATACACCAAAGGCCCGGGAGGCCGTCAGAGACTGTGACGTGAGCTAAAGTCCCCAGATGTTCCAGGACAGGAGACTGGTTTGACCCTTAGCATTTTCCTTGCCAATGGCTACTTGACACCCAGTCACCTCACAGCCACAACCTGCGGGGAGCCACGGACCAATCTGACAAGGATCTGAAACATCTTTTGGTAACAACAGAGTGGGCAGAGGCAGGAATGAAAGATCAATTTTTTTTTTTAGATCAAAGCAGCCCTTCCTTAAAGCAAAGGTTTTTTTGGTTTTTTTCTTTGCCCCTAAAGAGAATCAGGGGCAAAGGTTGAGGGGCACACCGGTGGGCACCTTCAGGGCGAGGAGGGTCGGGCCGCAAGGCCTGGACGCTGCAGCCTCACCTGGTGTCCACTGCCGGGAGCCCGGAGGTTGTGGGAGCTCCCAGGAGGCTAAAGCCCCCACTCCGCCCACCAGGGCACCCTGGGCTACGGGGCTCGGTGTCGGGGCTCCCATGGGACCCAGTGGCCATGAAGGCGGATGTGGTGTGCAAATGCGGGAGGGCTGAGAGAGCCACCCCCCCCAAGCCTCCCGGGGGAACCGAGGCTGGGAGGGCCGTCCCCAGGCCTGTGTGACACCGCTGATGCACCATCACTTTGGAAAGTGCGCCGTGGGGCCCCTGCACGCACACTCGGGGCCGTGGGCACGCAAGCAGAGAACAGGTCCCTGAGGACGGGCCAGCGGCTGGGCCCCGGTGGGGACTTGCCGCAGTTACTGCGGGTCATCCAGTGCAGACCTGGGGGCTTGGCTCCTTCTTCCACATCCCGCCTTGCCCTGTGGAGTATTCTGGAGAACCCTTGGTCAGGCAGGAAGCAGCAGCTCAGGCCGCAGTCGGTGAGGGCCACCCGCCTGCCCTGAGCTGCCCGAAGGGGCTCCGAGTGAGGGGATCGTTTACATCCTTGCTTTTTTCAGTTCGGCTCCCAAGCCGTGTAGTGTCTTAGTTGCGACTACAGAGATGGATCTGTGCGTGTGCGCGATGAGTGAAATGATTAGGGAAAGTGTCTTTCGCCATAATTTCTAAACAACGTCCCACACATAATGATTTTAAAGACCTGAAGAAACTTTAATAAAGGCTTGAGTTCTCTGGCCCTTTAACCAACCTCTGGAAGGTCATACTGAATCAAGGTCTAACCCCAGGACATAATCCCGCAGTGATTCTCTGCACCCCTAAACTCACTTTGCTTTCCTTCCCTTCTTCCCCTCCAGCCTCCTCTCCTGCCTTCCCCTCCCTCCTTCTCCCTCACTGTCTGTCCCTCCCTGCCTCCTGTCACACACACACTCGTATATCTACTGTTTTCCAGACAGAGCCAACGGTGACAGGTCCTCCCTCCCACCACTGCCATTACAGGTGGTCACGCAGGTAAGCCTCTGACATCACCCGCCCCCCACCCCAGCATCTGTGCCCACCCCAGAGGTGTCAGGCTACGGATCCCATCAAACTAGGACTGCCCAAGACCTTCCGGCCAGGTTCAGAGGTGGGCATGGAGACGTGGGAGGCCTCGGGAGCTCAGGGTTCCTCGGGGAGAATCGGGCCATTGAAAGTAGATGACCAGCCTTTCCTGTTGGTCTGGGATGGAGGGGACACAGGACTTTTACTGCTGAAACCAAGAAAGTCCTGGACAGACCAGGATGTCTGGTCACCCAAGCCAAGAATGGCACCCTGGGAGAGTCACAGAAGGTGGCTCTTCTGTGAGGCGTCCTGATGAAGGAGCTCGGGGTCTGAGATCCCTGGGACATTAGGAGAGCCGCCTGATGCGTGTGTGCCTCTGGCTCCAGCACTGGACAGTCCTGCTGTTCTCGGAAATTAATCTTGGATAAGAGCCCAGGCTGGGCAAGTTCACAGGAAGTGGAATGAGGGTCCCAGAGCAGAGTGGCCAACCCAGTACCGGTGATGAGAGATGAGGATGGTGTGGGCACAGAGACGGGTGGATGAAGATGCAGGATGTCCAGGCTGGCGAAGACTCCGACAGCCACAGAGCCTCCAACAGAACCAGCAGGACTGTCCACTCTCACACCAAGGTCAACAGTGTAACAAGGCAGATGCAGCCCCCACCCCACGCTGCAGCACGCTTCCACCGCCTCCCTGTTCTCCACCCCAGTCCCGCCCGTCTGGCCCTGTTTCCCAGGGGCCAGTGGGCTGCAAACTCTCTTCCCAGGGTCTGGTGCCCACAGCTACTTAGTCGGCCCTGCCCATGGAAGAGCCTGCAAGGACACGGCAGAAGAGTCAACTCTTCCTGCTTCACGTTGGCATCATGGACCACTGGGATCTGGTCCCTGCGCTGCTCAAGGTGGCCCCTTGTCAGCACACCCCGAATCAAGGGCAGCTCAGCCCTAACAGCCGTCTGCACAGGCTCAGGTGGCCAAGAGCAGCCCCTGCCCCGGGGACACCCCCCCTGCCTTTCCCTCCTCTAAGACCCGTTGCTTCATTCTCTCTCCCAGCACCCAGGGAGCCAGGTCCTGGTGTTAAAGTCCCTCTGATGGAACACCTGCACCAGCTGGTTTTCCCGACGGGACCCTGACCGTCGAGCATGCTACCGTTAGCGCGGCCATGAGCCGCTGAACGAGGGAGCGGCCGGGCCAGAGGGAGCCTGAGCCGTGTCCCTGCAGCCACACCCACGTGCTCCTCACCCCTTCCCCCTGCAAACACAGAGGCAAGCGCAGGGCACCATGGGCCTCCGCCCTGCAGGTCCTCCTGGCCGCACGTGCAGTGACCCGAGGCCGACTCCTGGGCACAACCCGAACGTCCACGATTGTCATGAACCACTTTGCTGTGAAGGAGGACTCTGACCTGAGACATCACTGCAGAGTGCTGGAGAGCACGTCACGAGCCACTGTCTCTGAATAAAGGAGGTAAGACATGAGAACCCGAGAACCCTAATGTGTGGGGTGCCCCGCCCCACAGCCACACCCCTGCCTCTGGGAGGGGAACCCAAGGAAGGGAGACCTCACCGAATACGTGCCCTGTGCTGCTTTGGAACTTCCCAGTGTAAGCCACTGTACAAAATAGGTATAAAAATGGGCTGCGTGTTCCAAGAATGAAATTTGGTGAAATGGTGTGAGAAATGACCTTGGCCCTTGAGGCAGACAGCCCCCTGGGAGCACACGCATGGGCCCAGGAGACATGGTGTGCCGGGACAACGCCAGGCCATGGCTGACCCTGTAAACCCAGGGGGTCTGGGCCCCAAGCCTCCCAAACCTCCCAAGGCCCAGAGCCCACGGCCTTGCTGCTCTTCAGGGCGAGGCTGAGGCTGAGGATGAGGCTGAGGCTGAGGGAGGCTCTCCCCGCCCCGCAGGCCCTGGAAGGTTGTCTGGGGCCCTGGCGAGCCTGCCTGCCCATTTGGCCGTAATGAGTAGGCGCTGCCAGGATCGGATGTGTCTAATGACAGGCCGGCAGGGCTGCCCTGCGGAGCCGGCCGCCCGGACCCACTTCAAAGCCACGCACTAGCAGCGGGGAATGCTGGTGATCGGGCTGCTCCGGCACGCTCCTGCCACCCTGCCCCCAGCCAGCCAGAGGCGCCCGACGGGAGTCCCTCGGTGTGGCGTGAAGGAAGCACTGATGTCCCAGCCCCCACGGGGACAGGTCACATAGCAGCCAGGAAGCCGATCTGCCCACGCCATCCATCGTCAGTGCCAGCCGGGGGGAGGATGGAGCCCTGGGGCCTGAGCAGACGTGGGCGCCAGAGGAGATGAAAGACTGGCTGCCCTGGGCTCCAGGGTGAGGTTCACGGCCAAAGACTGACCACAGAGCCTTAAAGAAATATGACAGTTTATATTTTTTACTTAAAAAACATGTGCATCTTGCCAGTGGATTATCTGCTGGAAGCTGGCTTTGCTGTTTCTTTGTGGAAAACTTGCTGGACTTTGCTGAGGACAGGGCGCGGGGGCCGCTGCAGAGACCTCCCTCTGCACCCGTGTCCTGCTTGTTCTCTGCCCAGAGGCCTTGTCTTTCCTGCCATCAGCCCAAGGCCCGCCGCCCTTGATGGCGGGGCAGGAAGACCCTTCTCTCCGGGTCCTTTCTGACACCCGCTCACATGGCCTCTTTCACTGGGGACAGACAGACCCGACAGCTGACCTGGGTGTCAGGGGCCCAGCCCCCTGCACCGACTCTCCCCTAGTGCTCAGAAACACAATGCAGAGGACCAGCCTGGGCTGATGCCTCTTCTAGAAATTCACCAGCTGCATCAGTGTCTGGACATCTTCTGGCTCTAGCCCAACAGCACTAGTCTCTGAGAAAGCAAACTCTTAGCAAACTCTTCCACGCTGCACTTTGAACCCAGAAAACAGGCACAGCAAATTTAGAACACTAACAATCGTTTTCTAGCAGTTTAATCAGCCGCACATGTCTTTCCTGACCCGAACAATAAAATAGCTTCCTCACACAAACAGGAGTCTGTCCCCCAGTATAAATGAGTTGCAACACTATTTCCTGTTAATTAAACAAGCACACAGATAATGCACTAATTTGAAAAATAAGCCACTCAGGAAGAAATGAATGAAGTGACGTCAGCCAGATGTCAGAAAAGGAGGTCTCAACTTCACCCTGTCTCCACCTCATAAAAACAAAAGCAATAAACGAACAACTATCCACGTAGGAAAATAACTCTGGGAGAGCGCCAGAGTGTAATAAAGACACTGCAGAACCCAGATCAGCGCGCAAACCAAGGATGGCCGCGGAGAAAAGCAACAAGCATTTTACCTTTGCCCCGCCCCCCCTCTGGCACACTTCGGCACCAAGAGGGATTTCCTTGGCATGACGTCCCCCCACGAGGGAAAAGAAGATCAGGAGACCCCAGCGGCCCTCCTCGTCACCGCAGACACCTGCGGTTTTCATTCCTAAGGGTCCCCACGGTCTTCGTCAGCGCTGAACCCAGCTGACAGGGCTGCCTGACGTTTCTGCGCTGCAACCCACCCACCACCCAGAGAGGGGAGGAGTGGCTGCTGCCCCGTCCCGGGCAAAGAATGACCGCCACGCCCTGCCTCCCGCCTGCGATGTAGCTGCCAGGTACCGCTCACAACTGTGCACACACCCTAGAACCAGGTTTTGCAACAGCTCTGCCCGTGTCTCAGACCCAGAGACCACTCTCCCCACGTGTGCACCGCCATGCTGGGCCCAGCACAGAGAGAGTGCCCCTTGGCCACAACCTACCCTGACGGTAAAAGAAGAACAGGAGGATCCCAGCAGCCTTCACCTCTGAAGACGTCAATAGCCTTTGCCACTACCATAGCCGCCTGCAGCCTTAACAGACGTTGAGCCCCCTGACATGGTTCTGTGGACACTATTCTGCCGTTCACTCCCACCCCGCCCCAGTGCTGGGTCTGCCCCACCTCACGCAGCTGGCGCCCTCACACTCACCTGTCAGGGAAGGTCTCTCCCCACTGAAGTCAGCCTGTGAGTCTGGGAGGGGCGACTCTGCTCGGAAATCCTCAGGCATCAGTGCAAAGCTGCAAGAAGCATGAAGAGCCAAGGACACATGATTGCACCAAAGAGACACAAAAACTCTCCGGTAAATGGCCCCAAGGAAACGGAGATCAAGGGACTGTCTGACAAAGAGTTTAAAATCATTGTTTTCAGGAACTGAGTGAGCTACACAGAACACAGACACTCACTGAAATCAGGAAAACAATCCATAAACAAAGTGAGAAGTGCAACAAATAGAAATCATAAAAAAAAAGAACCCAACAAATGCTGGAGCGGAAGGATACAATGACTAAAATGAAAAGTGAAAGAGAGCTTCGGCAGCAAACTCTGTCAAGCACAAGCAAAGATCTGCAAACTCAAAGACAGGTCATCTGAAATTATCCCGTCTGAAGAGAAAAAAAATTAAAGAGTGAAGAAAGCCTGTGGGACCTGTGTGACACAATGAGGTAACTAATATACATATTGTAGGAATCCCAGAAGGAGAAGAGAAAGATAAAGAAAAGGGCAGAAAGCTTATTTAAAGAAATAATTGGCAAAAACTTTCCAAATCTTGGGAGGAAAATGGAAATCCAAGTTTATGAAGCTCAAAAGTCTCCAAACAGGTGAACCCAAAGAAAAGCACATGAAGTGACATTATAATCAAACTGTTAAAAGTCAAGAATAGCCCTGGCTGGTGTGGCTCAGTGGATTGAGCACCAGACTGTGAACCAAAGGGTCACCAGTTCAATTCCCAGTCAGGGCACATGCCTGGGTTGTGGGCCAGGTCCCCAGTAGGGGGCATGTGAGAGGCAACCACACATTGATGCTTTTCTCCCTTCTTTCTCCTTCCCTTTCCCTCTGTCTAAAAATAAATAAATAAAATCTTTAAAAAAATTAAAATAAAATTCTTAACTGACCACCTATTTAAAAAAAGAAGTGTCATAAATAGAAATGGATTAAACTCACCAGCAAAATAGTGTATAGTGGTTGTGTGGATAAAGAACAAGTTCCAGCAATATGTTGTCTACAAGAGACGCACTTTAGAATAAAGACACACATAGGCTGAAAGTGAAGGGATGGAAAAGATATTTGACTGAAAGAAAGCCGGGGTACCTATATTTCTATCAGATGAACTGGACTCTGAGTCTAAAGCTGTCTTTAGAGACAAAGACAGTCATTACCTAACGATGAAAGAGTCTACTCAACAGGAAGATGTGACAGTTATGAATACATACGCATCCAACATCAACACGCCCCAACACAGGGCGGGGCAGACGCAGGTCTAGAGTTGCTCCTATGGAAACGGGTACAATAACTAATGAATAACAACACAAGAATAAACTCTGTGTTTCATGCATTCACCACTGGAAACCTACTTGTGCCCCACCCTGTGTATAGAAACAGATACTGGCACATCTGAAGGCAGAAATAGACAGCAACACCAAATAGTGGGGGACTTCAGTACCACAATTACAATAGTGGATAGACTATCAAGACAGAAAATCAATAAAAAAACAGCTGACTTGGACCAAATACTATGGACCAAACGGACTTGCTCAAAACACATGGAATTTCCCACCCAGTAGCAGAAGAACACACATTTTTCTCAAGTACACGCAGAAAATTCTCCAGGATAGATCGCATGTTGGGCAGCAAAATAGGTCATGACAGATTTAAGAAAATCAGAATCATTTCATGACCACAATGGGTGAAACCAGAAATCAATAACAGCAAGAAAAAGGGGAAATTCACAAATACATGGAAACTAAACAACACATTTTGTACAACAATTGGGTTGGAAAGGAAATCAAAAGGAATTTTTAGAGTATTGTAAAACAAATGAAAATAAAAACACGTATCAAATGTATGGGAAGCATCACTTCGTGCTTGTTAGAATGCTGTTATCAGAAAGACAAAAGACAACAAGTGTTGGTGAGGATGTGAAGAAAAGAACGAGAACCCTTCTACGGTGGTGGGAGTGTGAATCACTATGGCCATTATGGAAAACAGCATGGAGGTTTTGCAAAAAATTGAAAATAGAACTACTTTACAACTGAGTAATCCCAAATCTGAGTATATATCCGAAGGAAGTAAAATCAGGATTTCAAAGAACGATCTGCACTCCTCTATTCATTTGAACATTATTCACAAAGGTCAAGATGTGGAAACAACCTAAAGGTCCACTGAAGGATGAATGGATAAAGACATGGTATATATACTGGAATATTGAAAAGAAGGAAATCCTTCAATCTGTCACAGCATGGGTGAACCTTGAAGATGTCATGCTAAGTGAAATGAGCCAGATGCAAAAAGACAAGTACCACTCTATCACACTTCTATATGGAATCTAAGTTATCAGAACTCATAGAAGCAGAAAGTAGAATGACAGTTACCAGGGGCAGGGATGGGGTGGACAGAGTTGCACTTATGCAAGATGAGTAAGTTCTAGAGATGTAATGTATGACAATGTGATTCTACAGACTTCCAGCCAAGATGGAGGTGTAGGTAGACACACTGTGCCTCTTTGCACAACCAAAAGAAGGACAACAACAAATTTAAAAACAAAAAACAACCAGAACTGACAAAATCACACTGTATGGAAGTCCAACAACCAAGGAGTTAAAAAAGAAACATTCACCCAGACCAGTAGGAGGGATGGAGATGGGCAGACAGGAGGAGAGGACTCGTGGCAAGGTGGCAGCTGGTGGACCCGGTGGTCCCACATTCTCATGCAGATAAACAGGGAGGAACAACTGGGGAGAGAGACAGATTGAGCAACCCAGGGCTCCAGTGCGGGCAAATAAAGCCTCAAACCTTTGACTGAAAACGCCTGTGGGGTTGCGGTGGCAGCAGGAGAAACTCCTAGGTTCACAGGAGAGTTTGTTGGAGAGACCCACAGGGTTCTGGAATGTACACAAGCCCACTCACCCAGGAATCAGCACCAGAAAGGCCCAATTTGCTTGTGGGTAGCGGGGGAAGTGACTGAAATCTGGCAGAGAGTGGAACAAGCAGCACTGGTCCCTCTTGGACTCCTCCCCCCCCAAACAGCATCACAACACATCAATGTAGGTTGCCCCGCCCTGGTGAACACCTAAGGCTCCACCCCTTAATATATAACAGGTGTGCGAGGAGACAAAAAAGGCCCAAATGAGAGAACAGATCAAAACTCCAGAAAAAATACAACTAAGCAATGAAGAGATAGCCAACCTATCAGATACACAGTTCAAAACACTGGTAATCAGGATGCTCACAGAAATGGTTGAGTATGGTCGCAAAATAGAGGAAAAAGTGAAGGCTATGAAAAGTGAAATAAAGGAAAATGTACAGGGAACCTATAGTGACGGGAAGGAAATTGGGACTCAAATCAATGATTTAGAACAAAAGGAACAAATTAACATTCAACTAGAACAGAATGAAGAAACAAGAATTCAAAAAAATGAGGAGAGGCTTAGGAATCTCCAGGACATTTTTAAACATTGCAACATCTGAATCATAGGGGTGCCAGAAGGATAAGAGGAAGAGCAAGAAATTGAACACTTAGTTGAAAAAATAATGAAGTAGAACTTCCCCAATCTGGTGAAGGAAATAGACTTCCAGGAAGTCCAGGAAGCTCAGAGAGTCTCAAAGAAGTTGGACCCAAGGAGGAACACACCAAGACACATCATAATTACATTAGCCAAGGTAAAAATGAAGGAGAGAATCCTAGAAGCAGCAAGAGAAAAGGAGAGAGTTACCTACAAAGGAGTTCCCATTAGACTATCAACTGATTTCTCTAAAGAAACCTTGCAGGCAAGAAGGGGCTGGAGAAAAGTATTCAAAGTCATGAAAGGCAAGGACCTGTTATAGAACAGACCTGGGGGACGGCGAATGATATACTGTTACCAAATGGACCCATCCTTATGCTCTGGGGTACCCGCCCCCCCGTACTAGGTTTGCCTTGCCCGCCACCAGGGAAAGACGTCTCTCAATGCCAGAGACTGGTGAAAAGGAAAGGGATTATTTATTTAAAGAGTTATACAAACTTAAGAGTAATAACTTAATGTCTTCACTGAGATCCCAAAGTCCTTTAGAACACCCACAAATGCACAGTCCTTCCTGCCCCCTCTGCCCAGTCTGGAGTACTGTATCTCAGAAGAAGAAATAGAAGTCCGTGGTTCTTTCCTGCCCAAGTCAAGTGGTCCCAAAAAGACACCGCGTGGCTGCCGCACCTGGGTTTAAATCCCAGACACCTTCCTCTGCCGCACCGTTTCCAACTCCTCCCACAATTGGCCACAGCTGCCAGCATTCCCGTATTTTTCCAGCTTTCCTGGGCTGCCATAGTAAGTCCAGGCAGGTGTGGCCCTGTGATGTGGAGTCAATCATCTCCAAGCTATTACGCAGGCTCTGTAACCAGGGGGAGTTGCTTCCCAGTTACATTGTGGGTTGAAGTCACTCCCATCCCCCTGGTCAAAGCTTGACCACAGCTGTTTAGCATATCTATGAAACCAGTTACAGGTTGCAGATATGTTAAGTGACCATGCCAGAGGCTAGCTGCAAACCTGTTGCTATTCAAAACAGCTCTGAATGGCCCTGCTCCATGCATCCCATCCCCCAGCTCAGACTGGTGGGGTGAGGACATCCTCTATACATATTTTTTCTAATATTTCCTGGACACCCTGAGTTCTGGACCCCATTACAAATCCCTATTTAGGGCCCCCCTTGGCTGCACCCTGTTACAGACCTACATCCAAGATGACTCTATCCAGCAAAGCTTTCATTTAGAATGGAAGGGCAGATCAAGTGCTTCTCAGCTAAGATCAAGTTAAAGGAGTTCATCACCACCAAGCCCTTATTTTATGAAATGTTAAAGGGACTTATCTAAGAAAAAGAAGATAAAAAATATGAACAGTAAAATGACAACAAACTCACAGCTATTAACAACTGAACCTAAAAGAACAAAAACAAACTAAGCAAACAACTATAACAGGAACAGAATCACAGAAATGGAGATCACATGGAGGGTTATCAGCGGGAGAGTGGGAGGAGGAGAGAGGGGAAAACGGTACAGAGATTAAGTAGCATAGATGGTAGGTAGAAAACAGACAGGGGGAGGTTAAGAATAGTATAGAAATTGTAGAAGCCAAAAAACATATATGTATGACCTATGGACATGAACTGAAGTGGGGGAATGCAGGTGGGAGGGGGTGTGCAGGGCAGAGGGGAATAAAGGGGGGAAATTGGGACAGCTGCAATAGCATGAGCAATAAAATATAATTAAAAAGAGAGATGCAATACGATGAAAACAGCCGCAGCGGTGATTGGCAGCTTCATCACGACAACGTGCCCGCTCATGCATCACCTCTCATGCAGGGTTTTTTGGTGAAACATCAAATCACCCAGGTGACTCCGCCCCCCTACAGCCCCGATTTGGTGTTCTGTGACTTCTGGCTTTTCCCCAAACTAAAATCACCTTTGAAAGGGCAGAGATTTCAGACCATTGAAGAGATTCGAGGAAATACATCAGGGCAGCAAATGGCGACTGGGAGAACTGTGTGAGGTCCCAAGGGGCCTACTATGAAGGGGACTGAGGTGTCATGGTCCCATGTACGATGTTCCTTGTATCTTGTATCTTCTTTCATAAATGTCTCTATTTTTCATAGTATGTGGCTGGATACTTTCTGGACAGAACCTGTATATCAAATCACCAACTTGTACACCTTAAATATATAACTTTAATTGTCAAATATTCTCTAATTAAAAGAAAATAGATTTAGCAATGGCTTGGTTTTATACCCGAAGCTGGATCCCCACTTAACCTCCCAACTGCTTTTGAGAACAGGGCACCCCAAAAGAAAACAAAGATCGAAATCTGGCAAGACACCAGCCCACAAACCATCACGTTTGAGGGGCGGGGGAGAGGGGGGGGGCGCTGCACAATCTCTAAGCAACAGAGAACTGGCACCAAGTGTCTAACGCTCGGATACATTGTTTCCCTCCGGTGGGTCAGAGAGGTGGGAGGATCCCGAACGTCCCAGTCGACTTTCCCCAAGCAGGGAGGTTTCTCAAAAACACACGCAACCTTCTGCGTGGCCTCTGGTGGCAGGCGTTTTGAGCTGGGCTTCACAGATGGAAAAGTGGAGAGGTTAATTAAGTCGCTTGTCGTCAGAAGTGGAGTCAGCTTTGGGCCTGGGAGGACTGGGGGCGGGGGGCCGCTCCTTTGTCCTTGGCTGAGCCCGGAAACAGCTGAGCGTTCCCACCCCCACAGGGCAGCTCCGAGTCAGCCAGAGGAAGACGCCAGATCAACTCTGCAGTGATTTGTCTCGCTTCTTGTAATTCATAATTACTTTGTTCCTCTGCGTTTCCAGGAATAAGAAATTGTGCCTATCGACCACATTAAGTGCAAATTATTTATATTGTTAAACGCCCCCAATTATTATTTGAGAAAATCTTACACGCCAGTCAACAAAAGGACACAGAGGGGCCGTTTCTGAGCAAAGCCACATTAGAAAATACTCCACAGGATGAGTAACACGGGCCCTGGGGCTCGCGTCCCTCCTCCGGACTTGCAGCCCCCGACCTCCGACCTCCGGGAGGACGGCAGCTTGCAGCCAGGCGCCCCATGAGGCCCCTTGCGCAGGCGGCGGGCCTGTCCCACCTCGTCCTGCATCTCAGCTTCCCAGCCTCTAGATGGTGAGAACACAAACGTACGTCAGCGGTATTTTGTCACGGCCGCCAGAGCACACTAATGCGGGGGAGAGGGGAGAGGCCAGACAGGGAAATGGCTAAGGGAAGATGCGGGCTAGAGACAGCTTCGACCTGGCCCCAGGGGCTCTGAGTGTGTGCGGCTGTACTGGGGAAGCCCCGCCTACCAGAGGTGCGGCAGGTGTGAGCTGCCAGCAGGTCACAGCTGGTCGTGGGTGCCAGGCCTGGCCAAGGGGGTCTGGTAGGGCATCAACAGCACCCACTGCCTCACCCGGGGACTCTCCAACTGGCACCAACAACCCCGGCTCGGTGGGTTACTAATTAATCACTGCCCCTGAGCAGGGTGATGTTAGTATCTGGACACGAGTGCCCGGAGGAGCGGGCTGGCCATCGAGCCACATGCCCAGGGCACATAGGACTTTGTGGGGCGCTGAGACCAGACCCTGCTCAAGGCTGGGGTTTGCCCCAATGCCGGCGTTGTCCGAATGCCGCCTGTACTCGGCTCCGAGCCCACCGAGTCTCCTTCAGTGGCTGTCTTGTCTCAGGGAGACTGGCATTAGGACATGCTGTAGACGCCTCTCCTGCGAACTAGACTTCAGATCACGAATGTGCCGGTCAGAAGCACTGCCGTGAGGAAGGAGGGGCGTGGCAGGGTCTGGAACCCGGCCACAGTGTTCCCAGGTCCCCCCAGCGTGTGGCGTGCTGGGCTGTGTCCTGTTCTCTAAATGCCCCCCATCGCTCGCTGCTGGCAGGGGTCCACCCACCCCCACTCCATTCCCAGCAGGGACCATGAGGGGACCCTGCAGAAAATCGACCATGGCAGGGACTCGGGTGTCTGACGGTGTGAGATTATTTTCTTGCAATTTTGCCCCAATGATGCGAATCGGCCTCTGGGTGACCATGTGCTTTCCTTGGGTTCCGACTTAAAGCTACAGAAGGAAAGAAAAGACATTCGTAGGCAATGTGGGCAGCAGCCCAACCTCCCCGCTCACCTGCTGCGGTGCGCATGCAAGCTCCTGGGTGCACACAGGCCCTCGGCTTGTACAAGACAGGCAGGCTCTTCTCGGAAAGTGAGGCCCAAGGCTGAGGGGAGGGTACATGGGCCTGAGGCGTGAAACACAAGAGTCATCTGAAGCTTGGAGACAGCACGGCTTCGTACAAGGGACAGGGTGTCCCTTCTCGGTGCCATCTTCCAGCGGCACGCAGTGCCGTGAAGGGTCGTTTAGCCCTCTGCACCCCGGCTTTCTCATAAGGCGGGAGGCACGCTCTGCCGTGACGATTAAATGGGGCCTCTACCGGGCCCGTGTGGGGAGCCCTTGGTGACTGCCAGCGGTCTGTCCCCTGCTGTCCTTCACATCAGGATCTCAAGCACATGACACATGGTTCCTAGTCCCCTCAAGTCCTCAGACCCACCACGAAGCATGGATCTTACTCACCAGGGCACCAGGTGCGCAGGGCAGGAGCAGAGCGCGCCCAGGTGTTGATGGTGACAATGACGATGTGGCTTCTGTGTAGCCTCCATCCCACTCTGAGGAGCGTCTTGGTGTGGTCAAAAGCAGCAGGGAAAGTTGCCCGCACTTAGCGTGAGTCCTGGCACCTCCGGTTTCATTACAGGCCAGAGCGGCACTGCACACCCAGTGCTTGGGCAGGGCCCCGCAGTTCACGCCCCCAGGGTCCATCGAGCTTCCACGGCCAACGCAGGGTGACCCCGCTCCATCTTACAGGGATGGGGACAGAGCTCACGGTGTGGAAATGACTTGCCCTGTGTGGCCTCGAAACTCCCACTCTCCAGATGTGCTTCTGAGTCCCACGCCCCCACGGTCTGGCGTCACGGCTCTGGGTCGTATCGTCCTGGCACACCTGTGCCCTTTGCACAACACCAGGCAGAGTGGAAGGGAAGTTCGGGACACTCCAGAACCTGAGCGCCTTATAACAGGAGCACTTTTCACCCTCGACTTCCAGTGCGCAGGACAGAAAGACGGAGAGGCATCATTTCCCTTTAAATTAGGACAAAGCAGAAACAGGACTACAGGCACCGGGAGGGAAACACCTGCATCTGGGCTGGGAGCGTAGAGCCGCCTCCGTCCTGCAGAGATGAAGGGAGAGTCTGCGTGCAGGGACCTCTTTAAAAAGCCCGCTGGTGTATAAGCCGGCACAGCGCGCATTTCACCCGGCCGCCCAGACCGCTCCCCGTCGTCCCCAGCCTCGCAGGACGTAGTTGGTCACCGGGGTTTGGGCGGTGGCCCTGCCCCTGGGGGTGGGACTGCGGGGGGTCTGGCCTTCCTGAGTTCTCAAGTCCATGTTCGGGAGAGCTGGCCCCAAGGTGGGTGGGCTTCCACAGTGGACACTCCGAGCCCACAGTGCAGCCCAGAGGGTCTGGATTCCTGCGGCATCTGTTTTTAAGGGTCTGGGATTGGTCCTGTGTGCCTTTAGGTGACAGTATACATACAGGATGGGGCAAAGTAGGGTTACAGTTATACTACAAAGACAGAACACAATAATTAATAAATACTAATAGAAGAATAAACTCTGTGTTTCTCATACTCACAGCTATACACCTATTCTGCCCACCCGTGCATGAATAAGTGTCAGCCAAGAATGGGAGGTGGGGTGGGGGGAGGGGAGGTCAGAAGGGATTATAGCGCCAGCCTGTGGCTTTCGTGGGTTCGCTGGGCAGAGCATGGAAGGTCATACACCCGACCCCGCCAGACAGACAACTCCCTCCTGGCAGAGGGGCGGAGGACGCCCTGCAGAGCCCAGCTCCCTTCCCATCCTGCTCACAATCTGACGTGGGGAGAACAGAGGGGCCCTTGACGCGCCGCTCCCGACTGCCCCCGTCTGTCCACAACCCCGCTTTGTCTTCCTTCAGGGGGAGACTGCCCCTGCCACCTGGGACCCCCCGGTGGGTGAGCAGATGTCACCTGTCCCAGCTGCTTAATTCAGACGCAACGTGGGGTTCTGAATCACGCCCCAGAGGGAAAAAGGCTCAGGGGCTCTCTCTCCTGCGTCTTTTCTCACGACCCGTCTTCTTCCCTCTCGAGTCACATTTCAGGATGAGTCTGCCGTCTGGCGTCACGCGAGCGTCATCCTCCTCCTTTCCCGGGTCAGCTGCTCGGAGGGCCTCCACCAGCATCACGTGCCGCCTGCCTGGCCTGCCTGCGGGGTGCGGGGGTGCCGTGACCTCACCTCCCTCCTTCCAGGGCAGGAACCGCCCACAGGGGAGCCGGGCCCCAGCTGCTGCTTCTTGATGGGTCCGTCACCCCAGGGGTGAACCGGCCCCTCGGCTGCAAGGGTACTTGGCTTTGGGCCACGCCCACGCTGTCTGCGGGAGCTCCCGGAGACAGAAGGTTCATTCACCGGCTGGATGTGCTCCTAAGCACCGTCTCCCCGTGCTCAAGGAAGGGGCTCTTGGAGCTCCTGGCAAATTAGGGACGTTCTTTTCTGGGGGAAAATGTCCTTGGAAAGCGCATCACCTCTTCCTAATTCCCTCCATTAGGAAGACGGGCTTTTGCATGTCAGCCCTTTCCCGAGGGGAGGCCACAGCCCTTGGCGCCATGTTCGTGGTAGAGCAGGACTGGGCGGCCCCTTGAGGGTAAAGGGGGGCCCCGCTAATCCACGGGCTGGAAGGCAGGCGGCCGCTGGACCGCCGGGGCCAGCTGGTCTGCATGGTCACTCTGAGCACCACAGAAGGGGCTGGCCTTCCCTTAGGGCTCATCTTTGCCACTATTTTCTAAAATCTCTTTCTGGGTCACAGGCCTCTTGGTCTGCGGTCCTGTGTGATTTCCCTCTGTTCTCAAACCTGGTATCTGACTTCCACTCATTCAAGACACTGGCTCAGGGGGAGTGACGCTCCGGGGCCTCCCTGCACAGCAATTTGGCTTCCGGAAGCCACCGAACCAGGAGCGAGTGCGGCTGTAAGATGGCTTGACCCAAAGGCTGACTCAGGCCAGGGCGGCTTCCCGCAGCCAGGCCAGGCCCTCCCCCGTGACCGGCTGGGAAGAGGAAGCCTGGACAGCGGGCAGCCGCCCCCGGGGGCGTGTGTGCGGGCAGAGCAGTGGCGAGGGCGCTCAAAAGACTGGGGGCTCCCTGGGTCAAGGACCAGACCACCCATATCCTGAGGGCTGTGGACTCTCCTTGGGGCTGTGGCTGGGCGATCCCGCACTGGGCTTCATCCTTCAGCTCGCCTGCCGGTCCCAGGGAGGGACAGAGGGCCCAGCACCACTTCATCAGGGAGTCCTCACGCCTGACAATCCCCCACTGAGAGGATGTCCCTCAGAGGGCCTGCCTTACCCTCCTTGTCTCCCCTCCTCTCGTCTCCGTTGTCACCAGGCTGGTTGCCCTGCAGAGAGAGGGGTCCGCACAGTCCGATGGTGGCGGACTGGGTTCTGGCCCCCTCCCTGTGGGAGGACTAGATGTCTTGATCCTTGTCCAGCAGGCTTGGCCATGTGGGCTTCATGAAATGGGCACAGTGACAGAGCCCCCACCTGAATAGACGCCTCACGGCCATCGCCAGACTTCAGCAGGCTTTGTCCCCCCAGCTACAAGGAGGTGGCCTCAGGCAGGGGTTGTACCTTCCTCCAGGTCCTGGAATGAAGGGCCTTAGCCGACCCACCAAGACAGGCACCTGGGCAAGAAATGCACCTGCCATCAAAGCAGAGCGAAGTCTGAGCGTTGCTGTATCCTTTGCTGGGCTCCGTGGGGGGGGGGGGGGGGCAGGCCTGGGGATGGCCCATTTCAGCCCTCCGCTTCCATCCCCTTGCTGGGGCAGCACCCCAGTTTCCCTTTGGGAGCCACCCCCATCTCCTTGTCAATGAAGACCAGGTGGTGTCTGCCCCCGCTACCGCCCCCAGGCTCCAGGCCATGTCACCTGGCCTTGGACAAGCAGAGCCACAGAGCCAGCTGTGGAGTCCTCTAGAAGGTCCAACCTTTGCCCCTGTGCCGGCGTGGACAGTCCCGGCCCCCCAACCCCCCACCCACCCCTGCTCCCTGACCCCCGGGAGAAGCCTCTCAGGAGGAAAGACCTGGGAGGGAAGGGCAGGGGCAGTGGAGGGCAGCTGCCTGGCGGGGCCAGCGCTCCCGTCTGCGTGAAGGGCCAGATGTTCTGCTCATTACTGAGTTTCGGGGTTGGCGGCCACGTGCGGTCCCTGTCACACACCCCTCTTTGTTTTGCGTCTGCACAGCCTTTCGGAATTGTGCAAACGCTGGCGGGCCGCACACAGGCCGCACTCTCCCCGCTGCAGAGCCCCTGCCTCTGGGAGTCAGAAGGGCCTCTGGCCAGGCCAGGAAGGAGGGGCTGCCGACGACACCTGAGGACAGTGACGCTGGACGCGAGCCCAGAGAGACCTCGCAACAGATGGACGCACATCAGGGCCCTGAGCTGTGACCGGCCAGCGGTCAAGGCCCCGCTCCCAGCTGCTGGCCAGCAGACCCAGCCGGAAGGAGCAGGTGCCGGGGTCACACAGGCCCTCAGGGCCCCTTGGCACAACCAGCAAGCTGCTCGGGGGCACCGCGCTCCAGAGCCCGGCGGTCAGAGGGAACCTTGAAAGGTCACCTGGGGTCTGTGGGGCACCTGGCAGGGCCCTCTCTTCACCGTGAATAATTCATAAGAATGGAGGACTTTCCAGGCCGGGCGCCAGCTCCTCCACCCGCCTAACCACCAGACCTGAAGGCCAAGTAACAGCCAAGAGGGAGGGGGAAGGGGAGAGGGGACAGAGCAGAGAGTGTCTGGAGAAGGATACCGAGGGTCAAGGTGGCCCCTGGTCTGACCTGTGCTGGAGGTAGATGAACTGCTGTGCCAGGGGTCTCCATGGCAACTGGCCAAGAGGTGACTGATGAAAAGGGGGGATGCCAAGGCTGCTCTGGAACCCCACGGGTGGGAGGGCCCTTTGCCCATGGCGCATGGCTAGGCAGCCCCCATCCGAGGTCAGAGTCTAGCTCAGCAACCTCCAGAACTGGGTGCTGCCTCTGTTCAGGGAAGACTTGTTGCATTTCCTGGGAGTAGAAGCTTCCCTGGGGGTGCAGGGGGCCACAAACAGATGCCAGACCCTTGCCGTGGTTGCAGCCAGGCACGGCCCAAGGTGACCCCTCACAGACCCCACCCACTAGCCCAGATGCCCTCCACAGCCCTTGTCTGTCTCTGGTCTTGCTTGCTTTAGACTGCTTTTGTTTATTGTCAGATCAACTGCTCCATTTAAAAGCGAATGTCTAAAGTATGGAGACAGTGAAAGGGCCAGGGAGGGATTGCCAGGTGTTGTGGGGAGGGGACAGGATGATCAGGAGAAGCACAGGGGATGTTCAGTGCACAGGGGCAGTGAAACTACTCTGTACGATCTGACACGTGCCATACACACGTGTCCAAATCCATACAACACACAACACCAGGAGTGACCGTAGTGCAGATGATGTCAGTGTCGCCTCATCGATGTGACGGGGGTGCCCTCTGACGTGGGGGAGGCTGTGCGTGTGTGAGGTCAGGGGCTAAATGGGAATCCTTTGTATTTCCTACTTAGTTTTGCTGGAAACCTGAAAGTGCTCTAAAAAATAAAGTCTATTTTTTTTAAAAAACATATGACTGACTTTCAACCAAGATGGAGGTATAGGCAGACATGCTTTGTTTCCTCGCACAACCAAAAGAAGGACAACAACAAATTTAAAAACAAAAAACAACCAGAACTGCCAGGAAATCGAACTGTGTGGACGTCTGACAACCAAGGAGTTAAAGGAGAAGCATTCACCCAGACCGTGCCACAACGCAGTGAAGTGGGTTCCCCTGCCCTGGCGAGTACATAAGGCCCCACCCCTTACAATGTGACAGGTGCACCGAGACAAAGAAATACGGCCCCAATGAAAGGACAGATCAAAACTCCAGAGAAAGAACTAAGCGACACAGAGATAGCCAACCTATCAGATGCAGAGTTCGAAACACTGGAAACCAGGGTGCTCACAGAAATGATTGAGTTCAGTCACAACATAGAGGAAGAAGTGAAGGCTATGCAAAGTGAAATAATGAAAAATATACAGGGAACCATCAGTGACGGGAAGGAAATCGGAACTCAAATCAATGATTTGGAACAAAAGGAACAAATTAACATTCAACTAGAACAGAATGAAAAAACAAGAATTCAAAAAAATGAGGAGAGGCTTAGGAACCTCCAGGACATTTTTAAACATTGCAACATCTGAGTCATAGGGGTGCCAGAAGGAGAAGAGGAAGAGCAGGAAATTGAAAACTTATTTGAAAAAATAATGGAGAACATCCCCAATCTGGTGAAGGAAATAAACTTCCAGGAAGTCCAGGAAGCTCGGAGAGTCCCAAAGAAGTTGGACCCCAGGAAGCACACACCAAAGCACATCATAATTAAATTACCCAAAATTAAAGATAAGGAGAGGATCTTAAAAGCTCAAGAGAAAAGGAGACAGTTCTCAAAAGACGACCAGCTGATTTCTCAAAAGAAACCTTGCAGGCAAGAAGGGGCTGGAGAGAAGTATTCAAAGTGATGAAAGGCAAGGACCTACGTCCAAGATGACGCTATCCAGCAAAGCTCTCATTCAGAATGGAAGGGCAGATAAAGTGCTTCCCAGATAAGGTCAAGTTAAAGGAGTTCACCATCACCCAGCCTTTATTATATGAAATGTTAAAGGGACTTCTCTAGAAAAAGGAAGATCAAAACTATGATCAGTAAAATGACAGCACACACAACTATCACGAACTGAAAAAACCAACTAAGCAAACAAGTAGAACAGGAACAGATCACAGACATGGAGATCACACGGAGGGTTAGCAGTGGGGAGGAGGTGCGGGGAGAATGCAGGAAAAGGTACAGGGAATAAGAAGCATAATTGGTAGGTACAAAATAGACAGGGGGAGGGTAAGAATAGCATAGGAAATGGAGACGCCAAAGAACTTGTATGTACGACCCATGGACATGAACTAAAGCGGGCAACGCTGGTGGGAAGGGGGTGGAGGGTGGAGGGGGATAAAGGGGAGAAAAAAATGGGACAACTGTAACAGCATCATCAATAAAATATACTTAAAATAAAAAAGCATATGCCTAAAGTTCCTTCAAAATGCATTTTCCCCTAAAAATATAAATTTATGCTTATTAGTAAAATACTGTATATTTATTTTAACTTTTAAAGCTTTGCAAACATCCATCCCTCTGGTGACTGCATCGTTTGTTCTCAAAACACTGTGCATTTTAAAAATTCATTATTTTCTTCTTTCTTCTTTTTTATTTTTTTTAAATTAATTTATTTTCCCAATTACAGCTGGCATACAATATTGTATTCGCTTCAGGCGGACAACATAGTGATTAGATGCTTACACCACTGACGGAGTGACCGCCCATAAGCCCAGTGCCCACCTGACGCCAGGCTCAGTCACCGATATTATTGACTATGTTCCCCACGCTGTACTTTACCTCTCTGTGACTGGTTTGATATCTGGCAATTCGTACTTCCTAACCCCTTCACCTTTTTACCCATCCCCCCCACCGAGCTCTGAAACTCTACTGAAACTCAGTGTTCTGGGAGGGCAGAGGGTGTGTCCAGGTCTCAGGGACCACATGCAGGCTGCTGGGGCGGATGCCCTAGATCCTGGCACGTCGTTGGAGTGGACTTCAGTGACAGCAGCCCAGGGTACACGTGCGTGAAACTGAGACTCTGCTTCTATCCACAGCATCAGGACCCCCAGGCTCAGGGCGGGGACGCTTCTCACTCTCCCCCCCACTGATTGCTCAGGGCTGGTTCTTTCCAGAAGGACACTCACAGGAACCCCGACAGCCCTTATGACCCACTTGAAGTTTCCAAAGAGTAGCTCAGAGGAATATGCTCTTTCTTGCAGGAAATGAATTCATAATTAGTTTTTTTCTCCCTTGCCAAATTGGGATCCTGAGGGCCTGGTACGACTCAGGAAAATACGGCTCAATTTATAGCTGAACCTGTGTGCCCAGGGTGTGCGCGTGGGCGAGTGAGAGAGGGAGGGAGCCTCTTCAGCAAGCGGGGAGTCTGTCCTGCTGCAGATGCACCAATAGGGCCGCTGTAGGCAGAGCTGAAAGAGTCAGCTGTGTTGCTTCAGCAAGAGAAACGTCATCCTAGGGGCTTTAAGCCTATTCCCACAATGGGCTTTAATTATCAGAGGTTGGCGATACATTTGCATTTTAATTAAGATTAATGAATCATGCATGATTCAGTGGACCATTCTTGCTGTTGGCAGGGGACTGAGAGAAAGCTACCATAGTGACGAGGGTCCATTACAGTGACCACGTGTCAGAGCTGACACACGAGAGGACCCCTCACTCTGGCTCCTCCCGTGGGCTCTGGGCAGCATTCCATCCTCAGGGACACCCGTAGTGGCGGTTCCTTGGCCATGTGACCTGAGGGTGCAGTCCCACAAAAGCTTATCGTGTGGGAGATCAGTAAATGTGACATTAAACAAACAGAAAAGTTCTGCGGTTAAGTAAAAGGCAAACAGCTGTGTGTGTGTTTCCAACTGCAGGTCTCTCCGAGCCTGCAGGATGCTCACGTGCATCCCCAGACCCCTTCGCACCCAGAGGCTCTCCTTCCAGAATCCACCCCGGACACTGGCACAGTGTCCCCGGGCCGGGAAGCTGGCGATCCAGGCAGACACTCCTCTGTGGAGGGATTTTGCCTTGGGAGCCGCTGGGACCCACCCCCCCCGGGGTGGCTGCCTGGTGGAACCACAGACACGCGTGCACAGAGATGGGGGCCCCTCCAGAACATGTTCACAACAGTGGGGGCATCGGTGTCCCCCCGGTGGTCCACGCAGCGTGGAGCAGTCCCGCGCCTGGCGTGGGCACGGTGTATCCCCAGCTCGCCACGGGTGCCTGAAGCCCCCCGGGGGGCTGCAGGACGCACGAGGCGCGCCCAGGGAGCACACCCCCGCACTCAGTGTCCTTCCCTGTGAAATGAGGATGGCCGCAGTGGGTCTGAGTGGGCAGCCCAGGTGACACTCTCGCGGCAGCGCCGGCGCTGGGCGGCCTCGGGGACCGGCAGGTGGGCAGGAATGGTCACACGCACGCTCCGCCCTGGGAAATCCCACATGTTTCTCTGCAACAGGCGGACACTGTGCTGAGCGTGCACTTCTGGGGGACACTTTTCTGCGGGTACTTTGAGGTCCGCCCCGTCTTCTCTCAGCTCCCAGCACTACCGCACCGAGGGTGGGGGTCCGCTGTGCTCAGACGCCTTCGTGGTGGATGTGTTCTGAAGTCTCAGGACGACTCCTGTGGTCGGCAGCTCTTCACGCATCACGGAGTGGCCTCCTTCCTCTGCGGGCTGGGGCCGGGTGAGGAGGGGCCGGACCCCCGGCTCCCAGTGGCCACCCCGCTGGGCACCTGAGCCGTCTGGCTGGAGAGCTGCCCTGGGATGTCGTCCCGCTCCACCCACGGCACACAGTCCGGGCTGGAGTTCGGGGCCCCTACCGGTGCGCACGTAGCTCCCGGTTCAGGAGAAGCTTTCTCTCTGTTTAAGGAACTGACCCGACCCTCAGAGACCCTGGCTGTGCTCTCATGGCCAGCGGGCTTCCCACTGATGTGGCTTCCAGGGGGGTGGTGCTGGGAGACGTTTGGGGCTGTGTCTGGGTTCAGCAGGGGGAAGGGCAGCGGTGGCTCAGGCCACCAGGGCCAAGGAGAGCGGGCTGCGCACTTGCCCCTGAGGCAGTAGGGGGGCTGGCTCTCTGCTCTGACATCACCCAGCAGCCCCCACCCCCGGCCGCATTTCCCCAGGGCTCCCGGGGGGGCCTGAGGAAGGTGCCACCCACGCGGGACACCCCGTCACCACATCCAGCCACACAGCCGTCCTCGAGCACTGGCCCGCCTCAAGCCCTTTCACCTGCGCCCTGCACCCTGCACCCTGCGCCCTGCACCACCTGGAACACTGGCCAGTGCCTTTGTGTGTCTGGCTCCTTAGGCTCGTCACTGTCACTCAAAGGGCACCTGGTCAGAGACCGTTTCTGACCACAGAGATGGAGCTGTCTCCCTTGCCAGCCTCCCTCACGGCATCCCGCCATACTGTCTTCAGAGACGGTCTTGTTGACAGGTCTGCATGCCGACTCCGTCTTCTCCAGAGCCTCGGTGCCCAGAGCCCCACCCGGGAGCGCTGAGCGCGCACTCGCGTGGCCCGGACAGGATGCAGCTCTAGCCCCCACCTCACACCTCCTGGGCAGCCCTGGCCAGGCAGCAGGCGGGTCGGGCTCACCTGCGCCCAGGTGGGCAGGCCTTGCAGGAGCTGGACAGAGGGCCCACGGGGCAGAGGGTGAGGCCTAGAAATGCAACTGTGGCTGACATGCGACCTGGCAGCTTTGTGCTTGTCATGTCAGATGAAAGCCTAGTCTGGGGGCGGGTGGGTGACAGTGTGTGTGTGTGTGTGTGTGTGAGAGAGAGAGAGAAATTGTGGGTATGGTGTGGGCATGTGTGTGTAAGCATGAGTGTGTGTGAGGTGATGAAAAGGGAATGTGTGTGTGTGTGGTATGTGTGAGTGTGTGATGTGTGTGGCACGTGGGTGATGCATGTGTCTCTGTGTTGTCCTGGCCCGGTGCCCTTCTGTCAGCCCAGCCTGGGGCTTTCTGGCTTCCAGCTTTTGGCTCTGAGTGGCCGCTGCCGGGACGTGGCGGGCCAGGAGCGGGCGCTTCTCCTCTGGACGGGGAATTCCTCCCCAGGAAACCGGGAGGCCCTGGAGCTTGGCACGGCCCCGGCCAGCTGCACTGGCTGGGTGACCTCAGACGAGTCACTTACCTGCTGAGCTCCAACTGTTAGACAGGGTCAGGACTATTGGGGTGGCTGATAAAAGAAGCCCCTAATATACTACCCCATGGGGGCGCCGTCAGCTGCCCCTCATCTATTTATAGAATGGAATAACAAGCCCCCCGGGATCCGGGCCAGGAGACCTTGCAGAGACGATGGAAGAAAATGTCCCCTGTGCTCTGTGTCTGCAATCGAGCTGCTCGCTGACCTGCTTCCAAACACACTGTTCATGTTGACACCCCAAAATGTGGCCCAGCAAGACACGGGCACCCACGGGCTCTTGTGTGGCTGACAGCCGAGGAGGAAGCTTCAAAACCAGACGGGGCGTCCTGATCCTGGGGGCTTTCGGGCCCCAGGCCAGACTGCCAGGCGGGAGGATGGGGAACACGAGAGCTCTGAAGAGCAGGGCTGAGGGGCCGCTGTGGCCACCACTGCCCGTGACCGGCCCCCAGAACCTCTTGGGGGAGGACCCAACCCAGACCCCTGGCTTTTCCTGCCTCAGAAGCCCCAGCTGTCCCAACACTGCCGGCCGCTGCCCAGAGTAACGGCTAGTGACGGCTGGCCCAGGAAGGACAGACCTGCCGTGGTCCCTCTGTGTCTCTTGGCGCTGCCCCCACCCTGCTGTGCCTGGTCTGGCTGGGTCAGGCCCCTTACATGTACTGGTTGTTACTGGGCTTTCACTGGGACCCTCCGGGCTGACACGGGGCTGAGGTGGGCAGCAAAGCCCCCCACCGCCTCCCCTGCGGTGGGAGTTCCAGTCCCCTGTTCAAAGGGCCGCACCGACCCAGCTCTTGTTGGTCCTGGTCTTGTTTGCAGAGCCCAGCTCAGCTCCACACGACACGTCACTCATGGGCGGGAAGCAGACAGGGTCCCAGGGGAGGGCCAAAGAACTCACTGATCAAGGACAATCATATTTTAGGGCAATAGTTCTAAAAATCAAAAGTGCATAATTCACCATGAACCAGGTTTTAAACTTTTAAACAAAGGCAGCCCCAACCCTGCCCCAGGGTAGGGGGTGGTGAGCAGGCATCCGGGCTGGGGCTGCCCGTGCCCAGAGGCACCAGCTGCCTCCCAGGTTTCCCTGGCAACAGCCCAGATGTGGGGAGCAGATACTGTGGGGGGGTCCCTGCCCAGAAGCGCTGGCGCCCAGGGCTTCCTATGGAGGGAACACCGTTCCACATGAAGAGAGGAAGTCCCTCTTCCTGGAATTTCCCAGAACCCACGTCAGGTTGCAGGAGAGGAGCCTCAGAGCCTCTCTCCCTGGGGGAGTGTGGCTCCCGGGCCCCAGGAGGCCTGGAAGAGGCTAAAGGCGGCATTTTCTAGCGTGTTGCCCCTTTGCCTAATTATTTTGGAAGTTGACCAACAGCAATAAGAAAGCAAAAAACTGTCACAGTGCGTTTGCCTGCATTCTCTTTATTAAAAGTCCTTCCCAGGCGCTGATGCCACTGAGGATAAACCTGAGGGGAAGATGGAAGTTGCTTCCAGACCCCCTCCCCCCCGGGAAAGCCCTGGGAAAGCCCCCTCCGTGGGCAGTGGGCTGCGCCTGGCCCGGGGAGGAAGTGCCGGCTCTGGGCTCTACAGGAAATAGATGCACGTAGAAGCCGGGTCACTTGAGGAAGCAAGGCAGGAATGGGGGGTGTCCTGCCTTGCCCGGGAGGGGGCTGTGTCTGCCCCTAGACTTGGGGAGGGACAGGAACTGACCTTGAGCCGCAGTGGTAGGCGAGCCCCTGAGGGCAGTGTCGATGCCCGCTGTGCCAGTCACACTTCTCAGAGGGACAGACCAATAGGACACAGAGTCGTATCTCTACACAGGTACATATACATGCACACGTGTGTGTACACACAAACACACACTAAGAGGCCCTCCCTGCAGGGCTTCATGCAGGAGAACTGAGCAGGGTGGACGCCCAGCCCCACTCACTCCCGCCCCAGCCCGTGTGTGGGCCCGGGGGAGGCAGGGTCCAGAGTCGGTGGTTCACTTTGGGGCCCGCCCAGAGGCGGGGGGCACTGAACGGAAGAACGAACACGCCTGTGTCCCCACCCCAGGCCCCGAGAGACACTAGCCAGCTCCCGAGAGAGAGGGAAAGCACTGAGCAGATGTGGGAGGGCTGCCGCGGACCCAGCGTGGCCAGGTGGGAGTGGGGTCTGCACAGGACTTGTGGGGGCGGGGTGGGCAGAGCCCGGCTGAGAGCCACGACTGCGTGAAATGAAACAGTTTTCTGTTCACGGCAGCTCCAGGCTCTGCGATCCGTCTTGTACGCCGAGAGAACATACACGGTGACCGTCCTGCTTTTTCTGCAATAACTTACATGCAGAATTTTACGAGAAACAATTGCAGGAGTACAAATGCATTTGCGAGCATTTTAGGGAGCCAGTTTTTAGGCTGGGAAATAAAATGAGAGAATGGAGAAAAAGGGAGTTAGAGAGGGAATTCCGAGAGACAGATTGAACCAGAAAACCCGGGTGAAGGTCGCAGACTGAGGCTTCACTGCTTCCTGCGGTCAAGGGGAGATCGGACCTGGGGAACCTTCTCCATCCCTCATCCTGTGCCCCTCACTGGTGGGCGAGGTTCTCAGTAGTGTCTGTGAAGCAGGAAGCCTCCCAGGGAGGGAGACCCTTGGAAGCAGCTGGCCCTAGGAGATGGGAAGGCCAAGGAGATACACTCATTGGGACCCAGATCCATCCAACATCACTACCCACCCCTGGGAGCAGGGTGGTCCTGTCAACACTTGTGCCGTCCATGAAAGACATTTTAGTTGCGTTCTTACAAAATACCTCACCCCTTCTTCCAAATTCTGGGACATGGTAACCTGAGACGCCAATTCAGATGAACTTAAATTGAAGTGTGGTTTCATTGGTTTACCTAACAGCATCACCCAGGGCAGCTTCAGGCATGGCTGGATCCAGGACCTCAGAGCTCTGCCTCTCTGCCAAGGCTGGCACTGGGCAGGCAACCAGAGTCCAGCACCCATTTCACACTTGGTCTCGGCCCCGCTGTTCCCAGAGTGAACCTCACAGGGTACGGGTTGTGATGGGGGTTGGGCAATGTGATAACTGTGAGAAGGACTTCAAGGGCAAGGAAAGCCTGCCCACCCTTCCCCTCCCTGCCGTCAGTTCTGCAGCAAAGTTGAGTCCTTTAGCTTGAGGTCACCAGAGGAGGAAGAGCCAAGACCTGGGAGGCTGAGAGGTTTCCTAAAGATGACCTTTGTCACCTTACATGTTCTCCAAAGCCCATGTTCTCCACTTTCTCTGACCAAAGAGCCCCTGTGGGCAGGGGCGCAGAGGTACCTAAAAGGCACCTTCTGCAGGAGCTCCTCCATTTGGCTGGGGAGGCGTAGACAATGCCCAACTTCCCTTCCCACTTCGCCGGGCAGCAAGCCTCTCCTTCCTTTGGGGTTGACCCTATCCAGTTATAAGGACAGCTGCCTACCCCTCCACCAGCTTGTGGTTCATTCTGAGATGCTCACATAACCCTAGCCACACCTTAAGGAACTCCTCTGGAACTTGTCTGCAGGGTGACTAGAAAATACCCTCTTCCCAGTGGGGCTGCTGACTTGGTAGGAGGCAAATGTGGGATTGCTAAAGGTCACTCCCACCCCATGGGGAGAGAGTTGACATCTAGAATGAAGTCAAAGACAAGCAGAACAAAGACATGGGGAGGCAGAACCTTGAGGCCACCACTTGGGCTCCTGGATCTAGCCATGCCTGAAGCCGCTTCCGGGAGATGTAGTGAATGTAAGCCAATAACTTTCCTTTTTACTAATGTTCATTTAAATTGGGATTTTGCACAAAGGGACTTTTAACTCATACAGGGAGACCAGCATTCATGCAGGAATGCCAGGTTAATGGACTAGGTGCTTAAGTAGGGGTGTGCAGGGGTGCTGTGGAAACGAGGGAAGGCAGGACCAGGTCTTGAAGGACGAATGCAGGGCCAACCCAGGAATCAAGATGACCTCGTAGGGCTGAGTACAGGCAGCAGGTGGTGGGGTGGAGCGGGTGCCTGGAAACAGCGAGTGGGCACGGTGTGGACAGCAGGGTGAGGAAACACTTCCCAGACACACACTCGCAGCAACCAAATGAATCCTCGGCCTGCAGTCTCTCCCAACCACGTGACGGAATTCGCAGACCACAGCACCCCTTCTTGAAAACCCCATATCCCTCCAGTCGGCCGGCCTTCTCCCCACCAGTTATCCACGAGATGAATCTCTCTTCCCCTCTCCTTCCACCCGACTCTACCCACCCCCCACCCATTGCCTTGACTGATGGGAGCCCGTCAAAGCTCCGAGCAGCACCCTAGCCTCCAACCCAGGAGCCCCAGGCCATGGGTGTACCTGCACAGGTGCGCCGTTCCCTCGCTCTGGAGGGCCCCTGCCTGGGGCAGCCCAGGTGGGCGCCTTGATGGTCTTAGTCCTTTGGAACAACAGGCCCCACATTTTCAGCCTGTACTGGGCCCCAAAAGTCATGTCAGTGGCAGACCCCCACCCCATGCCTCCCTACTCTCCACCCGGACCTCATCTGGGCCTGGGGGCAGCCTTGACTCATGGCAGCCGCCCCGCCCTGTCTCTGGGGTCTGGTTTGCACCTTGGAACGAGGAAGCCCCCCACCTCAGAGCCCTGGGGAAGCTGCACAGGGCTCCCAGGGCTGTGGGGCTGGGCCAGGAGCTTGCCAGGGTGGACACGATGCCCAGCGTGGGCCTTGCCTAGACCCGCTAGATGGGTGTCCTCACCCCAAGGTCATGAGTGAGCTGGTCTCAGGCTTCCCAGGCAGAGTCCGTCAGGAAGAGAGGACAAGCTTTCACCCCCTGCACCTGATGCCTCGCTCTGGGGCGTGGTGCCTGCCTGGCACCCTCAACCCATCTCTGGCTGCATCAGGACCGCAGGGGAGAAGGCAGGAGGTGCGAGGCAGAGCCATGGTCGGAATCGGGCCGAAGTGCCTGTGTCTGGCAGAGCCGCGCTGGGGAGGGCCTGGGAGCCGGAGCAGACGCTGAGCGCAGGGAGCTCCTGCAGGAGTCCTTCCGCGGGCTCTCCACCCTCCCAGCGGGGGGCGGGCTTCACTGACCTGAGGGCCAAGGGCAAGGGTGGGCACCCATCCACAGAAGCCCTAGCAGGCCAGGGTCACCCTGCAGGGACTTGGAAAGGGGACCTCCTGGCTGGCAGAGCTTTCCTGGGGCAAAGGGGCTGTAGTCTCATCTCCCAGAACGACCTTGACAGGGGCCCTGTCCTGGGGAATGCTGGGTCAAGGCCGCTGGGCCTCTGTGTTCCACCTGCATCTATTCCTCAAAATAAACAGAGAAAAAGTCATCTAAGTTTCAAAGTCAAGGATGAAATGCCACCTGAAAATGACGTGTGTTTACACAATCATAGAGTAACAGTGTTGCAGAATGGGCCCATGGGGGAGAACAAAATACTACTACTGAATGGACCCCCCTTCTCCTGGGGTCCCCCTGTACTAGGTTCGCCTTGCCCACCATCAGGGAATTATAGCTCTCAATGTCAGAGACTGGTGAAAAGGAATTATTTGTACAAAACTTATACAGACCTCAGAGTAATGACTTAACATCTTTGTTAAAATCCCAAAGTCCCTTAAAACACCCACAAACACACAATCCTTCCTTCGCCCCTGTGCCCGGCCAGGGGTACCGTATCTCAAGAAAAGAAACAGAGGTCCGTGGCTCAGGCAGCCCCCCGGGTCCTCGCCATCCACGCTCAGCTGGATGACCAACTCGGTTCCCAGCACCATCAGCTGTGTCGCCGCCACGATCTCCAGTTCTTAATCCAAACCCACATGGCACCACTCGTGGCCCACCAGCAAGAGTCCTTTCATCCCTTTCCTTCCCACAGTGTCTCTCCTGCTTCCCAAGCCACGTGGCAAAAGGGAGCACCCCAAAGCCGCGTGGTCCCCTCTAGCGTGGTTGCCACACCTGGGTTTAAATCCCAGCGCCAATCTTCCTCTGCAGCCCCATTTCCGACTCCTCCCACGATCTGCTACACCTGCCAGCATTCCCGTATTTTTCCAGCTTTTCTGGGCTGCCATAGTAAGTCTGGGCGGGCGAGGCCCCGTGGCGTGGAGTCAGGCATCTCCAAGCTCTCACGCATATTTAACATATGCGTGAAACCAGTTAAAAGTTATAGATATGTTAAACGATCATTCTAGAAGTTATCTGCAAAACTGTTGCTATGCGGAACAACTCTCAATGGCCCTGCTCTCATCCCCCCCATGTGTCCCATCCCCCAGTTCAGATTTGTGGGGGTGAGGACATCATATATATACATGTTTTTAAATATGTGCTGGACACCCTGAGTTCTGGACCCCATTACAAATCCCCATTTGGGGGCCCCTGGCTGCACCCTGTTTCAACAGGAGTGCAGAAAATCAGCCACTGCCCAGCTCTGCCCCGAAGCCAGAGAGCTGTGGCTCAGGGCGGCCCCACGGGACAGAGGAGCAGGTGCAGGGGGCCAGAATCTGGGCTCCGGGCCCGAACAGTGAGCTTCCCAGGGCCCAGCTGGCCCTGCGCGCGCTGGCTGGCTCTGCTCCATCTGCGGGCCCTCTGTGAGGCAGGCCTTTTTCATAATACCGCACCGCAGACGGAGGCTGCTGGAAACCCAGTTTGCAGTAAGCTTTCATCCGCCTGCCAGGACGCACAGGGGCCGCTGGACCAGGAAGGAGAAACCGGCCCTCGCGTGGATCTGGTCTCAGAGCAAAGCTGGTGCTGGCCTCTGTGGTCGCCTCCCCTCGCCGGCCTCGGGTGGCGCGCAACCCAGACCCCTGGCGCAGCCTGCAGCCCCCCGAGACGTCTCGTGCTGCTGTGGCTGTGCTGCATTTACCCCGTTACAGCAGGGGCTCCGGCTCAGGGGCACGCACGAGCACGTGCGTACACACGCACGTGCACACTCGTGCACGCGCATCCTCGGGCGGCGTTCTGCTCATGTCCGCCCCGCACCACAGTGGACAAGCAAGGCTCTCAACACAGCTGGCACGAGGGACATCAGGTTGGCTCTCGGGAGCCCCCAGGGCGGCCCCACGGCCGGGCATGGTTCCGGGCTGAGCAGCAGAGGCCCTTACTGAGGGTGCGACCCTCAGCCCCTGGCAGAGGGACCCCAGGCACTGAGGACTCCGGCCTGCAGCGGCCCGTCGGCCCCAGGCCAGCCCCCAGGCCCAGAGGAAGTGAAGTCCGTCTGCCATCACCAGCCAGCTGTCCCCTGCACTCGGGAGCGGGTCCGCTCCTCCGCCCTCCTCCCACGGAGGAGCCGGCCGCCGCTTCCTGCTTTTGGGGTGGGCTTTGCTTCCCTGCGGTCAGCTCTCCCACTGCGGTCAGCTCTCCCTGTGGTCACGCTGACAACATGAGATGCTCTTCTCCTGCCAGGGGCTCGCCCACCTGGCCCCGTTGGTCAACAGCGCTGTCCCCAGCGCTCAGGCACCTGACCTGAAGTCACACAGGCCAACGCCAACTGGCGAGCTGGACTTTGTCTGAGTCACCGGACCTCTCAAACCTCAGCTTCCTCCTCTGCAGCCTGAGGACAAATGGCGGCTCTCGCAGCCTATTGTGGTGACAGAACAAGTCGCCATAAGTCAGAACAAGTGGGGTGATGGGTTTCTGTGCTCGCCTGTGCCCCGGTCTGTGCACACACGTGTTCAAATACGAGCAAGCACACACCACAGAGCAGCCCGCTGCAGGTTAGGCCCCGCCCAGCCTCCTGCCACCTTTCTGCCCCTTGGCCTTCTCAAAAAATATGCCTTGGAACATGCACCACACTCGGGGTGAAGCGGGAGGAATTGGGGTGCTAGGGCACATGGTGAGCCTTGGGGTGCAGGCACAGCCCCGTGCCCTCTCTTCTGCTTTCTGCCGGATGAGCCTGGGGCTCAGCTTCCTCATCAGGACAGTGGAGACATGAGGCCTGCCCACCGGGAGGGTGGGTGTGAGGGTGAGTGACCGTGTGTGACAGCTGGCACTTGCTCTACCCGCACCGGGGTCTGGTACCCTGCCCACTGGGCTGCAGTGCCCGCGGACAAGTCCCATCCCCGGATGTGCAACCCGCAGGGCATCCTCTGCTGATCCTGGCGCTGGTGGCTCTGAGGCCGCTCCTCCTCCCTCTGGCCTTGGTTTCCCCACTGGGCCCCCACAGCCCATTCCTGGGGCATCTCCTGATGTCCCCAACCTGTGGCACGGGGCTACGTGCCCTGCTACCTCCAGAGAGGTGTCTCCAGCCACCCCGAGCTCAGGGACCTTCCTTAGGGAGTGACCGTGACTGCTTCTGGCTGCCTCTAGAGCAGACGGGCCCTCTGAGGCACCAGGGACTGAGCCAGATATGCTCACCGTGCCCCCGTCCCCGTCTCAGCACATCGCCTCCCGTCCGCCCACGCCCCCACCGTGTGACCTTCAGAGGAGCAGTTTTCATGGGGGCAGGAATGGGGTACCCATGTCGGGCCCCCCCAGGCAGCATCACCCACTTCCAGGCCTCCACTGGCTGCTCTGGAGTGGCAACCCCACCCCACAAGGGGCCCTGATTGGGGGGTGCTGCCCTGAGGTTCCCAATGGGCTCTTCGAGACAGCGGGGCGGTTTCCACGTGTGTGGAGGATTTGGCTGTGAATGGGGAGGGGCCCGTGCTCTTTGCTGGGGCTGGGGGCTTCAGTTCTAGAAGCACGAGCAGCCCAGCCCCCGCCGCCCCTTCCACACGCTGTGCCCTTGTGACTTTCTGCCCTGCACTCACTCTGCCCGCTGGGGCAGACCACTTCCCGCCTGTGCTTTCATTTCCCCTCTCCCACGTAGGGAAGGTCCCCTGCCCCGGCCAGGGCAGGCCCTCACCAGGGCGGCAGCAGGAGCTTCTGGGACCCAGTGTCCTTCCTCAGGACAAGTCAGGAGGGGCACCGCCTGCCCCCAGAGGGGATGGGACTCAGAGCCAGGAAACAGCCATCGTCTGGGCCACAAGTCACCACACCCCAGGGCAAGGATGGGGAGACAGTGGGGCGCAGCCTCCTCGCACTCACCCCAGCACATTCACCCCGCACTGCGGTCCCACTGGTGGCCCCTGTGTCCCAGCAGACCAGGACAAGCACCCCTCAGCAGCCTGGACCCCAGCCACTGGGAGGTGGATGAGGGTCTGCGGCCGGTGGGAGCCTCTCACCCCAGCCCCACGCCCAGCCCTGCTGCAGCCCCAGACTGGGACCAGCCCTCGGACACAGCTCAGCGCATCTTTGACCCCTGTCCCAAAGGAAAGCGCAGCTGTGCCGAGTGGGTGGAATCTCACTTCCTTTGGAGATTCTGGTTAAAGAGACCGGGCTTCCCAAGGAGGGAGGGGGGCAGGGGGTGGCTTCCTGTTGCCTGGGTCTCCCCACCTCCACCCTACTAAGGCCCCCTGTCTCTCTAAAGATGGTCTGCTCGCAGCAGGAGCAGAAACAGCAGTGCTGGAGGGGGCGCGGCCCGCTGGTCTTGGAGTTGGAAGAGGGCGCGGGGCGGAGCGCATCTTGGTGTGGCCACAGCGGGAAGGGGATGAGGCTCCACAAGTTCCCCACCAGGTGACCTGTGACCTGAGCTGTGGGTCCTTTCTCCTTCAGAGACAGGAACTTGCCTGTTCTGGCCTCTGTGTCACTGTGCTGCGGCTGCTGTATCCAATACCGCAGACTGGCGTGGGGTGGCCAGGCTCCCCGTTCTAAGGCTCACAGCCCCAGGTCAAAGTGCCAGTGGGCCACTCCCTCCAGAGGCACCAAGGGAGGGGCCTCTTGCAGCTTCTGGTGGACCCAGGTGTCCCTTGGCTGGTGGAAGCATCACCTCGATCTCTGCCCCTATTTTCACACAACCTGCTTCCCTCCATGCATGTCCAAATGTCCCTCTTTTAATGAGGTCACCAGTCCTGTTGGATCTAGGGCCCGTCCTGATGACTTCAGCTTCACTTACATCTGCAAAGACTTGAGGTC
>CM052539.1:184868878-184929522 GCA_028533065.1 Trachops cirrhosus | reverse complement strand
GTATCCGAGTATTTAAAAATATGTCAGAGGGAGACAGAGAGATAATATATTCTTATGGGAAAAGACTTCTTCGGGGTTCAAACTATGGTTATTCCTGTAATAAAGACACTTGAAAGAAGACTGCTTTGAGCTGGAAATCTAGAAATGAACACCACGCAGGTCAGCGGGAGGTTTGACTGCCCTGGCCCTCAACGCGTGTAAGTCCACCCATTTTCTCAAGGAAAAAAAAAGTGACTTAGAAAAAATGAAAAGTGAATGGGTTTTAAGTTAAAAAAAAAAAAACCAACAACAAAAAAAACCTCAAGGAAAGAGTTTAGTGTCTCACCAAGGTCCTGGGCCTGAGCCAGCTGGATGAAAACCAGATACCAGCGTCAAAACCGGGGTAAGAACCCTCGCTGCTGCCCCACACAGTTACGGCAGCACACAGCGAAGTACGAAAATTCACCCCAGAAAGGACCTCCGACTCGGGTCACGGGGGCAAGGCATCGCTAGGTGAGCTGGTCCACACAGGGGCCAGCGGGGGACAGGAGGGCAGGGAAGCCACGCTCTGGCTCATCTGGTTAGCTCAGTCAAAAACAGACAGGGGTCAGTCTACCCCTGCGGAAACAGGCCAGGCACATTTCTCAGGCACTGACATCAGTGACCGGGGAGGAAACTTCTTATCCAGGCGGCAGCTTACAAATGACAACAGAATCAAAACACGAACACGATGTGCGCGCTGCTCTGAACAAAGATGAGTAAACCGTCATTCTGGAAACACGAGCCCCGGTGACTACTTCTCCTTTCACGTTAATTGAGTAAGGAGCTTTCCGTGGGGTGATTTTCGATTACAGCCCTACCTCCTGCCCACCGCACACCTAGCCCTGCCCACGGCACAAACACTCACACCAACCCATATTCATTCCAGACTCTCGGGGGCTCCTGCGAGTCAGCAAAAGGAACTTTCGGTGAGCATGGGCAAAGAACTTGTTCTCCTGCACCAGGCTCGATTTCGTCTTTGCAGAAGTGGCCACTAAACAAGAGACTGCTTTGCTGTCCTAATGAAAGCAGCACTTACTTCCCAAAGATACAATTTATTAGTTTCAACAGGAGAACAAAAATAAAGGCACAAAACAAACCAGCCGATGGGCGCGGTGAGGCCTGTTCTTAGCAGGGATTAAAGGGCGAGCTCCGTGCTCTGCCCGGAGGAAGTGTTTTCACCTCTCCGCCTCCGAGGGGAGAGCTGCCCCCAGGAAGACAAGCCCTCCCCGCCGCCTCTGCGCCGATGAGTTTACAAAACCGGGTAAGAGCAGCCGGTTTGCAAGTTTCCTAATTATCTGCAAAGGCAGAAGTTTCACTACAATGTGTCCTTTTCCACTAAATGCTTGACTTGTGGCAACACACAGTCTGTTTGCCTTCATAGCAAAGTGAAGGCAACAAATCCCCCCTCCACACATTTAAAACCATAACAAATTATAATACTCAATAAAATTCCATGAAGCAAATCTCAATTATGACCCAAAAGCAGGAAAATAACTATAAATGCATCCTTACCACTTACAGAAATCAGTCTGTTTACCCCATACAAGCAACTCCCTGACTCCAACAAAAAACCAGAGAGGGCGGCCTTCAGAAACTGCAGGCTTAGGCTGCTGGAAATAAAAACTAACGCACTTGCCAGGAGTTACAGTAAAAGGCAAACTTCAGTCCTTCCTTACCTGATAAAGCTTTATGATATGGGGATGATTCAGAAGCTTCATGATCTGAACCTCACGGTATATTTTCTCCAAATTGCTTGAATCTAGGCGTGTTTTATCGATTATTTTTATTGCTACCTACAAATTTTTAAAAGAAAAAGGATATTTTTAAACAACCTCACTTAACCTAACATACACATTGCATGTTTTGCACGTTAGTTTCTAAAACACTTTATGTCCCTAAAAGGTCACAAAAAATTGGGGTAGGGGGGAGACCAAAATAACTATTAATGTTACTTAAAATAGCCAAAGTTACATGATTGTCCTAGGTCTTTGCAGGCTGGTTTTGCAGGGCTTTAGCTCCGGAAGCGAGAGCACTGCGCTCCTGGTTGATTTGATCATTATTCTCTTTGCTGTCCCCTAATATTTGTTCAAATTATGCAATCATAATACAAAACATTTTTTCTTTACCAAACTAAAAACTGTCAGCGTGTAGACCTTACACTGCGGACCCTACAGGCCGGAATCCCAACAGGCTGGCTGCCCCCAGGCAGGATCCACCCCAGGGAGTGTTCGCCCCAAGCACCTGGGTTTTGGTGACTCGATGCCTGGCCAGCTTCACCACGGCGAAATTGCCTTTGCCCAGGGTCCGCTCGATGTCGTAAAAGCCCACCCGGAGGGGCTTCTGCTGACCCTGGCTCACGCCCGCTGGGGCCGCGCTGAACTCCGACATGATCACCATGGCTCCGGGCACCTGCGGACGCCGGGAGCGATCAGCGACGACCGCGATCCCACACCCCCCAGCCCCGCCGCCGGCGGTCAGCTCCGCTCTAGTCCCGCCGGACTCTCCTTAGCCCCGCGGGGAGCTCAGACCCACTCCCACACTCGTCCCCCGCCACCCCCGGTGGGCTCTGCTCCTGTGCCCCCAGACGCCCTTAGCCCCGCAGGGAGCACGGACCGTTCCTACACCCGTCCCCGGCCGCCCGCGGTCGGCTCTATCCCGAACCCTGTAGCGCTTCAGTCCCGCGGGACGTATACCCCGCTCCCTGTTGTCAGTTCCACTCCAGTCCCTGGGACACGTTTAGGGCGGCCGGGCGTGTGGACCCGCCCCCGCCGCCCCCCGCGTCCGACTCCTACCGAACCCCTCACCCCGCGGGCTGTGTACCCGCCGCCCGCGGTCGGTTCTGTTTCGAACCCCCAAGCCCCTCACCCCGAGGGGCGCGTGGATCCGCTTCCGCCGCCCCATAACAAAGGGGATGAGGCGGCTGCGGGGCAAGCGGCATCCCGGCCCGACTTTCACGCGCGCACCCGCGGGGCCGCCGGAGACCCGAGCCCAGTCCCGCGGCGCCACCCCGGCCGCCGTCTCACCTCCGCCGCCTCTGGGACGCCAAGGCTGGGACGCCGCTCACCCCGCGGCCCCCACCGACCACTTGGCCGCTCGTGCTGCTCTGGCGCCTGCTGCTCGGGTCGCCACAGCCACCGCCTGTACAGCCTGCCGGGCCGCGCAGCATGTCAGCTCTGAGTCCGCGCCGCGCACCCGGTCGCACGCGCCACCGCCCCGCCCCCGGCCCCGCCCCCGGCCCCGCCCCGGCCCGCCTCCGTCGGCTCCGCCTAGCCGCCGCGCTGGATTGATACAGTCCCATTGACGTCGCTTTGACGCCAGAACGACGCGCGGCTCCTCGCCAGGCGGAGGGAGAGCGGGAGATCGGGCCGTTGCCAAGAAACAGGCGGCTCTGACGCGCGGGCTGATGAGGCCGTCGCCCTGGCGACCGCGGGGCAGTGACGTCAGGGGCGCCGGGCGCCGAAGGCCCGGGGAGGTCCGCCCGCGCCCGCGTTCCCGCCGGCGCACGCCCCCTACCGGGCGCCGTGGACTCAACAAACGGCTTAACCCTCGCGTACCCGCGCACCCTGCGCGCAGCCTCGCCGCGTGCTCGCGCGAGCACGGCTGCGTTCTCGCCTGCCCCTCTTCTTGCACCCACCCAAAAGGTTTGGGTCCACGGCGGCTCCGAAACCGCGAAGTGCAGCACTTCTAGGTTCTCTTTGGACCCCTACGCCTCAGTCTGGTGATCGAGGCCCCAGTCTCATGTATCCCCCAGTTTCCATCGGAAGCTCTTGGCCTTGCAGCCTCTACTGGGCAAAGTACCAGGTGAGGCTAGGGAAACCTCAAAGACTCGCAGAATGAGGCCATAAGGCAGCGCCAGGTGACAGCACTCCAACTCCCACTGAGGGGGGGCGGGGAGCACGCCAGATCCTGGAGAAGGCCGCGCACCACTGGTACCCTATGGAGCATGGCAGCGATATATTCGAGGACCTTGGGACCGCCCAACTTTGATTTCTCTTGTTGTGTGCGAATCGCAATGGTTCAGCAAGTTAGGAACAAGCACAAGAAAGCTGGTCAGCATCTCTGGCGAGTGGTCACGGGAGGCGAAGTCCTAAATGGGTGCTGGTGCCGCAGCCCCCAAGCCGGTGGAGTGGGTCCTCGCCCCACCTAAAGCGAGCCCTGCCCTTTCTCCACCAGATAGGCTCTCAGAAGCCAGCTGATCGCAGAGGAAGGTCTGGGTCCTTTATGATGGAGCTACCTTGATGAAGGAACCCAGCAAAATGGAGAGAGGAAGAAAGGCCCAGAGGGCTGGTGGTTTGGGGGCGGAGGGCAGCGGAGGACCAGGTAGAAATGGACTCGCTCACTGAGATCTTCAGGTTCTCAGGTACCAGAGTAGTGGGAAACGGGGTCTTCAACACCCTCAGTTCGGCACATGACGGCTCATTTACATGTGTTCCTCTGACAAGTGTCCACCCAACAACACCAGGTGCTCCGTACACAGACTGTGGAAGGACCCTGCCCTTGGAGGAGCAGCATCCCAGGAGGGCCAATGAGCGCAGTCAGCAGTGGCGAGGATACTCCCCTTGGCAGGCGGGCACGTGGAAGGTTCCGAAGTGTCGGTTACTTTCCTGCGCTACCTGGTCCGCCTCACTGTTTTCCCAGAGCTGCAGGGGAGCAGTGGGACAGGAGGTGTGCCCCTTAGGACTGAGGTGCCTGGTGGTCTCATCCCCACCTCCTGGGAGAGAAAGAAAGTAGCAGTGGAGGATATTTTATGCTGGTATCACTGCTCGCTTTTTGTTCTTTCTGCCTCATCACAAAATAAATGTTTTCTAAGGGAAGCCAGAGGGTATGGGTGATCAGAGTTTTTAAAACATTATTAGGAAGGCAGAAGTTTAGGATTTCAATTCTGCATCTAGCCTAATTTTTCTTTGTGTTCCATACAAATACTACTTCTCAGAAGGGGGTGGGGAGCAAAAGTTAAGTGAAACTGATACAAGACCAGGAAACCTGGCAGAGAGGGGAGGCTGTGGTGTGCGCGTGGGCAGCTGCCTGGAGACGTGGCTCCCCTTCCCAGCACACACGCAGGTTAGACGTGCTTCACCTGGTGAACAATTGCAGACCAACCGAACATCCCCCAATCACCCCCTCCCTGGGTGAAGGTTTGTGAGTCAGTCTGTTTGAAAAAGCCTTTCAAGGACACTAATGGTCCCAAAGTTCTCCTTGTCTTTCAAAAGTGACCCTCGTTATCTGTCCCAGGTTTACCCAGAGAGGAATATTTTTACTTCCTTCTAGCCGAATAGTTTACAACCACTTTTGTCCCTTCGGGGGGAGAACAAGAGGAAGAGTGAAGAAACCGTGGACTTGTACACACACCTGCCACCTCTCATTCTGTGACTTCGTAGCTTCCCTCAGGTGTTACCCAGCAAACCGGCTTCTCCGCCCTTCACACCCACCTGCCCCATGGCCAGCCAGACTCTCTGGAAAGGTCTTAAGTGTTTGCAAACACTTGGCTGGCTGTTTGGAAACATTTTGTCATGGCTGAGTAAAAACTGCAGCCAAAGGGCTGAAGCTGCCTTCCCAGGAAGGGTCCCTGGACCCAGGTGCACTTGACCCTTGCTCCCAGCCCTTCCTGAACAGCCCTGTGTGGGCTGTGGCCCGCCCCAGACCCTTGGTGGGTGCCTGCTCCCGGGGAATGCAGGCAGGGCAGAGGATGACGCTGATCTCAGAGTGGCTGTCATCTCTCCCAGGGTGGGCTCCTCCAGGCACCCCTGCATATTTGGGGGTCTCTGCCTGAGTGTCTATGGCTGTTTGTATTCATGGCCTCTGGAGGCGGTAATTCCTTCCAGAATCCTTCATTTCTTTTTAGATTTCTAGTCTCCACACACACACACACAAACAACAGCAGCAGGTCCTTCTATAGGCATAACCAAATGATTCAAAGAATTCTCCCCATCACATAAAGGAAGATAAGTACACTCTGAAGAAAGATCAGCCTCCCAGCAGCATCCTCGGTCCTCAGGGGTGACCCCGGTCCCTTCTGCCTCCTGCAGTATTTGCAGAGCTTGACACAGACACGCTCAATAGACAAGTGCACAAGCATCAGGGAATTAGAGTGCGTGGCCTGGGATCCAGCGGGTGGGTCAGACGCACTAACCCCAGGGGACGGCCCAGCTGTTTGAAGGCTAACTCAGGGGCCCAGGTGAACTGGCCAGCTGGGCACAGGCCAGCGGCTCAGCCTCCGAGGGCATCACATCTATACCCCGCTACTCCAGGATGCATTTGCTCTGTGACTGCCTCGGGGATGCCCACGTTCCTCGGTCCAGGCCCTTGGCAGGCTGGAAGAGAAGGAAGCCAGGCCTCGGGGCATTGGGAGCAGGATGGGGGCAGGGGCCCCAAAGAGACGGCCCTAGGACAAGCAAGGCAGGAGTCCAATGTCTCTATTCCGGTAGAGACCTCTGCTTCATGGACCACTGGCCCTTCCAACAGCAAGGGTCCGGGGTTTCTAGATCCACGTCTGTTTCTGTCACAGTGAGCTGTCGGGGGTGGGGCTGATGGGGTGGTCGAATATTAGGGCAGGTCAGTGGATGACACCGCACCGGAGGACCCAGAGGCCTTAGGATGCCGGCCTCCCTACCCAGCGTTATAAAGGCAGTCGTCTAGGAAGCGGAAGGTGGGGGTGCAGGATGGAGTGAGGTGAGCAGCTGTGACTCAGCAAGAGCCCAAAACAGGGGCATCAGTACTCCGAGGTGGGCTCCTTTAAGAGAAGCAGCATCAAAACTCCTTGTGGGGTGTGGTCACCTGTCCTGCTGGCACCCACAGAGTAAACCAGCTGAAAACCTCAGGTGGAAGTAACCACATGCTTAAAAGCCAGAGTTTCCCACTGCTTTACAGGCAGACCACACAATCAGGGGGAGAAGTTTTGGTTCCTTCCACGTTGCGGAGTGGAATCCCCTGGGTTGCTCTGGCCTCGTGCAGACTGGGGAACAGGGCCAAGAACCCCAGTGCGGGGCTAGGGTGCCACCACATCCTTTATTCTGGGCTTTCCACAGGGGCTGCGTGGAGCACCCCGATTCCTCTGGGAGATCCTAGACTTCTGAGCGGTGCTTTTCATTTAAGTGCCTCCAGGGTGTCCACTGGCAACCAGCATAATATACAGTACTATCTTTTTTTATTACTACTCAATCATTCAAAAAACATGTGAGTTTCTACTCTTTGCAAGAACTTGGCAAAAACCATGCCAGACAGTGGAAATGAGCATAAGACTGCTTTGAATGGTGACAGACAGATGCACTAGTAGGGACAAAGTGGGAAGGGAAGGCACAGGTCCTGAGATGGTGTGACGTGCCGAGAGAGTCGCCAGCAGGACCCAGGCTCATAAAGCACCTACTGTGTGCCATGCACTGTTTGGGGTGTGAGCACAGTGGGAAGGAAACAGACACGATGCCTTCTCTAGAAGGTTGTCACCTGCTTAAGGAGACAGACAGTGAAGCCATAGATGATGAACAAGATGCTCTCAGAAGGCAGCGAGTGAGAGGGAGCAAATAATCAGGCTGGTAGAATAGAATGGTTTGGCAGGGAAAGTGGCCTTAATGTGGGGACTCCTGCCATATCCACCAGAAAAAAGGCAGAGGGTGTGGACACAAGGCAGGAGGGGTGGGAGGAGGAGGCTGGGGGGAGAAGAGGGGAGCGGAGATGGGAGCAGCCCCGAGACTTGCAGAAACACCCCACACTGCCCGCTGGCCGCTCCGATGGTTGTGTGGTTTTTCTCCGGAGGTGCTTGGACAGAGTCGGCGTGGCATTGTGGGTGTCTGGGCTTAGCCAGGGTCAGGGCGTTGCTGGGAGAGGATGATGATGGGGACGAAGCGGTTGGGGTGTTGGCCTGGCAGAGGGTCTGGTCTGAAGTGTGGCTTCCAAGCTGGAGAAGGAGGGAGTGAGGACGAGGGGTGGGAGTGGAGGGATGTCCACTGCGGGGGACGGGGGAGGTCCTGGCAGCTTCTGGATGGATCCCAGTCACTTTCAGCACTATCAAGTGGGAACAAAGTATTCCACTCCCCCAGCAGAATATTTTCCTACAAATTAGCACTTTGCTCTTCCAGGCGCCAAACTCAGGAGAAAATAAAGTGGTACGTAAGGATGAGAATAAAGGGCACCAGTGGTGCCCTCCCCGGTCTGGAGTTTCCCATCGGTCTCTACCGGGGACTCACGTCCTGCCATTTTCAAGGGCGTGTCGAGGACTTGCCATGGCACTGCGAGGTCATCAGGGCCATGAGTTTCAGTTGTCTGCTTGGAATTCCATTATGGAAGTGGCTGTACTGTCCCCTGCTTAACCCCTCTTTCTCCTCCCCCTCCGTCATCATCTTGGTCACCCCGAGGGGCCTTCTTCCCACATTCTCCGAAAAGCCTGCTTGTCTGAGAGCAGCCGGGTCGGGGCTAGATGCCTGGGCTGGCCTGCCTGCTCCGGATGGCACAGCCCCGGGGAGAAAGGGGTCTCTGGAGGCCAAGGGCAGAATCTCATGGACCGAGGGGCTCCCAGATGCCCCTGGGGACCTGCAGGCCCAGGCCACAGCAGCAGGGTGCCTCGTGGTTGTCAAGGTGACTTAGAGACGTCTGATCGCCCAGGACGACTCACAGCACCCGGCTCAGCATCAGCTTTTGTTGGTGCGGACTGCAAAGGTGTTCTCATTCTTTCTGACCTGGTTGCCATGGTTTTTGGTGGTCTTGTGTTGTTTGGTTAAAAAGAAAACACACAGATTTACGTCACGAGGAGGCAAAGACATCTTCAGCATCAACTAATAAAAATGACCATAATCCAGTCCCCAGACCAAGCACCCCATAATAACACCTCACAGGCACACTGAGACAGCCAACGAGCCGTGTGAAGACAGGGGACGCGGGACAAAGCGAGAAAGTCCACTGGCACTGGCATGCCCTGGCCACACTGTCATCTCCACCGCGATCCCTGTGAAGCCAGAATGGACAAAAGCGTGGAGGAAAAATTACACTTTGCTCGTACAACACAGTTAAATCGGAAACTGCTCAGAACAAGCCAAGAGTCTGAAGGTGGGCAGAGCCTCTCAGGACCAACTGGACCAGGAAGAAGGTCCAACCAGCCCTGCCTCAGGGCCAGGAAGTTCTGAGTCACCTTAAGACATGGAAGGAAATTTCTAGAACCTTCTTCTCACAAATAAACCACAGACACAAAATCAGTAAGTCAGGTTCGGGACCTGGGCCACCAGGACTGGAACCACAGAATCTCGCATCCCCAAACCAGCTGGGTTTGCTTCCCCTTTCTCAGAAGTGGAGCACAGGTGTGCGGGGAGGTGGGGGTGGGGCGCCATCCGGTTCCCTCGGTGCCATCCCACAGCAGACATGAGATGCTACAGGATGACGTGATGTGATTTCATCTGGTCTATTCAGAACCCAGAAGAAGCTTAAGCACCTAAGCACATAGAGGAAGCACAGAAGCAGGGCTTACCTGCCCACTTCAGTGCCAGTTCGGCCCGAGGGAACCCCGGGCTCGCTCAGGGAGTACCCCGTCTGGCCAGGCCTGCAAATACCGCACAGAGTGCCGGCTGGCTTAGCAACGCTGGTTGACAGACCCATCTTCCCTCGTTGCCCACGGCCGCAGCCCAGACCCTGGACGGTCAGCGGCAGCTGTGTAGTGGAGGAAGCTGGGCGCTGTGGACTCCGAGGCCAGCTCACACCCCGCTCCCACTGTCCCCGCCATTAGCCCTCTGTTCCTGGGGGCCCCACGCACGGCTGCATCTCATCCCGTTTAAGGAGCCCGGACCCCTGAACCACAATGCGGTATCACTTCACATCCATTAAGGTGGCTATTATTTGTCATACAAAACCTGAAAATAACAAGTGTTGGCGAGGATGTGGAGAAATTGCAACCCTCTGGCCCTGTTGGTGGGAATGTAAAATGTGCAGTCACTATGGAAGTTGGTAGAGGCGGGGTCCTCAAAAAATTACACACATGATCACCATACGAGCCAGCAACACCTCCTCTGGGCATAGACCCAGAAGAGAAAGCAGGGACTCGAACCTGTACTCCTAGGTCCGTGGTGGCATCGTTCACAGCAGCCGAAAGGCAGAAGCACCGAGACGCCCATTCACAGAGGAATGGGTGAGCCGAATGGAATAGCACTCCACCCTAAAAAGGGAGGAGCTTCTGACGCCTGCCACATCATGGATGGGCCTCAAGAACCTTATGCTCGGTGACGTAAGCTCCACAATAACACACGATTCCTAGTATGGCCGGATTTACGGAGACAGCAGAGAGTGGTTGCAGGGGTGAGGGAGGGGAGTTAGTGTTTGGGGGAGACAGAGTTTCTGTTTGGGACAATAAATGAGTCATGAGGTGGATGGAGGTGAAGATTGGACAGCATTGTGAATGAAACGAATGCCACAGAACTGTGAACTTAAAAATGGTTAAAATGATAAATTATAGATATATATTTTACCATAATAAAAACAAAGAAATTTAAAAAGCCAGGTCCAAGGGTCCAGCAAGAGCCAGAAGCAAGCACCTGGCAGCCCTCCACTTTGAGACACCAGGGGCTGCTCCGGGACCGAGGCAGGCCGCGCGTGCCCCGTCCAGGCGGACGCTGGCCATCGCTGCACGCTGCCTGCCGGTTCCAACCTTGTGAAGCGAGGGGACTCCGGGCCCAAGAGGAGGCTGGGCACAGCGTAGCTCCGGAGAGACCCGCCGCAGAGGCAGCCTTCCCGGGGGCCAGGTGTGACTCACAGCCTTTTCCTTCTATTTTAAATCACACCTGTGACTCATGGTTCTCCTGCAAAAATCAAACAGCACAGGCAGACCCAAAGCCCTCCCCCCCACCCCCAGGGGACACGCCTGTCTCAGAGAGCCACCGCTGGCACAGACACGCGCTAGGACGGACAGAAGCGTGGGTGGCGTGGGCGCCTGTGTGGGCGCATGTGGCGTACGAGCGTGCTGTTCCTGTGTCTCTGGCATGTGGGGGTGTACCTGTGTCATCGGTCTGTGTGTGTGCGCACGTGCTTGGCTCCGGCCGCGGTCAAGGCCGTGCTCCTGCTCTGGGAGTTTCTAGACCAAGCCTCTCAGGGTGTCTGCCCCCACCGATAAAAGGGAAACGAATGTTCTTGGGGTTGCTAGGCCTTGAGCACCCCGGGCTGGGCGCCGGCGGTGGGGACCCAAAGGAATAACATTGCTCTGTGGAAGGACGGCGGGTCGGAAGATTGAGGGCTGCCGACGAGGCTTGTACAGGCCAGGAGTCAGAGCCCAAAGCAGCGCAACTGACCAGCCACGTGCGGGTCATGTGACCATGGGTGCTTCTGAGAAGAACCTGATGGGGACCCCACCCCCCAGCCATGCTACTGAAAGCCCAGGGACACCTCCGCCCCACCCAGCCCACCTGGTGTCTTGCAAGGAGCAGACCCTCTCCTGTACAGGGTGACCAGGTGGTCCTGGGGAGGCAGCTGGCACTGCCAGGACCAGCGCTGTGACTGGAGCCCAGCCAGGACCTCGCCGGCATGGCCTGAAGCCTGGGGACAAGGCCCATTGCCCTAAGGGCAAAGGTGAGCAGCACCCAGCAGGGCTCAGCTGGCCCCAGGGTCCCTGGTAGCGGGTGGTCAGGGACAAGCCTGCCCTCTGCAGGGGGTGCCCACTTCCTTCATGGTTCAGTGAACCCGCCAGGCACCCCCCAGCTGAGTTTCAGAGGGGAGGAGGGTGGAGAAAACTAGTCATTAAACAGAGCCCGGACCCTCATGGCCCGATCTTAGGGACACTCGAGGGGTTTTCCACGTAGGTTTGGAAATGTGGTCAGCTTGTCCGTGACCCTGGGAGGATGTCGGACCGCCTGGCTGAGTGACACGTCTGTCCCTGAATGCTGGATCTGCCTCCAGTGTCCTCCCACAAGCCCCACGGCTCGAGCTGGTTGGCGGCGGTGAAGGGCTCGTAATGGGTGCGCATTATTATTCTGAACAATGCTGTTGCGAGTATCTTTTCCAAAGCTCTTCATTTCCACATGAAATTTTATGTCAGGATAACGCCTTAGAAATGGAATTAATAGCCCTGTTTGGTGTGACTCCGTTGGTTGGAGTGTGGTCCCATTACTGAAAGGTTGCAGATTCGATTCCCAGTCAGGGCACACACACGGGTTGCGGGTTCAGTCCCTGGTCTGGGTGCGCATGCTCGCCATCCAGGCGCAAATGACCCCTGGTCTGACGTGTATGGGAGGCAACTGCTCGATGCTTCTCTCTCACATCGATGTTTCTCTTTGTTCCTGACTCTCTAAAAAGCAAAGAAAAAGTGGCCCTGGGTGAGGATTAAAAAAAAAGGACTGATAAATGGATAAATGCTCTTAAAGCTTTAGGTACTCGTTGCTGAACTACTAGAGAAGACTCCTGACTTTAAATCTTGCCAGCACTTAAAAATTTTCATTTAAAAAGTAATTTGCTAATTGCGGAGGTGAAAAGACGCAGTGTCCGCATTAATTTCCTGGGGCTGCTGTAACAAAGCACCACAGAGGGGCGGAGCTTCAAACAGCAGAAATGTACTCTCCCAGCTCTGGAGGCCACAAGTCTCGAGATCAAGGCATGCCCAGCTCTAGGGGAGGTGTTCCCGGCCTCTTCCAGCTCCTGTCGGTTCGTTCCGAGACGTGGGGATCCATCACTCCAGCCTCTGCCTCCATCGGCACGTGGGCACCTTTTCCCCGTGCGTCTCTGCTTCTGACAAGGACACCAGTCCGACTGGATTCGGGTCATCCTACTCCAGTCCTACCTCCTCTTAACTAATCACAGCAGCAATGACTCAATTTCCAAATGCGGTCGCAGCCCGAGGTTCTAGGGTTAGGACGCCAGCATAGCTTTTGGGGAAACACAGTTCAGCCCATAACAGTGTGCATTGATGTTACTGTGTGATTCTTGAATGTCCCCTCCCTGTGTCATCCTGGTCTTCATGTCCACTGGCCATTTGTATCTCCCTGGGAGTCAGTTCTCTCCGGTCCCATGAGTGGGTCTTAGCCAAGACTCCCACGGTTTGAGTGACAGGATGCAAATGCTTCAAGCCAAAAGGGAAAGAGGAGGCTTGTATCGCTAAAGGGTTCAGAGGGCATTAGGTCCTCGGATGCTCCTCTGGGCTCCACCATCCTTCCACCAACACCTCTCCGCTCGGCTCCCCCGCGGGCTTTGTTCCCCGCCGCACGTTCCGTCCTGCAGCAGCAACAGCTAATATCTTAGCAGCGTGACAGCCCACGGCCAGGGAGGCCTTCTCCCCAGCAGCTCCAGCCCATGACTCAGGGAGGCCCTTCCCTGGCCAGGTGTGTGTCACTTGTTTGTCCCCTGGAGGTGAAGCGCAGGTCAGCCCATTCAAATCTCCTGGACTAAGGGTGGGAGGGGGTGTTCCTGAGAGCTGTGGCCAGACGAAGGAGGCACCGACTCCTCTGAGTGCAATCAGAAGACATCTCCTACTAGGGTAAATGCTTTTTTATTTATTCTGAGAACTCATCTTATATATTAAGGATATTTGTTCTTTATAGCTTTCTTACATGTAGTTTTCTTACATTTGTCTCTGTTGGTTTTTTTCTTCCCCCTGGATGCCGAAGGCTGCCTTTGGGGCCGTGTCGCCTCTGTGGCACCTTATTATGTAGCCTCACTGCGTAACAGCGTTCGATCAGAGGGCTTCGTCGGGCCACATTCTCTGGGCGTGAACGCTGCCACTGAGCAGGAGGGGAAAAATCCCGTGTCTCATGCTTCAGTCCATGCATCGGCGCTGAAAGCTGGTCTTTATCACTACAGACGTCACAGCTGAATGCTAAAGCAGCGGGACTGCGGCCGCACCTCACAAAAGCGGGGCCGTGCCCACAGAAGTCGCCGGGTTGTGCAACCCAGGAGGAGAATGCCAAGGGCTGCTTCTGCATGAGTAGGTCTCAAGTCCTCTCTCAGTCTTCAGAACGTGATAAGGAGTGTGACTTTGACCTCATTGACCTGAACCGAAGGCAAACACCGCGGTGGCCTGCCCCTCCCTGTGGCTGGCACGGCCCGCCTAGGAGGAGCTCTCGGGCGGGTCCTGGGACCGGGTGGAACCCAAGGTCCAGCTCCTGGCACCCTCCTTCCCAGCCCTGGCCCTGCCAACCCCTACTCCGCTCCCCTCCTTTCTCCCTTCTGCTTTCGTGGGTGTAGGTGCTACTGGAAACTCGAGGGACGGCGCCGCTGTTACCGCTGTCCTTTCCCCCTTCACTGTCGGGACCCCAGGGCACGTCATTATGTTTAAATTCGAGGACAGCTGCACCTCTGAGGTTCCCGGTGATAGGGCTGCACAACCCCAGGCCCACGAGGACACATTCTTTTGCACAGCTGGCAGGAATGAGCGTGTGGGGCAGCACCTGGGGCAGGGAGAGTGGTGCGGGGTGTGGGGTGGTTACGGGGCACCTGCGGCCCAGGGTCCCGCACAGACCATGCTCTCCTCCCCTGCCCTGGAGGAGGTAACTTAGCATTCAGGGTCCCCGCCACCCCTCAGGGTGACAGACCTGCTTGACCCTGTCCCCTCCCCAGCCCCTGTCCAGGAAGGAGGTGTCCTCAGGGCCACAGAACAACACATGGGAAGTGACTAGGAGGGAGAGGGTGAGGGACAGTGTGTGACTGACTGGGACAGGGTCGAGTTAGATGGAAGCGTCCCCCCAAAATAGGCATTGTATTAGTTAGGGTTCTCCAGAGAAGTGGAACCAATAGAACCAATGGATAGGTAGGTGGTAGGTAGAGCTGGATAGACAGACAGATGGATACACAGAGATGAGACAGATCTATGGGAGGAATTGGCTCCTGTGACTTCGAAGGCCAAACAAGGCCTGAAGCCCGCTGTTGGCAACCCGGACACTCAGGGGAGCTGGTGGTGAATTCCGGCCAAGTGCTCAGGCCTGAGAACGAAACGTGTCCACGCTCTAAGTCCTGGTCTGAGTCCAAGGGGAAAGAAGGGATGTCCCAGCTCGGCAGTAAGACAAAGAGTCACTTCCCCTCCGTCCACCTCCACGGTGGGCACCGGCCAGAGCGCTCTGCATGCCTTCATTCCCCACAGCCCGGCTGCTGACCTCAGAGCTGGGGCAGGGCCAGGAGAGAAGGGGTCCCACAGGGGCTGTGCCCCGCGCCACGTGCCAGCGGGGGAGGGGGCCGAGCCATCACAGAGCGGCCACTTCAGTCCCTGTGTTTGTGATTTGGGGACAATTCTACCTTCTTGTCATTTTACTGTATTTAGCACATGTCATTGAGTTTTCTTCCTTCTTAGATTTCAAATAACTCCACAAATCAGGGAAATGTTTGCAAGTCCTTCAAGGTCGCTAGGGACCCAAACATGCCCCCAGCACAGACTCACACTCTCTCCCACACACTCTCACGCCCTTCCCACGCGCACACCTGCACACACATACCCACGTGAGAACACACAGCTCCCCTGCCACCCCCTTCTGCTGGCCCCCTTGCCCAGCCCCCAGTGCGCCCCCCACCCCGCATCCTCTCCCACGTCCCTTCCCGGCCACCTGGCGTTGCTGCAGGCCTCCCAGAGGTGTGACAGAAGTCGTGCCAGCGTACACTTGGCTAACCCGTGTAAACATGCCTGTTGCAATATGTATAGGAGGCCGCCTCTCGGGCCTGCTGGACGTCCTTCCTGGCAGGAAGACCGTGGTCCTGAGGCCCACTAGGACGAGGTCAGCTGGCCGTCAGCCGGCTCACCCGGCTGGCCCACAACGTCCCCTGGCCGCAAGAGGCAGGCTGGGGCTGGGTATGGCCGCCTGCAGGGCAGGGTCTTGGCCTCGAAGTCCAGAAAGGCCAGCTGGGGGCACAGCAGGCATACCCAGGACCAAAGGCACGCCCACCGCCAGCCATGGGGTGTGCCCTGGGGTGTGCCCAGGAGGGAGACACTGGGTGGCCTTACCAGAAAGGCCAAGTCCAGGTCTGGGGTCTGAGGGTCCCAGGCTGGAGGTGGGAGGAGGAGCGGGGCCTGAGGCTGAGCAGGAGCCTGCAAGAATGGTCAGAGGGGACAGGAGGAGCTCATGGGGCTGGGCTTCCTGCCCAGGCCTCTCTGTGGGGGCCCGAGCATCCTGAAACAGACCCGCGACCCGACCAGGCAGCTGCAGCACACAGCCCGGGGCAGCGGGTGCCGATTTCTTTAGAACCGACCGGCGTCCGGGGCGGTGGAAGGGCCAGGTCCTGCGAGGATATTCATTAGCAGGGTGGCCGGTGAGGCTGAAGGTTCCAGTCCCTTTGTTCTGGCTTCCAGCAGGGGACCAGCCCTCCCCCGACCACCTTGCTCCTTCACGCCGCCCCACTGTGACCTGACCCCGCTCGGGTTTCCGCAGGAGCCGAGACTGGCAGCCTCGGCAGACCAGTCCACGCTCCTTCCACACACCGACAGCCTGTCTCTGACCTTGGCCCAGTTCTACAGGTGCTCACCAGCCCCTCCCGAATGCCAGCCTTGAACCTGAGTCCTAAAAGTCATGTGTCCCTGGCTCCCAGGTGGTGGGCAGCCTGCAGCTGTCACAGGCAGTGGGTTCCTGCGTTGGCTTATGGGTGCGAGGAGGTTAATCTCAGGCCCGTGCCCCTGCCCCTGCTGGGGGCCTTCTCGGGGCCCGTCCAAAGCCCCAAGAGCAAAGTCCGATCCCCAGGGGCTGCGGCCTGGTGGATGATCTCAGCCTCCTTGTGCCACAGGCACCGTGCAGAGATGCCCTACGGCCCTCCCGGCAGCCCGGTCTCCCGAGGCCTCTACCACTCAGTAAAGCGTCTTCCTCTCCCTGCCCCACCTCCTTGCCGGGCTTCCTGGAACACCTCCAGCTACACTCCCTTCACCCAAACCCTTGCCTTTGGGGGAACTCAAACTCCGAGAACTCGAGTGTGGCCGCAGGTGAGCCCTGGCAGGGCAGGAGCCCTGGCGGGGCAGATGCCAAGACAGACCCCTTCTAGTCCTTTCCACCTGCAGCACCAGGGCTGGGGGAGCAGGGCACATGGGGAGCGAGGGCCCTCCTTTGCTCGGCTGGCTCGGCAGAGCAAAGAAACCCCACCAAGAAGGGTCTAGAGCTGGGGGACGCGGGGAGAGGACGGCCCGAGGCCCCGAGAACCCTTTGTTGCTGGTCCCTGCAGCACGGCACAGGCTCCGGTGTCCTGTGACGTCAGCCCGGGTCTGTTCCTTCCTCTCAGCACGGAGCCCGAACCCCCACCTTATGTAGATCAGGTTGGAAACAACCCCAGCTGCAGCGACCGGCTGATTTAATCAGGGAGAACTGTGGAGCCCATTAGAACTGGTAATGACGTTCCTCACCTGCTGTTGAAAAGCTCTCGGCCGCAGCCTTGCGGGGGCTGAATCAGGGTGTCCCTGCAGGAGCCGGGAGAACAGCCCACCAGCCGTGCCGGCCCCTCCCCCAGCTGGACCCTCCACCGGCTTCCTGGGGACCACCTTCAGGAAACCTGATATACTAAAACCCAAACTGAAATCGAATGCAAGTTGCCGAGGCTCGGTTTTGCGCTCTCTCCCTCTCTCTCTCTGTTTGCCTAGTGTTTCCCAAAGGACTCCTTTCCATCCGACTGGACCAACGGACACCCTTTCAGATGCAGCTTCCCCAGAAACAAGTCACCGCAGGTCCTGGGCCAGCCATGCGAGGGCCACCTGCAGGAGAGGGAGAGGCCTGGGTGTGGCTCTGTCCTCCCGTGGCCGACCCTGTGTGTGTCTGTGTCCTCCTCTGGTCTTATAAGGACACCGGTCCTGTTGGGCCACAGCCCACCTGAATGGCCTCCGTTTTAATGGAATCATCTCTGGGAAGCCACACCTCCAAATACAGTTACATTCTGAGAGGCTGGAGGTCAGGGCTTCGGCATAGGTAGGAATTTGAGGGGACACGGAACTCATGACAACGTGAAGGAGAAGTGGCCTTCGATAGGACAGCTGCTTGATCGTGTTGTGTCTCACTTTAAGTGAAGGGGAAGAGTCCATGTCCCCCCACGCCCCAGATTCGGCGAGCGCAGGAAGAGAGCAATCGAGGCACAGGCTCGAGGCGCTTCTCAGCTCCTCTGCCCTGTCACCCCTCAGCATCTAATTGCACGTGGGCGCCCCGTCCTGATGGTCTGGTTGTGGTTTTGTCACACAGCACGCATAGACAGCAGCACCTTGGTGTCCCTGTGAGTGGGCCAGTCACTGTCACCCAGGTTCCCAGCAGGGTGAGCAGGTGCTGCTGGTCCAAGGGGCGGGGCTGGAACCCCACGGGGAGCACTGAGTGGCGCCCCCCCACGCTGCCCGCCAGACACCTCGGGGGTTGTGCTTCATCTTCTGTCTGAAAGCGCCGTCTCTGAGCACCACGGCCGTGTCACGCCGGTCTGAGCAAACCGATGGAGCGAGGAGCCCTGCAGGCCCACGAGCACCGGCATGGGGCCAGCTGTCCACGCTCGTCTTCACGCCGCGACTAGAGACAGATAGGGCGCAGCCTCTTACCCCCACCCGGCCGGCCTCTCAGGCTTCCCTCCCGTCCCGTCCACCCCGACCTTCCTCTGGGACAGGAAAACTCCGTGCGGACACTCCAGCCCTGCAGGCCCCGGGACTGTGGCCGGGCCATCCCCTCCGGCTTCCTCGGCCAGCACCTCCACCGGAAGTGCCTGCTCTACGTGGGAAAGGTGCCCCTGGGGGTGTCCAGACCCAGGCAAGCCCTCAAAGTTTTCCGGGGCTCTTGAGACAGGGAATTTGTGTCTTTATTTTGAAAGCTATTCTTTCTGCAAAAGCTTTTTAAAAAATCGATTTCAGTGAGCCAGTGTGTCAACAAAAGACAGTGTGAGGACTGGCCTTGCAGGGGCCAGTGTGACCAGGCTGTGGCCGGGGGGCGGGCCCGAGGGGCAGGGTCCACGCTCCCCAGCTCTGAGGTGGGGCCTGCGAAGGCTCCCAGCTTCCTGCGGACGCCTTCTCTCCCTCCCCTCCACACCCCAGACCGGCTCCCAGTGCACAGGGGCGAGAAGAGCACCCAAGTCCCCCAGTGCAGGGACGGGCACAAGAGTGGGAAGATGAGCTGTTTCCGGAATGTTCTTTCCAAGTGCAGAGTGATAGGTGAACCTTGGGGATTTCTCATCGATCGCCCAGCAGTCAGGGGCTGACGTCATCAAGGTCCATCGGATCCGGTCGAAGGAATTCTGGCAACCCCTGCCTCCCCAGCTGTGTCCACCAGATCTGAAAAAAACGGCCAAGGGAAAACCAGGCCCGGGTTTGGCACAGGACGTCCTTTCCAACAAGGCCCTGCCGCAGCTGGGCTGTCCAAGCCCAAGGCCTCCAGGCCTGGGCCCCACCCTTGGTCACTCCCAGCTCCTGTCCCTGCCTCTCAGGCTTTGAACCCGGGGCCTGCTGACCCTGGAGGAACGGCCCCTCCCAGGGCTGGCTAACTCCTTCCCCGTGCCAGCCCACCCCTCCACAGCCAACGTGGCCAACACTGCAGGCCACCTTCCCAGGGCCAGGTGCCAGGCAACCAGGGCTGTCCCCTATGTGCCCGTCTGCCAAAGTCATGCAAGCTGGGCAATTCCAAGCCTGCTGGCCCAGCCCTGCTCATCCCTTCCCTAGAAACCGGTGAAGGCTCTGGACCACGTTGCCCCTCCCCGTCCTGCCCGGGCCTGGGGCGCCCCCAGAGGCCCTTCCCCTCCTCTTGAGAAACAAGCTCTTTTCCGAGGCAGTCACCTGACCTATTGGCCTCACCACACTGGACAATAACAAAACCCGAATTTCAAAACCCTGCACGCACGGAAAGCAGAGGGCCTGGCAACCCCTCCACCCCTCACCCTACGCAGCGCAGAGGCCACTGCAGACGGCCCCCCACGGGGCTTTGTGGAAGCGGGTGCCCTCCCTGAGTGGGGCCCCCGTGTCCACGTCCCCATCTCCTCACGGGGGAGGGTCAGCTGCTGTGCAGTAGCTGTCCGCAGAGAGCGGGCAGCCGTGGTGCTCTGTCACAAACATCCCAGGGTCTGCTCACCCCAGGATGATACCTGCAGAGGGAAGGGGTGTCCAGGCCCCTCCCCGACCGGGACACTGGGCAGCATCCCCTGTGCTGGCCCGGCCCCCTTCTCCCTCACTGTGGAACCTCGTCCTCGTCCGGGGCCTTCACTCCACCCTCCTCCCCACGCATCATCACGCCTCTGCTTATTTTGCAGCACATTCTGGTGGAGCGGCTGCCGGAGCCACGCAGCCAACGCTTCCGTCTGCCAGGATCCCATAATCCCACCACACTCCCCTTCCCTGCAGGCCGCCCCTGGACCCAGCGTCTTCACCTGTCATCCTTCCTGTCACCTCCACCCCCAGGGGCTGTGACTCAGCCCTGCTAATCCCCCAGCTCTGCTCCCCACCCCCCACCAGAGCACATGGTTCTCTGCTCTGCTGGGATCCGGCCCCTGAGTCTCCAGCTCCTTGTTCCTCAGGAACTTCCACCTGCGGGCTGCTCCCCACCTCCCTGCCCTCCTGGTCCTTACTGCCCCAGCCAGGGGCATCTCTGCTGCCTCCAGGAATCCCCAGCATCTGGAACAATTCACCCCTCACCTCCCGTCCAGCCCTGGTGCGCCGGCTCCCACCACATTGCCAATTGACACTCAGGGGCCGTCTCCCGGAATGTGCCAGAGGTGATACACAGAGGGGGCGGGGGTGGGGGAGAGCCAAGCAAGGCTGTGTGGGGGGGAGTGGGGGGCGACACATCGGGAACCCATACCTCAGGCCTCTCTGGGGCAGGAAAGAATGGGGTGTCTCTCTTCCAGGGGGCAGATCTGGGGATACCCTTTTATTATTTTTTTAAAGATTGTATTTATTTACTTTTAGAGATAGGGGAAGGGAAGGAGAAAGGGAGAGAAACATCAGTGTGTGGTTGCCTCTCTCATGCCCCCTACTGGGGACCTGGCCCGCACCCCAGGCATGTGCCCTAGACTGGGAATCCAGCAAGTGACCCTTTGGCTCGCAGGCTAGTGCCAATCCACTGAGCCACAGCAGCCAGGGCTGGCGATACCCTTTTAGAAGGATCTTCCAAAATCTTCCAGAGCGAGGATGGTCCCTGCCTTGGAGCAGAGGGCTGTGGTGGGAGGAGCCAGGTTCTTAGCCGGAGTTACAGTGGGTCACGAAGATGCCCACAGGGGACGCCGACCTCAGCAGAGATGAGGCTGTCCCCTCCAGCCAGAGGACATCGGAAGGAGCAACGCTGGAATCAGGCCGACGCAGCACTGGCCTCTGCCAGCCTGCTTGGGTCTCCTGGGACGTCCTGGCAGATATGACCTCAACAGGGTGGCAGCTCCCTGTTCAGCCCAAGTCACCGAGACCGGGACCATGAGCCTGACAATGTTGGGACACAGACGATGCCACACGCCAGCCTCGCAGAGCCTCTGTGACATGCTACCAGGCTCGCCGTGCCACCCAATCCTGCCGAGAGGGCGGGCGGGCGGGAGGGTGGCGGTGCCCTTCTGAGCAGAGAGGTGCCCCTTCCCCCGGAGCCCGACTCCTGCACCCACGGGGGCCTCTGGGCAGACGGCCTGGTCACGTGGGCCAGCTGGCTTTGCGTTTGGATCTTGGCTCAGGCTCCCTGGGGTGGCCGGGGCCAGAGGCCGTGCAGCCGGAGACCCCGGTCCATCACTGTCACTGGGAGTGCATACACCCCCTACCTCCTCGAGCCTGGGCACCCAGGCGGCCCATAGGCTGGAGCACCCACCCCCTCCCGCCCCTCGCTCCTTAATTAGCACTCCCACCGACGGCAGGCGCCCATGTCAATGCGTGTGCGTTTCTCGAGGGTATTGATTGGTTTCTTGACCGTCATCGTTGCATTCTCAACACAATGGGCCCTTCCAGGTAGAACACACCTGTGCTTTGATGGTGTCTGAGTGGGCGGGGGTGGAGGAGGGTCAGAGGGCACGAGCGGAGCAGCAAGGGGCTCCACCTCCCTCCAGTGATGAGTGGCCGTGAGGACCAGAGGAACTTGGGCAAAGGCCTGGCACGTGGGCCTTCTCCGGTTGAGCCGGGAAGAACCCCCTGTGGTTCATCAACCCATGCAGACCTGCACTTTCACAAAATAAAATACAAAGGAACAACTAGAAAAATGAAACTAAAAACTGGAAAACAAAAAGCAAAGGTATACAAAAGGCAAGGCCAGCACGGTACTGCTGTATTCCCATGGAGCCAACTGTCGGATGGCAGGTGGGCAGACAAGGAAGGCCAAGTGGGCCAGGTGAAGGGCCGCCGGGAGTTGAGAGGCAGAGAAGTGAAGGGAGGTGAGGACAGACGGCTCAGAGGCAGGAAAGTCATGGGGTGCTGGGGGGGTCACGGGAGAGAGACAGGGCCAGGTGTGAAGGACCCCACTCCCACGGATGCGTCCTTGCCCCGAGACGGGCCTAAGTCACCTAGAAGTTCTGCTGGGCGACCACCCTGGGACTCAGTTTCCCCACGTGTGTAATCTGAAAACAAACTACCTGCCTCCCAGTTGTAGTGACAGTGACATTATGAGGCCAAGCTGAGCATGGGCATAGAACCCGTAGGTCAGCAGCTCCTGTTTTTGCAAACAGGGAAGCATCCACGTCTCACCGAGTGACACAAAACCGGCTCATCCAGCAGCCGCCTGGACTTCAGCGGAACCGCTGGGCCTTTCTAGGGGTTAGCAGCCGGGGTGGGGCCGTAGCCTGCAGTGTCTGGTGCTGATAACAGACCCCTGGGAGCTGGGCCCCACTGAGGCTTCCTTATCTTCCACACCAGGCCTGGATGCCTTTCTAATTCAGGGCTTGCCAAGCAGCCTGGGCCTCCTTAAATGGTCAAACACGGCCCGATGGCCCCAGCCTGGTCATCAGCTCTGGGTTCCATCCCCTGCCACGTGCCGCAGCCTAGGAAGGGGCCGCTTCCTCTGGGCACTGAGAGCCTGATAGGGCCGCCCTCGGCTCCTGGAACGCAGCTCCGGGCCAGAGGCCCAGGCAGCGCCACCAGCTTCGGCAGCTGACCCAGTGAGCATCCCTTTGCACCTAAAAATCACCTCCACTCCCTGGTAAAGAGGAATCTTTTCTGAAACCCAGGACGATTCTAATTGGAAAAGGCAGGTGGTTAATCTCAAGGGCTCCAAACACAGTGGAGGCAGGTGCAGCCCGCCTGAGGGTGGCGGCCCAGAGCGTGCCCATCGCCCCGCCCCCACGTGGCAGAGTGATGGCAGAAGAGGAGGGAATGGGTGCCCTCCAGCCAGCGAGCCCTCTGTGGGAGCTGGCCTCCAGATAGCTATTTGGGGGGGTCCCAGAGCTCAGACTCTGTCACTCCCAGCCCCATGGGGGATCTGGCCCCCTCGGTGGGTGGTCTAGGCCACCGCAGTGGGGGCCCTGCCCAGCTCCATGCAACCTCTACCCACGCGGGGGGAGCCACGGGGCGCCTGTGGGGCTGCCATGGGGATTTGGCTAACTCTGAGCCCCTGCACTGTGAGTGCCACCCAAGGGTGCCTGTGATGGTAACAGCACAACCCTGGCTTTAAAGAAAGCCCCTCATAAACTGTGCCCACATAGGGGTGGAAGTGGGGTGCCTCCCGGTGCCTCTGAGGTCTGCGGTCAGCGGGAGCTGCTCCCTGCCTGCGTTTGATCTCTGCTGCCCATTCTCTGTCCCCCTCCATCTCTTTTGTGACCCCAACTCCTATCGAGGGGTCCTTTGCTCCCTTCAGCTGACCCACTCTACCCCTTTGAGGGGGGGCAATGTCAGGCATCTGAACTCATGGACTCAGTAAAGATGGGAGGGATTGGCTCCCCCAGGATGTCACTGCGAGCAGAGGGCCACCGCTGAGTGGTCCAGGGGACTCCAAGCCTGTCCGCCCATCCATCTGTTCAGAGCGGTCCCTCCAGGCTCCCACAGCCAGCTTAGCCCCTGCCTCCATGGGCCGAAGGTCCCAAGGCCTCAGCAGCCCCGCCCTGCCCCTTCAGGTGCCCACCTGGGGTCCCTTCGAGGCCCTCTGCCCCTGGGTCTGGGACACGTGTTTAGCCCACACTGTAGGGGTGCGGGGGGCCCTGCTTTTCTTGCTCACAAAGACTGCAGAGCTGGGGCCCCAGCAGCCTGGGGTGGGGCTGTTCTACCCTTTTCAGAAAGTCCGGGAGTCCCCCTTCTGCAGAGCTCAGCAAATGCCTTCTAACCCCAGAGTTCACTCCCCTTTCTCATGCCCGCAAGGCCCCATGAGCCCCTCAGGAGGAGGGCGGTGAGTGAGCTTCACCCAAACTTTCTGAAATGGGACCTCTTTTCCCTCTGTTGGGTTTACCCCTAAACTGACTCTTCCCCCACCTCCAGGCAGGGGACCCTTTTCTTCCTCAAACATCCTCCGGGTGGCAAGGAGCCCCCAGAGGCAGGACAAGGCCCTTTGAGAAGACCGAAGCCCCGCAGGGTACACGCTCAGCCCAGCCCGCAGATTTCCAGACGACCCGGAGCCCACGGTCAGGGCTCTTCCAGGAGTGCCGAGTGCCGCGCCAGAGGTGTGGGCAGTTTTCCATCGGGCGTCCCGGGTGGAACGCGGAGCTGGGTGGAAATCGCCCTCCAGCTGGTGTGGGCTGTTTGCTGGGCGCACTGGGAAGCTCCGGGTCACAGGACACGTGGCGCTTGTCTGGGGCCCCTGCACGTCCCCACCGGGCTTTTGCAGTCTGAACGCAGGGCCCTGGGCACGCACTGTCCGGCCCCTGATGCGGCCGAAATAGGGGCCACCTCCTAACCCTGACAGGCTCAGGGGAGGCCTGCGTGGCGGCCGTACAAACTCAGAGACCGAAAGTAACCTCACAGGGCGGCCTGAAAGTAAAACTTCCTCCTGAAAGTGAGTCAGAGCGGGCAGTCCTGTGCTGGGCCGGTATCTCCCCTGACAAAGGTCAGCCTTTACCTTAACCGAGCCCGTCAACTGTCTTCTTGCCTCGGTGATCACACACCTTTGGAACCTCGGCGTAATCCCCCTTTTCCAGACCCCTCGGGGCACAGCCTCCCACCAGCACCCGGGACCACAAACCTCTCATTGTTACCTTGTTCGCCCAAACGCCCCTTCTCTGCGGGGTGAATGTTCACTGGGAACTACCCTGCACCCACCACGTGAAATTGTAGGTCTCTCTCTCCACCCCACTCTTTGCTCAGTCCCAGAGGCTCCCCCCTTTGCTGTCTCCCCGCCCCCTAACCCACCACTTCAGGTCACCCTCCTCACAGCTCCTCCTTGATTGTAACGTGTAAAGTAAGGTGCTACTCTGAAAGCAGAGGGCGGAGGGTCTCCGCTCTCCATCACGGCTCAGGCAAAAGCAGAGACAGGGAGGGATTAGACTATAATTGCGCTTTTATTCACATCAGAGACGAGCAATCTGAGAAGGCGGTGGGTAAAAACCCTAACATCCGCCTTCCCTTGAGCTTTCAGAAGCAGTTTATATCGGGAAATGGGAATGGCGGCGTGAGGGTGGGGGGAGGGATCCTGGGAGGTGGAATTCCTCCGCGCAGCGCGGACGTGCAGTTTCTCCCGGGAGTGAGGGGAGGGGGGCTGGGAGCGGGTCGACCGCGCCTTCCCCGAGGGCTCCCTTTGTTCCCGGCTATCTCTCCGTTTGCATCAGCATTCCTCTCTTCCCGACACTTGTGGTTTGTGGTCGGGGAGACTGCGCGTTCTCCGGTTAGGGGGGAGTGGGATAAACCCTTTGCTCCCAGGTGTCCTTGGTCAGGGGAGATAAGGCCTCCTGAGTCCCCAGCTGGCTGTAAGTTGCTTAAACGCTTTGGCCTTGTTTCATTTTCCTGTGTCAGTTCCCCCGCTCCACTCACCCGGGAAGTTTCCCAGCTTCTTGCTCTCAGGTCTGAAAGCTGGCATTCTCCAGAGGATTGTTCTCAGCTTGATCCAAAAAAAAGGCTCATAAACAAATTCTCTACAGGTGCGGACATTTCTCAGGTCGACACTGACAAAGGGGGGGGTGGGGGGAGGTGCAGGAAGGGCCTGGGACCTCCAAGGAAGCAGCGCAGGTGGTAGGCTCACACAGCAATTATTCAGTCTGGGGGTCAGAAGCCCACTTCTCAGATGGGGACACTGAGGCGCTGTCATAGGTCGTGTGACCAGTTAGGGGTAGAGTGGGGACTGCTCCCTTGTCCCCTCCTGTGACCCCAGCTTCCCTTCCAGCTCCATGGCCCATCCTCACACCCCACACTCTGAAGTGACCTTCAGAGTGAAGGCAACTGTTTAAATATCGTGTTCCTTGGCTTTCATTAAGACCCCGAATCAAAAGACAGAGAGAAACATTTTAAAGATCACTAAACTTTTGAACAGCTGAATTATTGATGTGTGTGTTCTGGGGCTGCGTTCCCATCTCCATCTCCATCTCCTTGGCCTCTGGTGCCCCAGAGCAGCCAGCGGGGCTCCCTGTCTCCCTTTCAGGGTAAGAGCGTGCGTGGTGGGGGAGGGGCACACACCTGCCCGCCTGTCCTGGAGGAGCCTGGGGCCCTGACTGGCACAAGATGGGACTGGACCAGGAGACCCCAGGAGCCCCATCACAGCCCTGCCTCCTTGGTCTCCCGGAGCCTGTACTGTGCAGGGGACCTGAGGGATCCCCGGCCAAGACAGTGATGGAGCAGCGCCCAGTCCTAACTATGGTGGGAGCAGCCAGAGACCAGCTGTGCCAGCCCCCCGTTGGGACAGGACCGGAGGGGAGGAGGTGGCAACCTCCTGCAGTCACTCCCCCCACACAGCTCAGGCTTTCTGTACAGAAATAATAACGTCCTTCGTCCTTCACGAGGCATGTTTTGCTTGAACGCACCTCTCCGCTAAGGGATGGTGGAGGGGAGGGTCCTCTGCCCGCATGCTGCCTGGGCAGCTGTGCCGGCACCTGCCCTCTCGGGGGCTGACCTGAGAAGGGCCCCTGAAGAAGGCCTAAGTGACAGCACTGGAGACGCCCTGCAGACGCCCACCCGGTGTCCATCTGCACCTGGGGTGGAGGGGCCTTGGGGAGCCACACCTCTGCCACTCACCATGGGTCCCAGCTCGTGGCAGCCAGGGAGAGGCAGGAACACAAGGCCCCGCCCCATGAATCATGGCCCCTCCAGCCTCCTCACCTCTTTTCCAAGACCCCCCTCTGCACCCCCTTTTCCCAAAGCCCTTCCACCCCTGGACTCCTGAGACCCACTTCCAACGTGTGTCCTGTCCCCTTCTCCAGGCACAAGGCAGTCCGTTCCCCGGGCCTCGCAGCCGGTGGGGAGAGGCATCCAGCCCATGGCCTTGGGTGGATGCTGTCCCGGGTGTGGGCACAAGGACACTTCACTGAGCCCGACGTGCATCTGGGGCTCATCCAGGTCACATGGACCAGTCGAGAGCACATCACTGTGACCTGGACCTGGGCCAGCCGGTCCACCCTCTCGCTGACTGAAAGAGAAGTGTCTCCCTCCCCGCTCCCGGGCCTTAAATCACTCGTCCAAGGTCACTCATCTGCACAAGGTCACACGTCAGGCACCAGGACTCCAGGAGCCCAAGTGGGAACTGTGGCGCCTCCCGTGGTTTCACGTGTGGGGAGATCCGGGTGCCCCATGGGGCACCGGGCCGCAGAAACCCCTCAGCTGGCATGCGGCGGGGTCTTCACGGCGGAAGACACGGAACTCACCGAAGAAACCCTGGGGGGCTCCATGCTAGGGAGACCCTCACATCAGGAATGTGAATGCAGGGCCGATGTTCAGAGCCTGAGCTCATCTGGGGAGCCACCCTGCCCCACAGTGTCCCTGCTGGGGGGGACTGGCAGGGACCCTGGCCCCATGCTGCTCAGTCCCTGAGGCTCGGAACACCCCCGTACACAAGGGCGCCACCGTGGGCTCCGCAGGGGGCTTCAGCAAGCCCGCCTGCGTCCCAGCACTGCCCTGTGACCACTGGTGATCTAGGGGCCTTCCAGAACCCCGTGACCTTTTAGATTTTACACCTGAAAAGCCTGCCTGAGGTGTGACCTAGGGCAAGCCGCGCTCCTCTGTGAGGTGGGAAGGGGCAGCGGGAGAATCAGGCAACTGTGAAAACACGCAGCCAGTGGACGACTGACGAAGAACAAGACAGACAGACAGATGGACATCAGCACAGCAGGTGCCCTAGCAGAACACGGCGTTCAGGAACCCCCAGAACTAGAGCGTAAGGCCATGAGGGGCTGGGGGAAACTGGCCACAACTTTGAGTGACTGAGGGTTCTGAGTCCACCCCATCTGGAGAAGCTACAGGCCCCAGAGAAGCTGCTGGCCCTGGGGAAGCTGCAGGCCCCGGAGAAGCTTCTGGCCCTGGAGAAGCTGCTGGCCCCGGGGAAGATACAGGCCCTGGAGAAGCTGCTGGCCCCGGAGAAGCTGCAGGCCCCGGAGAAGCTGCTGGCCCTGGGGAAGATGCCACCTTTTGCCCTTTCCTCATCGGTCCTAGAAGGAGACTGAGGCCTCCCCAACCCGACCCTCCTTGAATCCTGAGAAGAAAATTGTTCCATACCCCGACCCCACTGCCTGAAGAAAAAAAAAAAAAGGACCGTTTTGTACGGATTCAAGTGCAAGCCAGAGAAGAGCACAGTGAAGGAGCCTGGATGAGGCCGCACACGGCCTGGCTCCAGAATTTCACACACGTGTCATTTGCAAAGAACCAGGCCAGCTACACGCGTGTGGTGCCAACTTTACGACATTCTGGAAGCGCTACAACGGTGGAGACAGTAAAAAGCGGAGTGCTCAGTGGGTGCCAGGGGTGGGGAGGGGTGAACAGGCAGGGCACAGAGGACTTTTAGGGCAATGAAAGTGTTCTGTGTGATTATTGATGGGGCACACGTGTCATTATACGTTTGTCAAAACCCAGAGAACAGCCACCCCCGAAGGAAAATCCCGATGTAAACTCTGGACTTTAATAACAATGCACCGATATTGGCTCCTCAATTGTAACAAATGCAGCACTCCCGTGCAAGGCGTAAGTAACGGGGAACTGGGGAGGGCAGGGAGGGGGGTGTGGGCATCTGTATTTTCCCATCGAAGTCTGTAAAGGGAAAACTTCTCTAAAAGCAGTAAACCGGTTAATTTAAAGAGGAGAAGGAGAGTCCGGCAGCGGCAGGGCCATCCCAAACGACCCAGCTGCCTCGCTGAGCGCCCCTGCGCCCCGCACCGCGGAGAGGCTGGCCCGCGAGCAGCCCGCAGTCCGACGAGGCGCCTGGCCGCTGTCCACGCAAGGCGGGCGTCCCAGAGGCTCTGGGCTGAGCCTGGGCGGCAGGCCAGGCCAGGCCGGGCCGGGCCATGTTTGCGCGCGTCGGCTTTGACAAATCACCACTTAGCTTCGTGGTGCCGGTGTCTTGATTTACAGGAGGCAGGATGACGAAGGCTGCGGGCCAGCCCTCTCTGAGGCAGCCTTCCGGGCACTCCCGGGGGACCGAGCTGTGGGTCGTCCGGAGCCCACGGGACCACAGGGCCAAGGGGAGGCCCATGCGCCCCCCCGCCTGCCGGCCGGGGCTCCGTGCCACGCGGAGTCTGGGGCCAGGGCCGCGTCCTGGCGATGCGCCCGCCCTGCACCCAGCACCCCCTCCTCCACCGCAGCCCTGGGTGCCTCCCGGGAATGGGGTGATGGTGAAACGCTCCCCTTGGCGATGGTGACTGGGTAGGGAAACTGTCCCTGTTTCTTGCCTAAGGCCCATGTTTCCGAGTCAATTCATTTTTCTAAGCACCACCCCCACCGACATTCCTAACTCTACTCCCTCCCCCGGGCTGTCTCTTTAGCCAACTGTCTGTCCACCAGGACTCCAGCAGAGCAGGAGGCCTCGCGGAAGGCGGCCTGCAGGGCTGTGAGCGGACTGCCGTGGGGCGGCCGGGAGCCGGTGCCGCCCGGAGAAGGGAGAGGAGGAACTCCGGGCTCCTGAATCCCCAGGAAGGGGCCCCACCCCCCACCTTTCCTCTGAAAACCGGTTGTTCTCGGGGAGATAGCAAACACGCCTGGCTTCCACCTGCAACAGGGCCCGAGGCCCAAGCAGGCGAAGGACATGCCCGTGGTCCTGTCGGTGACAGCAGGGCCGGGCCGAGAGGAGGCTGCTGCCTGTGTCACTCTGCCGTCCTTGAGGGTCAGCCTCCTCACGACCCAGCTTCCGCCACTGCTGGTGACGGAGCTTATTTCTTACCTTCGCCCATTGCACAGACCAATCCGTTATAACTGTGTGGCAACGGCTGGTAGCCAGACTGATGGAGACCATCCCACACCATGCACTGATGTCAAATCACGATGCTGCGCACCTGAAACTCCTACAGCCGTCTACGTCGTGAACTCTGAATGAAAAGAAGACATAAAATAGTGGAGTGAGGCAGGGATCCCCAAAGGCAGCAGAAACCGCCAGGAGGAAGTGACGGAGGCCGTCACAGCGGTGGGCCTGGGTCCCCCGCCAAGCTGGCCACTCCAGCGAGTGGCCGGGCCATTGGCATTACAGGTCTCCTGAGGGGAGAGCCCACCACCTCTGAAGACGGCTCACAGGGAACCTGGGGACAGAGGAGCCTGTCAAATGGCACTGCAGTGACGTAATGGGCAGACCCAGCATACACGCCCGGCAGGCAGCACACCGGTGTCCCTTCACTTTGTGGGATGGTACCCAGCCAACCGAGCCACACCGATCAGGGCTGAAAAGCAGGAATTCCGTGGAGCTACCCTCTGAAGTGCTTCTTGGTGACTAGTTTAAAAGAGATGACAAAAACCAAGAACAGCAGAAAGCCAGCCCGTCCTTCCCGTGAAGCTGGACTCTCGACTGTCCCCAAACCCTAGACCAGGGTCAACGAAACGGTGACGGGCCCGCACCCCAGGGGTGCATCAGGAGACAATACAAACGCTCCCAGTGTGTTTATTTTGTACCTCACCTGTTTAAAGTTAAGATGCCTGCATTGTACAATATATAAACACTGTATATATTAGCCGTAGCATAACTAGTATGCTAGTCCATGGGACATGCGGAAATAAAGACATATTTATATAATGGCGGATACCGGCAGTGGGACATCGCTGTCTGTCACCTCTGGCTGCGAGAGCAAAAATTCCACAGACTGAAGCATCAGACGCTCATTTCCCACCGTTCTGGAGGCTGGAAGTCCCAGCGAGATCGGGCTGGCAGACCGGTGTTGGGGCAGGTCCCTGTCCTGGGTTGCACACGGCTGCCGGCTCCCTGCGTCCTCACACGGCGGACAGAGAAGCAGCTCTTGGTCGTGTCTCTTCGTGAAAGGGCACTCGTCCCAGTTCCGATGGCCCCAGCCTCTCCTCGCCTCCCCAAAGTACCAGCACCTTGGAACTGGGTTCCAGCATTAGAGTTTGGGGGGGGACACAATATTCAGTCCCTAACAATCACGAAAGCTCAGAGACCACCCTTCTGGAGAACTCATACAGCGGAGTGGTCCCCGAGGTCCTGCCCTCGCTGGCCCAAGGCCACCCTGTCCGGAGCTCCAAGACGGCTGGCAGCCCCACCCCAGGGAGCAGCTGACCTGCTGTGACCCTCTGCCCGCCACCGTCATCCTGGTGTTCTTCCACGAGTCACAGTCTTCCCGGGAGCTGCTGCTGCGGCCCCGGGGCCTGGGGGCTGGGTCCCCAGAAGGACAGAAATGCCAGGGCTGCATTTCCACTCATTTCTTTTAGACATCACCTGCCCACAGAGCGGTGGGGACTAAGGCCCTCTGACACCGTCCGCACAAACCACCAAGGGGAGCCACAGGGGTGATGGGGTGTCACCGCAAGGCACCCCGACACCCCCTTTCATCTCCCCGCTGAGGCCTGGCTTCTCCAGGTCAGACTCTTGCCTGACGTGCGAGGAGCTCCCACCAAGGGCATTCCCGCAGCTGCAGACGCCTCGAGGGAGGAGCCTGCCGTCACTTTTCAGAACTGGGAACTCAAAGCTCTAAGAATGCCAGGAATCACGCATTCCGCCCAAAGAGCACATTTCCCAGATGTCATTTCAGATCGCAAAGCACAAAGTCCACGGACGGGTGCTCCCTGGAAATGTCCAAACACTCAGAGAATGCTGACTGCTGGGTTTCACTGCGTGTGACCTCCTTGTCCATAAATCACTTGGTCCCTTGGTGCCCTTGGCATGCGTTTCTGGAAGCAGCCGGGCCAAGGCGAGGCTTGCACCAGGGGTTTCGTTCCAGCGGCTCCGGCATCGCGTCTCCATCCGGTTCCAGGGCCACGCTCCAGCCCTGCTGGAGGCTGCAGCCACAGCTACGAACGCTCCGCGCTGCCCTCCCCGGCTCCAGGCGGCCCCCAGCCCCGGGCGTCTGTGAAGCAGAGTGCGGAACACACAGCCAGGTAGTCCTGCCTGCTCCCTGCCTCCCACAGAAAACAGAAGCCCTCAGCAGACGCTGCAGGGGTCTGGAACATTCCAGAACTCCTGTCTGATTGCTCAGGGCCAGAAAGGCATGTTGACTGTACCCTGACCTTAGGACAGCCCCTTGAAGTTCTAGCATTTCTTTCCTTAGGTAAATTCCTCGCATTAAAAATTTTTTGATTATTCCAGTGCCCTCCCTCCAAATTCTCAAAACACTAGTTCAGGGCCAAACACCAGGCTTCTAGCCCTTGGGAAATCGCCTTCGCCTGAACTTGGCACTCGGATGAGGAGAGCAGGTAGGCCGATCTCGGCACCTCCACTGAGGGAGTGGGGAGAGGGGCTGAGTTCTGGGCATTTCCCCTGGGGTCTGCTCCCACACTCACACACACACACACACACTCGTGGCACACACGCACACTCACAGCCCAGCACCCTCAGTCTGCCCTGAGACCCGCAGACCCACATCCGTGCCCACTCCCTGGCTCCATCAGCGCCCACGAAAGGCTCACGGGTCCAGGACATCTACCCCTCGCCCCCCACAGACCTGCACCAACCCACCTCCACTGCCCACCACTCCAGGCCCCAGTCCTTCACGGCTCCTCTGAGCCAGACAGGGACCATCAAAGCCTCCCGTGGGCCCTCCCCTGGAACTCAGTGTCTGCTGTCCCCCCCCACCCCCACCCCGCTGTGACTGCAACCTGCTTGCTTCTCTGTACCCCCTGCCGTGGGTGGGGGAGGCGTCTTCTCTCCGCCCTGCTGGGGTGGGGGTGCTGGCTTTCCTCCTGGCTCCTCGTTGCCGCATCAGGCCACTTGGCCTCCATACTCCTTAAAACCCTCGTACTGAAGCAGGTCCTTGAACACTGTGCCCCCTCCCCGTGATGTCCTCCAAAGATCTGGGGACGGTTCCACCCCCAAGGCCCAGCTGCTCCTGTCACTCCACTGGGGTTCCTAGAGAAGGCAGTGGCCACCTGGATGACCCCAACCACCTCCTCTGAGCCAGTCAGACCTGCGCCCACTTCGCTGCCTGGGACCCTGCTGGGGGCCAGGCCTACCTCTATGGGGACATTATTTGGAAGTGGCTAGACTCCAAGGGTGAGGGCCATCAGGGGGACCGCTGTGCTCTGAGACACTCGGCTCAGCGGCACTGACCCCGCGGTGCCCACAGCCGAGCTGGGAGACAGCACGTCCACAGGGCCCTGGCCACCTGGTGGCTGTGCTCGCCATGGACCACGGGGCACCGCTGGTCTTTCAGGCCCTGGTTCAGCTCCGAGTCACCTTGGTCCCCAGCCCGTGATCACCAGTTGCCATTCAAACAGAGCAGTGGGGCCACTTGGACAAGGGGTGAGAAGTCAGTGACTCCAAGACCCACAGTGGTGGGGACACCGGTGACCTAGGACAGATGTGCCATCTAAATTGAAGCCCCGTGCAGACTGGTTCTAGGAAAGCTGGGTTTTTAGCTGACATTGCCTCTTTTTTAAAGGTAAGCAGTTCATTTCTAGGAGTGTCTCAGCACTGCCAGCTAGCAACATCAGGAGTGCAGCGGCACCAGCCACGCCGGGTCCTGCGCCCCGGGCCGTCCGACCCCGTGGCCTTACGGATGAGGAAACGGAGGCGGGCTGGGCGGGAGCACGCTCACCGCCACGCGGCTGCTTCCTGGCAGCGCCGCCCGAGACCCGGGCTGTGCGTGTGCAGGTGTGCGGTCCCACGTCCTCCCGATGACACCGGCCGCCTACGGATTCGAGGGGACAAAATCGAGGGCTCTCTTGCCATGTGCTGTGTGTGTTCAGAACTGTAACTTTTCCCCCCGGAAAAGTTACGGAAACAGGTTTCCCTCCCATTACGCTGGCGGTTGGCCGTTCTGCCAGAAGCAAACCTGGAGCCTGTGCCCCAGACCGAGGCCCCCAGGCTCAGAGGTGTCCCGCGGGTGCCATGCTCTCACCACCCATCTCTATAACACGCCCGGTGGTCAGGGAAGGGCCCGTGTGGCTCAGCCGGACCTACACACACCAGCTCCTTGGGCAGAACGCCCTCCGGGGACGTCCCGCTGGGCCGCGGCCTCCCCAGCTCGCCGCTCACGCACGCGTGCCTGATCTGCTGCCCGGTCCCTCCTGCTGCTCCTCTGGGCGTTGCTGTCTGTCTCCTCCTCCCCCTGCGGAGTGCTATTCACATCTCACAGCTTTATGCTTCCGAGTTACGTCCCCGGGTCCACGTCTGACCACTGTCTGGAGCTCAGCTCCGAATTCCCGCCAACACCCCAACATCTGTTTAGTGTCCACGACGACAGAAACGTCCTTCATGCTCCCAGAAGACCGGCACGCGCTCATGGGCCCGGGTTGCGTGTTCAGCCTCACATGAGCCCCAATGTGCTGGCTGTGCACAAAGCCATGTCAGTGAGCCCCATCTTCCTGCAGTCCCCATTGTGTGGGAAGACTCGGGCAGAAGTGGAGGGCAGCTACTTAACCTCTAAGTGATTTGTGTGAAAACATACACAAATCTAGGGCAGCCAGGACAGGCAAGATCCCAGGGACGGCCACCAGTGTCTGCCTTGACACCGCCTCCCAGATTCAGGGCAAAGGCCGGACTCGCCCAAACCCTACAACTGCGCCATGGCATGGGGAGGATCACGCAGGGAGAGGCCGGCCGTGAGGTGCCTGCAGGCCCCGGGCTCCCAGCCCATGGTGGGTGTGCTGGGCCAGGGCACAGATGGACCGCGGGGTCATCCTCTGAGAGTGGCTCCTAGCCGCCCTGCTGTGCTCCATTCCCTAGGGTGCTCTGAGGCGGGCTCAGAGACCTCACAGAGGCTATGCCAATGGCTTCCGTGGGCACCTGGGTGGCTTCACACCTGGATTCACACCCCTCGCAGTCCACAGCGCTGGTCATTGGGAGGTGGAACCCGGGTACTTCCCTCTCACAGCCATTTACAGGCAACCTAGAGAGCCACCAGAGGCTCCCACTGGTGGCTTTCTGTTTGCCACTCTCCACCAGTGAGCTGGGGAAAAGAAAATCCTAGATGGAATGGTTTAAGATGCAATATTTTGCCACCGGTACAAATGGAGGGTTTCGAATACAGGTTAAACTGGTTTTCTGAAAAATATAATTACAATTTTTATGCAACTGAATTTAGTCGCCTGAAAATACTGTAGCAGTTCCACCAGTGGGAATGAGTCTGTACATTCAAGTGTGGGCTTTTAGTCCTGGCGAAGACGGAGTGAGCCCCACGTCTCAGTGCCTCGGGGCAGTGGGGGGACAGGCAGCCAGGACTCTGGAAGGAACACCATCTTTCTGGAAGAGGAAGCAGCAGAGGGGGCCCCGGCAGGCTGAAGACGGCGGGAGGGATTCTGGAGGGACAGAGCTGGAGGAGAGGATTGCTGGTTCTGTGCGTGAACCTGCTCCAGGCCTGGCCCACCCTGCACGGACCCCCAGCCGCGCTGCACAGGCCCCGAGAGCTGAGCTGAGGTGGAGGCCGCGGCCCGCGGACGGTGAGACGGGGCGGCGTCTGACCTAACGGGACCGATCGCTCCAAGCAACAACATTTTCCCCGAGGATTTTCACAAGACCCAAAATTACACAACATAACATTTGAAATATTCAGGATACAATCCAAAACTACTAGACGTATGAAGCACTGCAAGAATTCTCATGAGAAAAACAACCGATGAAGCCCCAAGATGACCCAGGTGCTTGGCTCATCTGATGAAGAATTGGGACATTGGTTACAACCATGTTCTATGCAGAAGACACACTGGAAATGAATGGAAAAATAGAAATCATCAGTAGGGAAATAGAAACTACAGAGAAGAACTAAACAAATATTTGAACCGGAAAACATAATATCTGAAATTGTAAAAAGAGCACCGGCTGGGCTCCACAGCTGAATGGCAATGACAGAAGAAAGAATCAGTGAACTTGTGGACACATCAGGAGAAAATCTCCGATCTAAACAACAGAGAGGAAATTAGAACAACAAAAAAAAACCCCAAATGAACACAGTGTGAGGGACCTGTTGGCAACATCCGAAGGTCAGACATGAGTCTCACAGAGTCCCAGGGGAGAGGAGGAGGAAATGGGCAGAAAAATATCTGAAGAAATAACAGCACAAAAGTCCCCAATTTGGAAAAAGATACCAAGGTACAGTTCGAAGGTACAGCTGAGCAAATTTAAAATGCGCTAAGCTCAAAGAAAGGCACACCCAGACACATCACAGAGCAATTGCTATTTAAAAAGATACAGGATAATGAAAAATCTTGAAAGCATCTGGAGAAAAATGGTCCGTGCCATGACCTGCAGGGGGCAGCGATTCGGATGACTGTTGATTTCTCCCCGGTAACCACGGGCCCCAGAGAGCCCGGGGGAGCCCTGGATGCCTGCTGCTCAGTGGGAGAAGTCCGTCTGAGAGCCTGCACACGGTATAATCACAAATCTGCGACCTTCCGGAAAAGGCAAAACTATAGACCCCCCCAAAAATGTTTCTAGGCATTGGGGGTGGTGCTGAATAGGTAGAGCACAGATTTTTAGGGCAGTGAAACTACTCCGTGTGATACTATAATGGTGGATACATGTCATTATGTATTTATGAAAACCCATAGAAAGCACAATGCAAGAGTGACCCCAATGTAAACTGTGGACATTAGTTAATAGCAATGTAGCAACACTGACCATCACTTGTAATAAGTGTGTCTTCCAAATGAAGGATGTTACTAATGGGCTTGGAGTGAGCGCTGGCCAAGATGGAGGTGTAGGTAGATGTGCTTGGCTTCCTCCCACAACCAAAAGGAGGAAACAACCAATTCAAAAACAAAAAACAACCAGAAATCCCAGAAAATCGAACTGTATGGAAATCTGACAAGCGAGGAGTTAAAGAAGAAACAAACATCCAGACTGGTAGGAGGGGCAGAGACGGGAAGCTGGGGCGAAGAGGGGACGTGTGACAAGGTGATGGACCAGAAGGCGAGGTGGCAGCTGGTGGACCAGGTGTTCCACATTCGTGTGCAGATAAACCGGGAGGAACAACTGGGGAGCGAGGCAGACCGTGCAACCCAGGGTTCCAGTGAGGTCAAGATAAGGCCTCAGAACCTCTGGCTGTACAAACCTGTGGGGGTTGTAGCAGCGGAGGAACTGCCAGTCTTTTGAAAGTGGGGCCAGAGCCGAGCAACTGGCACTGTTCCCGCTCTGACCCCTCCCCCACATACAGCGCCACAACACAGCCACGTGGCTGCCCCCACCCTGGTGAACACCTAAAGCTCCATCCCTTACAATGTAATAGGTGCGCCAAGACAAAGAAATACGGCCCAAATGAAAGGACAGATCAAAACTCCAGAAAAAGAACTAAGTGATGAGGAGATAGCCAACCTATCAGATGCAGAGTTCAAAACACTGATGATCAGGACACTCACAGACATGATTGAGTAGGGTCACAAAACAGAGGAAGAAGTGAAGGCTATGCAAAGTAAAATAAAGAAAAACCCACAGGGAACCAACAGTGAAGGGAAGGAAACTGGGACTCAAATCAACAGTTTGGAACAAAAGGAAGAAATTAACATTCGACCAGAACAGAATGAAGAAACAAGAATTCAAAAAATGAGGAGAGGCTTAGGAACTTCTGGGACAACTTTAAACATTCCAACATCTAAATCATAGGGGTGCCAGAAGGAGAAGAGGAAAAGCAAGAAATTGAACACTTATTTGAAAACTTAATGAAAGAAAACTTCCCCAATCTGGCAAAGGAAACAGACATACAATTCCAGGAAGCAGAGAGAGTCCTAAAAAAGTTGGACCCAAAGAGAAACATGCCAAGGTACATCATAATTACATTACCCAAGATTAAAGATAAGGAGAGAATCTTAGAAGCAGCAAGAGAAAAGGAGAGAGTTACCTACAAAGGAGTTCCCATCAGCCCTGGCTGGTGTAGCTTAGTGGATTAAGCACGGGCCTGTGAACCAAGAGATCACGGTTCGATTCCCAGTCAGGGCACATGCCTGGGTTGCAGGCCAGTTCCCAGCAGGGAATGCACAGGAAGCAACCATACATTGATATTTCTCTCCCTCTCTCCTTCCCTTCCCCTCTGAAGATAAATAAATAATAAAATCTTAAAAAAAAAAAAAGAAGTTCCCATCAGACTGTCAGCTGATTTCTCAAAAGAAACCTTGCAGGCAAGAAGGGGCTGGAAAGAAGTTTTTAAAGTCATGAAAGGCAAGGATCTACATCCAAGATGACTCTATCCAGCAAAGCTATCATTTAGAATGAGAGGACAGATAAAGTGCTTCCCAGACAAGGTAAAGTTAAAGAAGTTCATCATCACCAAGCCCCTATTATATGAAATGTTAAAGGGACTCATCTAAGAAAAAGAATAAAATCAAAACCATGAACAGTAAAATGACAACAAATTCACAACTATCAACAACTGAACCTAAAAAAGCAAAACCAAAAACAAACTAAGCAAACAAGCAGAACAGGAACAGAATCACAGAAATGAAGATCACATGGAGGGTTTTCAGTGGGGAGGGGGAGAGGGAAGAATGGTGGAAAAGGTTACAGGGAATAAAAAGAATTGGTAGGTACAAAATAGTCAGGGAGAGATTAAGAATAGTATAGGAAATGGAGATGTCAAAGAACTTATATGTACAACCCATGGACATGCACTAAGGGGAGGGAGTGCTGGAGGGAACGGGGTACCAGGAGGAGAAGGAGAAAGGGGAGGAGAAAAATGGGACAACTGAAATAGCATAATCAATAAAATATACTTAAAAAAGATGTCACTAGTGGGAAACTGAGCAGGTGAAAGGGACTACCTGGGACCTCTCTGTACTTTCCACTGAATTTCTCTGTAAACCCAAATCTACTTAAAAAAAAAAAGTCTATTAATTAAAATGAAATCAGGTACAAAATTTATAAGTGCAAAAAATTTTAAAACAAGAAAAAAATTACAATATGAACATGGTGGCCAAAAGAGAGTGGGAACTCTCTGTTTAAAAGGAAGGAGGGGGAGGGAGTCTCTGGTTCCATGGCTTCTTTGTTTCACTTGACCTCTAAGGAGACTGTGAGAGGTGAGGGTTAGTCGATTATTATCGCAAAGCAACCACTAGAAGAAAAAAAATCAGAGATAGAGCCAAAAGCCGATAGAGAAGTTAAAATGGAATATGACAAAGGACTGAAATAAAAGCAGGGAAAGGAACGGGGGGACGAAAATCGGAGGGAAAAGTGAAGAGCGAAGTAACAGGCCGAACCCAGTCTTATCGACCACACATTCAAGGTAAACGGCGTAAACGCACCATGTCAGGTTCAAAGTCATCACAGTGTGTGTTTATTAAAAACAAAACAAAAAGCCAGTCTGTGGTGAATCAGCAGTCTCGTTACCAGGAAGGGCGTGAGGCAGGGGGCAAGAGGAACAGGTTTAGGGCAGGAACGGGGACCAGCGTGCCAGGAGGCGAACAGTGAGCAGCTTCAACTGTAAACGTTAAATCAGGGGACCGGGCCTGACCTGGAGACTCCGTCCCGGCACCAGGGGCACGGTGGGCTTTTGGGACCCCAGACGACTGGTGGGAGGTGCATTCAGCACCAGTGGGTCTGCTGGCCCCGCTGCCCTGGGGTGCCCCACCACTCCAGGGCGGCTCCTTCCCATTCTCCTGGTGGGGGAGCAGCATCCTGGGGTCCCACATCCCTCCACAGTGGGGGGACCAGAGTGGGTTCCCACCCCCAGAGCTGCAGAGCGCAGGTGGCCCAGGCTGCTCAGCTGGCCCCAGAGCTCCTGCAAGTGGCCCCCATTTTCCATTCTGAGTCATCTTTTGGGTCCCCAGAGAAGGCTCCTTGTCTGGCCACTCACTGGGGATAAAAATACCCAGACTCCCTTCCAGCCATAGAAGGAAGACGGGGCTGAGAGGCCCCCACCCACTGCTCCCAGGCTGCTACGGCAGGGCCTCTTGGTGAGCAGGGCTGGGTGCCCCTTGGCACCACCCCAGGTAAAAATACTGCTCCAAAAACAGATGACAGGAGGCCAGTGGGGCACACGCTCCACACCCCACCAGGTCCCCAGAGAGATGGCAGAAGGGCCAGCGGCCTCCCAGGGACAAGCAGCAGCTGAGGGCTGGGCGTAGCCAGCTCGGACAGCTGCTGATCTCCAAGTGTCTGGGGATGGTGTCCCGGGAAGCCAGAAGAGAGGGCCCGGCTTCCCAGAAAAGAGGCCTGCGGCTTAGCGAGCTGGGGCTATTTTTATGCATCTCTCTTCCCAGGACAGCCACAGAGGTGAGAATAGGGTGGGGGGAGAGGGGACACCCAGCCCCCCTCTCCCCAGGGAGCACCATGCATGTGAAGGCAGAAAGAACAACGCCCGGGCAGCCCCGTTAGAGGAACAGAGAGCAAAACAAAGCAGCCTCCTCCGGCCTCGGTTTCCCCAGGAAACGTGGGGCCAGGCCAGCGTCCTCTGGGGTCCCTGTAAGTGGTAGGCGGAGAGATGGACCCGAAGGCTCCAGTGTCAGGGGTCGGTCTGCATGGAAGTGGGCAGTGAGCTGCCCGACGGGGCTGGGGAGGCTGTGGAGATGCTGGGGGCGGGAACAGGTACTGTCCGGATTTAACCCTAGGCTTTCCGGCGACATCCTGGGCCCCCTCCTCCCCCTCTTTCCCCCCTGTTCTGTCCCCCCACTCCACTGTCACTGCCTCTGAGACTCACTGTCGGCCTAGGTAGCGCTGGCTCTCCCACCCTGGGTACCAGGGCCAGGGGAGGTGGCTCAGCTTCTCTCCAGGGAAGCTGGGGAGTAAGATGAGGGTCTGCATCAAGCTCTGGACCCCAGGGTGGGAAACACTATAAGCAGGAAAGGTGTTGGGTGGGGGGCTGCAGAGAGAGAGAATTGGGGTGGAGATAGTCTAATTGGGGGAGAAGCTCAAATCAGGGGCGCAGGTGTGTGGGTGGGTTCTGAGGGCTCCGGCCGTGCCGAGGAGGCTGCCCCCAGGCCTCTGGCACTGGCCTGAACCATGTGCGCTTCAACAAGCCCAGATGCCTCCAGGAGCCCCCCGTACTGCCCTCAGTAGAGCAGGATGATCGGGGGGCCTCCCATGGCAGCTGGAGCGGGCCGGGTGATGGCTCCCAAACGACGCCCTGTCCCGATCCCCGGAACCTGTGCACGCGGCATGACTCAGCGGCAGGGCCTTTGCAGAGGTGGCTGAATTAGGATCTCATTGAGATCGTCCTGGGCTACCGACGGGCCCTACCTCCAGGTGTGAAGGGAGGGGCCGCACAGGCCGGGGGCGGGGACCAGGCCTGCAGGAAGACAAGCCGTGCGAGAAGGAGTCGATGAACAATATTGATGAAAATAACAATAATACCTGTCCTTCGTCAGTGCCTACACCACATATGCCAGTCGCTCTACATACATGGTGTTTACTCCGTGGCAGAATCCTAAAACAAGAGATACAGTGCTTACAACTGCACAGGCAAGGGACGTGGAGCACAGAGAATGAGGGGCCGGGGCCAGAATCCCAGCCACGTCTGTGCACCACTGCCCAGGGACAGTGATGACACTGTGGTGACTCACCTGGGGACTGTGATCGGGACAGAGGGGGCTGCAGCTGGAGCCTCAGGACAACACGTTCTGACACTGTCCCTGAACCACGATGCGCAATCGGACGGCCGGGTGTCCCCCGCCGTCTAAACCTACTGGGCCCCTGCGCTCAGGCAGAGATGGTGCTGACAGCCCGGAACCCCGCATGTATCTGATCCAGAAGTTTGGGACGGCAGGCCTGGGACTACCGGAGGACTCGCTCAAAAATCATCAGACTGTTTGCAGGCCCTGCGTTCAGACGGCGAGGGGCTGGGTGACCAGAGACCCCCCTGAGTGGTTTGCTGCGGGTCCTGCAGCCAGCTCAGTGCCAGACACAGAGGAGGCAAAACGCAGCTTTCGCTGCACCGGGCGTCACGGTCTACGGGAAAAGCAGCCTGTCACCTCTGCAAGTCTGTAAATACGAATATCAGGTCTCGTGTGTGAAGTAAAAGCTAAATCAAAGGGTATAAAGAGCAATACGTTTTCCAAGCAAAGATTGATCAAGACAAAGAATAATCACAAGAGCACACAGGTCGGGGGTAAGATACAAGGAAGGATCAGCAGGACCTGCACATTATCTGAGAAAGGGTATTTCCAGCCGAGGGGGAAAACAGACACCCCGTGCCTGCATGGTGTGGGAGCAGCATGAGGAAGGACAGCAGGGCGGGCCAGCGGGAGGACAGGAACGCTGAGTGGCCAGGCCCGCCGGGCCCAGGGGGCCGGCAGTGGCCTCTGCGTCTCTGTCCAACCACTTTCTCTTCCAGGGCTGCCCCACCCAGAGTCCCTTTCCTGCCGGAGGCCGGGGCTTTCCGACCAGTTACTCACCACGCTCCGGTGTTTGTCTGCGCAGCCTCCCCCGCCCGGCTACGGTTGTTTTGACTTGCCTGGCTTTTCATGTATCTTCATGCCGGTTATGTAAGGAGCGCTTTACGTAACCAGCAGGCTCCATTGTCCTCAGTCTGGGGGGCCGCACCAGGAATCCAGGGCGCCGGCCAAAGTCCCCAGCACTTGAACAGGTCAAGGCAGTGAGCGCCCGGCCTGCTCACGCCTCCCAACATGTACCCCCTCTCCAGCCCTGCCTTCCTGCCCCCTGCCTGCAACCCCACACTCAGAGAGCAACCAGAGGTTTGGCCAAAAGGCAGGCCCACCCTCTGCCCTGGATGAAGACCCTTTGGGGACCCAGAAAGGGTGAGAGGACCACTGAGAGGCCAATCAGGGGCTGGTGAGGCCAGAGCAGGAGGCTTTCTTGGGTGGGTCCCCTAAAAGCAGATGCTGAGACTGGATTCCAGGACAGTTTGAGTGGCAGGTGATCTCTGACACACCAGAAGGGGGCTGGGGGAGGGCAGGAGCCGGTACAGCACTGGGGACTTCTGAGAGACTGCAGACACCCCTCAGAGCCGCACCCCACCCCCAGGAGGCAGGGAAGCCGGCCACTTAGCCTCCGACCTCTCCTTCATTGTCAAGTGCTCCTGAGTAGTCAACCTCCAGGCATGGCTGGCTCCTGCGGCCAGAGGGAGCCTTAGGGCAGTGTCAGGGGCTTGCCACAGAAGCCATCAGCCTGGACAGGGCAATGGATGCCCAGGACCCTGTTTCCGTGCTGGCCACAGGCTGCTTCTGTCCCATGCTGGAGGGACAGAGGAGGAGAGGGTGTTGCCAGCACCGAAGGCCCAGGGTCACGCAGCCAGAGCTCCAGCCACAGAGGCAACAGTGACGAGATGCAGCTGGAGGCAGCGAGAGGGAGGATGCCCCTGCTGCTCCCTACCTCCACCCCTGGGCTCCCAGCGAAGCACGGCATTGCCCAAACATTGAACAAGACGTTGGCCAGGCAGGGGAGCCTGGGACCCCGAGAGCTGGGCTCAGTAAAGGGGTCTGAGGGCTCATGGGCCCAGCACCCCATGTGCCTCTGAGAGGCAGAGAAGTGAGGTGTCAGACAGGGGGCCATGTCCAAGGCCACAGCAAGGAGTGTCCAGCAGAGCTGCAGAGCGGAGGGCTCCTGGACACGGCTATGTGGCAGTGGTGGACCCTCGGTCAGGGCCAGGCTTCTCGAGTAGCCCTGTGGGAAAGCATTGGCCCACGGTCTAGCATAGACCAGGGCCAGGACCATCAGCGCTGGGGGTGGGAGGCCCTGGATGCCTTGCTTCCACTGGCGGGGGTGTCCACACTCTTACGTGGGCACTCAGCTGCGCTCTGCAGCCGTGTCCCGTCTGTTGTCCTCGCCTTGGCCACACAGGCGCACAGGAAGGCCGGGCTTTCCACTTCCTGACCACCACGGAGGCCTCGCTCTTTCTTACTCCCCAAATAGGAAGTCTTCTGCAGCCCTCGGGCCAAGTAAGTGGGGAGCTGACTGCACTTCGTCTGGGATTAACTGGCAGGAAGCGTCATTGTCTAAACAGACCGATGAGCCCAAGGAGAAGGCCATCGCAGGCCTCGTCCCAGAGAGCCAGCAGGGAAAGGCGTGCAGCGGCTGCCGGCGGGGGGAGGGGCTCCAGCTCGGGCCCTCCACGCTGCCCAGTGGCTCTGGATTCGCCAGCCCCTGCACGTCACTCCCCCGGCCTCCTCGGGGCTCATAAACATGCCTGTGAATCTACCAGGGCAGAAAAGTCCCTGGGCGTCAGAACAGGGGCCCCTCCCCGAACAGTCCCCCGGAAAGGCATTAAGGTTGAGCCTCATATTCCCATGACAGGGAGACGGCTCTAAAAAGGAAAGGTTTCAGCACGTAAATGGCTGCGTCTTAGTCATTTGCCGAAACGTGGAATCTGTCTGTGGGCCGAGAACGCTGGGCCCCATGGCCCTTCGGAGCTGAGGATCCGTCTGAGAGAACATCAACCTCACACCTGCAGTGTGAGGGACACGTACGGCAGGCCGTGGAGGGGGGGACAACACCCTCTGTCTCCCCAGGGTGAAGGCTTCTGCCCTTCCTTCTAAACCAGCAGGTCCCTACACGGGAGCGGCCAGGGTCCCTGCCGGGGTGTGATGGGGAGGAAGGGGTCCTGCTCTCAGAGAGAGGGCAGGCTCGTTCACGCAGAGCAACACAGCCGCTGTGGGTGCATCATTATTATTATCGTCATCATTGTTGTTGACCTTGGCCGCCCTCACCTCCTCAGGCCCTGCTGCCCAACCCGGAGCCTGCAAGTCCACCAGGAGCACGGGGCCCAGACTTCAGCCAACGGAGCCCCTCTTCTTTCGGCACCTAGAACATCGCTCGGCCTCGGGACGGCAGCAGCGGACACGCTGAGCTCCGGGGCCAGCGTGTCACGGAACTGCACGGCCACTCAGGAACTTCATGTGGGCTCAGTGGGCATCTGTGAGACATACTGGTTCTCCAGCTGACGGGCTGTATCCATGTGCCATGTCCAAGTGCAGGAAATGTCCCTTCTGCTGGGCCACCTCGTTCCTGGAGGGACCAATGGAAGCAAATGCTCTCCCTGGGCCACCTGGAAGCCTCTGGCAACCAGATGAAACCACTGCCCTCCTGCAACTCTGGGCTCCCTGGGGGCGCTATGTTGGGGTGTTGGTACTGAGCGTGGGGGGAGGCAGTGTGGCAGCCCGTGAGCCCGCAGGGAGATGAGGCCCCCAGTTCTCCTGAGAGAGCAGTGAGGTATGGCTGGGGCCACAAGGCCCCAGAGAGCTTGTGGGTCCCCTGTCCAGAGCCGAAGGGAGGGAAGGCCATCCTGGTACCAGCGTCCTTAAATCAGGCCCGGGCAGCGAGGCTGTAGCCCCTTCAGAGCCTCTTCTGGCACTTTCCTCCTGGAGTCGGCACCTTTCATGAAGAGGCAGTCCTGGTAAAGGGCAGAGAGGGGTCAGTCTCCACGCTGGACACATGGGCAGAGGGAACAGGCAGCCCAGTGTCTGCAAGGACCCACGGGAGAGGCTTGTGTGCCCCGAGGAAGCAGGAGACTCGCCTGGCAGAGGCACACCAGCTGCTCCAGACGCCCCTCTCGGCCTCCAGACACACCTGGCTCCGTCACTGCCCACCTCGGCCCCGCACGGCCAGCGGTGGACGGGCTCAGAGGTGCGGGTGCTCGCCCCAGCCCACAGGATGGGGAAAGCCAGGACTGCCCCACGCCGGGTCCAGAGCCACCAGCCTCTCCCTGCCCTGGCCGCCCGTGCCTCCCAGGAGGCAGCAGGAAAAGCCCCCTCAAGGAGTAGAAGGCTCGTCCGGGGCCAGGCTCGAACACGGCCTGCCTGCTCTCCTGAACCTGGGCTGCCCAGGACAGAGGTGTCATGACCAGAGACTTTCCCTCCAACTGAGCATTAGTCACACACTGAGACTTCAGCCCCAAGCTCTAGCTGGGCCCAAGGCCCCACCAGGCTGACGTCACTCTCCCCCTGCTCAGGGCACCACAGTTCCTCTCTGACCCTGGGCTGCAAGGTATGCTCCCGCCAGCTGTCGCCTGCAGGGCCCAGGGCCCTGAGCTGGGGGTGGAGGGCCAGATGCAGACATTGGTGGTCAGCAGACAGCCCGCATGTCTGTGTGCAAGGCCAGCGGTGTGGCCTTGTGGGTCAGTCTCTCCGGGGTCAGGCCTGCCGCTGTCCCAGCCCGTATTAGAAGAGGTGACCCAGCTTCCAAGGGGGAAGGACCTGCCTGTAAGCTGGAGCCGCCCACACGCAGGCCGCTTGGTGCTACTCCTCACCCAGGACAAGCCCTGGCCTGCCGAGGGAGGGCCACACGCGTACACCAGGAGGGGGCCCTTCTGCCCTCAGGCCTGGGCGGCTTGGGCACAGGTTTCCCTGGATGAGCCCCTCCCTGGGCGGAGCCCCATCCCCGTGGAGCAGAGGGGAGATTTCTGAGGATTCCCACCCATGCCGCACACATCACATGCATCATTCTGCTGCCCCCAGCCCCCTCGCCCTGACCCCAGTGGGGAACATGGCTTCAGGCCCATCCTCGGCACGGTGACGTTGCCGCACCAGCATGCCAGGGCCCACGGCTGGCTGAGAAGCGCCGTCAAGATTGCCCACAGGTGCTCCCAGCATCCTCCTGGCCCTTCCTGCACGGAGTGGAGTGTCAAGCTGGGCGAGCCTCCAGGTCACTCCTCACAGCAGACTGACTCCAATGGACAAGCCTCAGGGCTGGGTCCTCCTGAACGTCTCCGTGTTTCTCCTGCAGTCCCCCTGGAGTGTGAACTGTAGACAGAGGGGTGTCCGCGTCCCTGACAGCCCCGTCCACACAGAAGGCGGCTGTGGGCGCGAGGCACGTGGGGCCGCCCCTCCCACCCACATCTCCCACATTTCCATGCTGTTGCCTGGAAATTCCGTTTAACTTCTCTAAACCACCCAGCGCAGACCCTCTGTAGGGGGCGATCAGTTTACCGGCTGCTGAGAGCTGGCTTCTGTACTGCACACCTCCACCCGCTCTTCTCAGGAATGGATTCTGCGGTGTCGCCGCTGGGCCTCTGGGAGCTGGGACGGTCTCGGCTGGTCCTCCCTCAGGTCCCCGCAGGGCTGACAGGCGGCTGTCAACACCGTGCTGCCTTTGCTGTCACTGCTCCTGCTTCCTTCCCTTCCTCCCATGGAAAGTAATTCTCCCCTTCTCTCTGGGGGCTTCCAAGAGTTGTTCCCGACCTTGGTCTCTGATGTGTCCAGGAGTCTGATCCTACGTCTCGGAGACCCTCCCCATGCTGGAGGCCCGGGACTTGCGCATTCTGTCCCTCGGGCCCTCCTGGTGATTCTGAGAGCTGCCCACACCCCTTCACTAGTCCCTTCCTACCAAAACCAGAGAGGATGGGTTCTTCTAGCTGCATCTAAGAATTGTGACAAACTCAGGGTGCACGCCCCGCTCTCCCCTGCTCTCTGCTGGGAGTGCCCTTCCAGCCCGGATGTCACGGGCTTAGACTGTGGACTGTCCCTCAGCACTGTCGCTCCCCATCCTGCTTCTCTGCCCGGCTCTGCTCCTCTGCTGAAGTCCCTCCTAGACGCACATCGTCCCCCCTTCGCCCCTGGCAGCCGCTCCTGTGTGTGCGTGATCTGCATCCCGGCCAGATCCCGAGTTCTGTCTTCTGCGGTATTTCCCTCTTCTCGGTGGGCACTGGGTGGCCACTTCTGAGACTCTGAGCGCATTCTTCATCTCCGAGGACTCCACGCCCAGCTGCTCTTGCCAGGGTCTGCCCCATTGGTTTCTCGGTTTCCTTGAGTGGACGCAATTTCTTCCTTCATTTCTCTGTCACAGGCAGATGGAGAGTTTTTGACACACGCCCATGAACTTCATCCGGAAAGAACTCATGTTGTGAGTGTGGATTCTGTTGGCTTTTTTTAAAAGTGAGGTGGAATTTGTATAACATACAAGCGATCGCTTTAAAGCGCACCGCTCGGTGACAGTTCATATGCTCTCGGACCTGTGCAAACAAGACACACAGAATCTCACTGCGTGTTTAGATTTGGGTTTGCAGACTTATTTTGAGTCGTTTGGTTTTCAGTCATTGGGTTTCTGCTTTTGCTTTATTTCTGTCTCTCCCTCCTTTTTGGTCTGGAAGTTGTGCAGCGGCCTCCACCCAGCCGGCCGGACAGCCCGCCCCAGGGCTGGTGACCCGCAGGGGTCTGGCACCGCCACAGTCTGCTCCTGCCCGGCCTCGTCTCTGCTTCCCTCCCGCAGCGCCCTGGAGGCCGGAGCCAGCCCAGCCCGGCCTGACACTTCACCCTCAGTTGTGGGCCCGAGTCCGGGCAGCCAAGTCCTCTCTCGGGGACCGAACGCAGAACCGCCACACTTCCCGCAGAGCCCGTGGGCCTCGGCTCCAGACACGGGGACTCCGTGTCCCACCTGCAGAGACATAATCCCGGTGTTGAGCCCTCCTGCCACCTACTTCTGCCCTGCGTTGGGCAGAGGGGTGTGGGGTGTGAGCTCGAAGGGCTGCCTCGCCCCAAAGTCCATACCTGCTTCACCGGGTACGGATTTATTTTATCCGCTGTTTTGGTAGAAGCACACCTGTCTACGTTGGGCATTGCCAGCAGGCTGTCCTGGAGGAAGAAGGGACTACGGGGTGTATTTCGGGGGCTTCGGCGCATGGCACAGCTCTGGGCAAACCCTCCCACACGGAGCACTGACGCCCTTCACCGCGTGGGAGGCGGGACACACATGCAGACACCCGTCCCCAGGAGAAGAGACTCAGGCCCGACCAGGATGAGGACTGTCATGTCTGCTCAAGAGCAGGGGTGATGGCAGGAAGGTGAAGGCAGCCCAGGCCGCACTGGGAGAAACTGGGAGGGGCCCTGGGGGAGGCAGCCTGGGCCCCGGGGGTGAGCTGGCTGGGCCACTGCCCAGGCAGCCCTGCCACACCAGGCGGCCACAGGCCCATGACCCCTGTCCCCTGGCTCGGGCAACCAGCCCAGGAAGCCCGAGGGGTCTCTGTGGGCGTCTGCTAGGACCACCGAAGGGACCCTCTGCCAACCTCGTTTCCCTCCGGACCCCCACAGACTCACACGCAGTCTGGGGCATCCGGGGAAACAGTCTGGCTCACGATATGGGAAATCAATCCTCCGAAAGCCATTTAACAGAATGACTTTGACCAGTTTGCTGAAAATCAATTCTCTAAATGGTCCATTTACCCAAACTTGAGACAAATGTTTTAAACCTGTTCTGGGCAGTTGGCTGCAGCTGTTTGCCAGCAGGGGCAGAAGCGGGGGCTGCAAATTCTGGCCAAATACCTTAGCCAGGGTCAAGGGCACATTCAGAAGATCAGGCAGTCAGGCTAGACCGATGTGTATCTGCCAGAAAGTAGCCAGAGAGAAAACTTGGGGGACATTCTCAGTTATTCACCACAGAGATCACGGGGGGCCATCTGGTTCTGAGCAAATGGCTGTAGCGAACTGATCTACTTCCGAAGGCACAGCAGAAACGAGAGGTCCAGAGTGTGGTGGGATCCCAGCGGCTCCACCTCTGCCAGCGCTGTGACCGCAGGCCAGGCCCGCGCCCTCTCTGTGCCCCAGCTGCCCCCGCCCGAGTGGTGGGAGGGTAAATGAAATCACGCAGCCTGCCGAGTGTCTGGGGAGGGGGGTCAGGGATGCTCCAGGCCCTCTCTGTTCCTCTGCCAGCGGCCACTCGGAGTCCCCTTGTGCTCTATCACAAGCTGGCTGCTCCACACATCGGGGCCTGGGTTTCAGGAGGAAGTGACATCTGCAGAAGCAGAGAGGGCTGGTCCCTGAAGGCCCCAGGAGCAGCTTTCTCTCCCTGCCGTGTGGGGACACAGGGCCCTGCCAGCCAGCCTGTCCCTCCCGGCCACCACTCCCTCCTGGCCGCCCTGTCCAGCAGTCCCTTCCTTTCTTTCTTTGTAGGAGCAGATTCCCTAAAGCAGCCACCCTTCCTCTCATTTCCGCCCCACCCCTGTGCCCCGGCGGCCCAGTGCCACCCTTCGGTCACCACACCGCATTCCAGAGCCCATCTGAGCCCTCGTAGCATTTGCCCGCCAGTCCTGGGCACTGCAAATCTATAGAGAGGGACTGGAAGGAGGGGGCCCTTAACCCCCTTCCCCGCTCCAGGACATACTTCCCCCGGGGCTGCCTCTGGGTTGGGGTCCTCCCACCAATGATCATGGCTGCCAAAGGCAAGGTGACTCTAGACCAGCTGCCACTGGAGACACTCGGGGACAAAGGCGGCTTGGTACTAGAGTTGCTCTCAGGAGCCGCCACTGCACAATGCCAGGCACCAGGCAAGCTCCTACTGTGTGCCATCTCCCACTGTGCACATGCCCCCACTGTGTGCATGTCCCTACTATGCACGTCCCTACTGAGTGTGTGACCCTTTTGTGTGCAAGATCCCACTCCGTGTATGCCCCTGCTGTGCACATGCCCTACTGGGTATTTGCCCTTCCTGGGTTGTATACTTGTCCCTACTGTGCACATACTCCTGTATTTGTGGTCCAACCACAGGCATGCTTGCTCCTACTGTGCGGATGGACCCCGAGCCCCATGATCTCAAGGCCTGGGGCCTTTGCACACAAAGAAGCTGAGAGCTGTGCTCCTCACTGCTGGCCCAAGTGTGACTTGGGCCATCTCCGTGGAGAACACCCAGCAACCCGCCTCCCCACGACAGCCCACAACAGGGAGGCTGTCCCGAAACAGTCCCTCATCCGGCGGCCCTGGGGCCTGCCTGCTCCCTGGGAGGGGTCTGCCCTTCTCCTTCCCCAGCTGCACTCAGAGACGAAACACCACGGGCTGCTTGGGTTGGAGACACCCGAAGGCAGGCAGCTGAACTGGAGCCCAGAGGGTGTTTCGTAGGCGCCGCCTGATCCTCCTGCCTCATCCTCTGTGGGGAAGCCGAGCGGCCTTGCTAGAAGGGCACACCCTGTCCCCTGCTGCCCGGGCTGGAGAACGGCCAGGCCCACGGCCTGCTGCTCCACCCACAGGGAGACCCTGAGGCATCACGTCTCCAGGGTCTCTCCAAAGGCCCTCTGGCCCTACCCAGTAGCCCGGCCTCTTCTATGAACCAGAAATACATTTGCCCTTGAGAGAGTCCACCCAGGGTGGTGGAGTACAGGAAGGAGCTGGCAAGGGGTGAGTTCACCCCGAAGTCCCCGGGCGTGGCCTCCACTGGGGGCCCACAGACCCACACTCACGGGGGTATCAGGGCCTCAGGCTTCAGGTTCCTCTTCTCTAAAATGGGGCTGGCAATGGTCCCCTGAGCACAGCAGAGCAGAACTGTTGTAATAGGGATGTTTTGTTTTAAGTTTAGGGAATTGTCTCCAGGAAGATCAGGCTAAAATACAAATACTAGTTTTAATACCCCACCTTGTCTACACAATTTAAAGAAAAAGCATAATTGCTGAGGTGTCAGCATTTTGTACCGAGGGGCTGCAAGATTGAAAACGCTGGGTGGCTTCTGGGCTGGAAGACAAGGCCCTCCGCGTGGGGTGGCTGAGGCTACGTATGACCCCGGTATTTTCAGCTGCAGCTGGAGGAGTGGGCAGGACAGAAGGCCTCGCCTCAGAAAGGACCCAGAAAGGGCCCGCCGCCCACAGAGGCCCTGGAAGGGCCAGTTGCCAGGCCAGAGGAAGCTGCCGTCTAAATCCCAGGCCCTCTTCTTGGTGGCCGCGCCCTGCACGTGTGCTGCCCGCAGAGCCCCGGGGGCGGCTCTGAACTGGCCAGGCCGGGGGAGGCGAGAAGGATGCCACCAGCCAGGCCTGACGCAGGCCACACCCGCCGGGACAGGTGGCCCAGCCTCCTCACCAGACAGCGACCCGCCCGCCCTGCCCACGAACCACAGGAATGTGCTGGGGGGTGAGCGCAGCCTGCGGCCTCTGCCCTCCCCAGGGGCGGGGATCTCCCATGGTGATGACGAGGCCTGTCCGGGCCCAGGAGACACAGCCCCTAGCAAGGGTCTGCCCCTCCACGGAGCATCCCAAGCTGGCCTCCTTGCTTGAGTTTTTAAGGAACGCGGAACCCAGAAGGAGTGCAATTTCACCTCAGATTCATCACTTGTCCCAAACGGACTCTCCTTGGTACCTCTCAGACCAGAGCCACTGCCAGCATGTCCGGGGGGCCTGGGCTGCGTCAGAGATCTGTCATGAGAGAATCAGCTTTGTAACACCCTCCGCCTGCTCTGGACGACCACGCCATTCACAGAGCTGGGCCCCCCGCTCCCAGCCTGCTGTGCATGTGTACACACATGCACACACCACGCGTTACACACTACATGCCACATGCTACATGTACTACACATCACATACCATATACGCCACACCACACTCTCACGTACCACACACACCACCGCTCATTGCCTGAGAACCTGCTGCCACAATCCCCTCCCCAGGTTTGTAAACAGGGTTCATGCACACACCTGTCAAAGCAGGTGAATACACAGTGCACACATATGGGTGCGGCCTGAGAGTGTGCACAGCATGCGTGCGCACACTGTGCGTGCGTGTGTGAGTGCACGGAGTGCGTGTGGAATGCCTGCGGGTTTGCAGCCCTGGGGCCGGAATGTACAGAATCCCCCCAACTCATTCCTGCAGCACCAGGGGCTGGGGGCAGGCAGGGGCTGTTGGAGTTTCGGGGATGAGGGTGGGGGCTGCACTGCTCCCCCCAAGTGTCCCTCCCAAAGGGGATCTCTGGCAGTGGGCGAGAACCCCAACAGCCCCATTACCCTAGCAGCACCAGGCACTGCGCTTCCGTCTCTCCTGTTGCACTGGCATCTGGTGCTCGGCAGGGCCCAGGACACTTCCTGGATGAGGATGTGGCCGGGCTGCCCACCACCTGGGTCTGGGTTCCCTGCGGGCTCAGAACCTGGAAACCAGGAGGCGGCTTCTGGCCCAGCTCCCAGGGATGGGACAACAGCTGCCTTCACCTTATGGGAAGGGCCCTCAGAAATGGGAGCACATGGCCCAGAGTGAAGACTCGTGACAGTCACAAAGCCCCCGGGGGGGCCGGGAGGAGCGGAGGGACTTCTGGGAGGACGGGGGAGGGGGGAGAGGGGGCACGCAGTGCAGGGCTGGGGTGGGAGGCAGCTGCCCGCGGGAGTTACCTGCAGGCACTCGGCTCTGTGGCCTGAGAACGGCCCAGCTCAGACCCCTGAGCATTCCGTACGAGGTGTCTGCCAACGTGGGCACAACGGGGCCTGGGGCCTCAGATGAAGGGACTGAACCTGGGCCGAACGGCACTGTGCTGGGACCCCCAGCAGGGCGAGCTTCAGCTTCACTTCGCTCACTGCCACGTGCGACTGAAAACGGGAGACACTTGTAGCTCTAGCCAGGCCCCCCATCCCCACGGGCCCTGGGAACCCTGGTGTGTGCGCGTCTGTGCACATGTGCCGTGCACACTCAGCGTCCCCATGGCCAGGACTCTGCCCTCGCTGGTGGGCCCCAAGTCAGTCCCGGCCTGTCCCCGCCGGCCATCTGGCTCGTTGTTTCCATAGGGCCCAATCCTGGTTCCGCTGGGAGTTCAGAGGAAGGCTCAGCGGCTCGGCCCTCCTGCAGCCTGCCGGAGGCCACGGGCCGCCGTTTCCTGATCTGGAGCATGCGGGCGGTCAGGGCGGAATGTGACCCAGCCTGGCGCTGGGTCAGCGGAGCCCCCAGGGGCAAACACACCTCGCACCCTGCTCCCTTGGATCCCCACCTGCCCCGTGGGTGCTTCTGGAGCGGTGGGGGTGGGTGGAGGACAGGCTGATTCTGGGAACCTTTCAAGGGTGGGACTCTGGAACCTAAATCCTTTCAAAGAGCAGGAAAACCTTGGCCCAAGGGTGGGGCTTTCCTCTGGTTCCCAAGCCCCGAGGGCAATGACCAGGTCAGGGGCCAGGACTTATTTGGATCTTCAAAGAGGCCGGAGCCACCCGCCCGAGGGGTCAGCACACCCCACTGGCTCCTTCTCATTACAGCCTGAGCCAGGAGACTCAGATCTGTGTTCAGGGACCAGCTCGACCAGCCCACCAGCCGGCTGCTCCTGACCCCAAAGCCTGTGGGGGGCGGGGGGTCACATGCGGGGTCAGAGCAACTCGACGCAGATTGGCAGCAGCCCTCAGGATGCCCTGTTGGGGCCCATCCACTTGTGGCTCATCCGCTGGCTGGCCCACGCCCCTGTGCCAGGTGTCCAGACCCTCACAATGGCCCTTGGCAGATGACAGACTGTCTGGCTTAAATGCCTCCCTGGCTAAAACTTTCAGGCTTTTTCCATAGGCTCACGGCAACTCCGCCCCCACCCAAGAGCGCCATCTGTTGCATGCAGAGTTTCCACCCCATTTCACAGCTGGGCCTCCCCATAAAAGGCTGTTTAACAAGAGTCTGGCTAACCCTCAGCAGATGATGCTAAGGACCGGGCCCCATCGATGTGACCTGAGCCACCAAATCACACACCCCGGCTCTGAGTGTCAGGTAGGCGAGGGGAGAAGCAGCCCTGTCACGGCAGCCCCTCATGGGGCGTGGCAGGGCAGGGAGGCCCCCTCCCGACTCAGGGCTCACTGAGCCCTTCGGATGCTGGTCAGTGCCCACAGTCCTGGCTTTGGGAGATGAGGAGCTAGCTCCGTAGTCACCAGAGCAGTGTTAAATCAATGGTACAGTTCCTGTGGCAGAGGTGGCCCAACGTGGTGAACCCAGGTCCCTGCTAGCAGGCCCTTCCTCCGTCGGCCTGGGCTGTGGGCAGAGCGCGAGGGCCGTGGGGATGGGCCGAGTAAGCCAGGGGGGCACTCTTCTGCTCTTTCTTGCCAACACCTACCTGTGACCACATGCCCCCAGGGCTGCCTGGGTGGTGGGCTGCCCGCCTTGCACCCCAACGGCCTTGGGGGCCTCTGAAAGCCCACCCCAGCAGGACTGTGCTCCAGGGGGGCAACTAGGACCTTCCTGAATGGAAACCCATCCTCGCTGCTTTGGGAAGCAAGCATGACCGGGAGCTCCAGAGTGGCCAGCAACCCGCCAGAAGCAGGGGGAGAGAATGCAGCAGATTCTCCCTCACAGCCTCCGAAGGGACCGGCCCTGCCAACACCCTGATCTTGAACTTCCAGCCTCCAACAATGAGAGAAAATAACTGTTGTATAAGCCGCTCGGATTGCGGGACTCAGCTACTGGCAACTCCAGCAAACGCACAGGGGAAAGTAGTCTCTCGCCGTGGGTGCCGTCCGCTGTGGGGTTTTCAGAGCAGCCCTTTATCAGGCTGCACCCGCAAACACAATGGAATAGCCTGGTGCCAGTCGGGGTCTGGGCAGCTGGCTCATTAGGCACCACCACGCCCAGGACCCTGGGCCCGACCACTCCGCAGCCACTGCTCCAGGCGCTGTGCACCCGCCCCCGCCCGGCAGGCACACCTGGCCGTCGCTGTGCTCCCCTGGCCTGGCCCGGCTGTGTGGACACTGGCACATGAGCCCACCCTGCCCCATGAGCCTCCAGGCGGTGACTGCAGGGAGGGGTCCTGGGTTGTAAGCTCCTTAGGGCATTAACACAGCTTCCCTGCTGGTGCCTGGCCAGGGCAGAAGTGAGGACGGGTGCAGGGTGCTGTCCTGTCTGCTCCTCCAGGCTCCGAGAGGCCCAGGCAAGCAGCCAGCGGGAAGCCCTCTCTCAGCACACTTGCTGAGGACCTCCTGTGTGCTGGGCACCCAGGGCTGTCTCCAGTGAGCAGCCAGCCAGGGGAGCAGACCTATGAGGAAGACACTGACCGTGGGGTGGGGGCAGCCGTGGGCAAGGAGCAAACCTAGGGGAGGCAGGAAGTCCAAGCTGCCCACTCCAGGGTGGAGAGCTGCCTTACCTGGGGGGCCAGGTGTCTGAGGAACCTCTGCCTGCTCAGGTGGCTCAGCAGCTGGCCTTGGGAGTGTCCCCTCGTGCCCCAGCATGCAGAGCCCAGCTACGAACCCCCCTGCCGCAGCTCGGGGCCCCTTTCCCCAACTTCAGTGGGGCCTAAGGGATGCCCTGGGGAAGGGGGCTGGGAACGTGGAGGCAATGCTTTTCCAGGATTCCTGAGACCTCACCTCATCTCTCCCCTCTCCCCCACCCACACAATCCTGACAGGAGGCCCCGGGTGGTCGCAGCATGGGCCCCCCCAAACTCTCCCTCCCGCCTTAGGGCCCCCTGCAGGGGCAAGTGCTGCTGGCTTCAAAAGTTACCCAAATCCAGGCAAGGGAGCGGGGCTGGGACATCCTGAATCTAATGAGGGACGTACACTGCATGGAAGTCCCAAGGCGCGGACCACAGCCCCCAGGGCTCCGGACAGACATCCCCACCCCACCAGAAACACAGGCTTCTCCAGGCGTCTCCACAGCTGCAGTCAACCCCTGACCCTGGGGGAGCAGCACCGGGTCGTGTCCTGTGTGTCCCCTCCCCATCCGAAACTGAAGTGGCACGTGGGGACGGCACAGACAGTGTGGGACGTGTGCCAGCCAGGAAGAGCTTCCTGCTGCTGAGAGGCGGCCTCCGTGAGATCACAGCTGAGCCCGTGCAGCTGGCTGTAACGGAGCTGCTGGCCCAGAAATGCCCTTACAAGGGTAATGGAGCTGTGGCCGAGACCTGAACAGCGCTGTTCCCAGGGCCGTGGGGGCTGCTTGGCACCAACCAGGGCTGCCACAGGGGCAGTCGCCGTGGTCACGGTGGCCACAGCTGTTCCTGTCTGGCCAGGAGCTCCCAGCCCCTACCTGACTGAGAAGACCACCCTGCCCCACCCGGCCCACCCATTCTTGGGAGGCCGTGAGGGAGGGAAGTGGGTCTGTGTTCTGCGGGACTGTTTCCCAGTGCAGACCAGCCATCCTTGTCTGCACTGACCGCCCTCCCAGGTCACCGCCACCACCAATCTCATACCTGGGCGAGGTCACCTCCCTTCCCCACTGCTGACCACCTGCTAACTGAGAGATTTGGGCAGCAGTGAGCTCCGACCCCTGCACCGTGCCAGGGTCCCCTCTGTCAGCATCTCCAGTCTGTCCCCCATACCTGGCTTTCTCCTGCCTCGGGGCCTTTGCACTGCTGAGCTCCTCTGTCCCCGCTGGCTGGCGCTCTCCCCACTCTTGCTGACTGTCCTGTCCCTCGTGGCTTTTACCCCGTGGCAGCACCTCATTTAGTGATTCATTTACTTCTTATCTCTACCCCACTGGGATCTGCTGAGTCCCACCCGACCCAGTGTCCACCCTGGGTCTCTGGGCAGCGACAAGATGGCAGAGGAGAGAGAGTGACAGGCAGCAGGGAGGCTCCTGGGGAGGCCAGCATCACTGGCTGCCCCCTGGAGAGGCGGAGTCCCCAGGTCCTGATGAAGCTGCACCATCACCGGGGGCGGGCGAGCTGCTCCCAGCACCAGCGAGGGCCCTGAGCTCTTGGGGCCGCCCTTCCCTCCCCCACCCAGTCCCGCCGGCCACCTTCTCTGTGTAACGAGCACCGAGCACCGTGTCCTTCGGGGGCCCCCAGCCTTCGTCAGAGTCTCATTCTTTCCTGTTCCAGCTTCGGGCAGGCAGACACCCGTAACTGCCAGGTGCCTCTCCCCTTGCCTCAAGGTCCCACTGACAGTGACCCAAGGACAGTGTCCCTGGGGGGCAATAGGCACCACGGTGAGGATCCAGCTCAGGGTAAATCTCTCAGAACTGCCCCCTGCTCAGCCCCGCACAGGCTAGGTGCTGTGCTGGGACATAGGTGTCCACACCCGCCCTCCTGCTCAGGAAGCCTGGGTTCGGCTGCTGTGCCCTGGGCCTTGCTGCCCGGGGGCCCAGGGCAGGAGTGGGGTGTGGCTGGGCCTCTTCACTCCAAGGTGGCAGGCCTGCTGGGGCAGCAGGTCTGGGCCAAGGGTCCCGGCCAGGGGGAGGAGTTCTGACCCCACCCAGCTCTTCCTGAGAGAGGATCCATCTATCCATCTGAAGCCAGCAGGCGCCTAAATTCAATCCCTCCTCTGGAGACCAACAGATCTGCAAACCATCAGGAGACAGCCCCAGGCCCCGGCCTGGGCCAATTCCAGGAAGCCCGGTCCCAGGAGGCTCAGTCCTGTGCTGGCGTGGGGTGTCCCTGCTGGCAGCGGAGGCCGCAGGGCTCCTCCCGCCACCTGCGCCCGCTCCCTCAGCCTCTCCTCTGCAAGGCCGCTGCCCAGGCTCCCCCAGGGTTGCCCCCAGCTTCAGACCCGGGCTCCCTGGGGCTCAGCGCATTTCCTAAAGAAACTTCCTCAGGAAGCAGAGAGCTTCCCCCGCTTCCTGTGTTCCCAGAACTAGCAGAGAGTGCAGACACGGAATCATGGGCCTTCCAAGCAGGCTGAGCCTCAGGGAGGGCTCGGGACTGACTGTGACCTTGGGCAAGCCCCAGCCCCGCCACACCTCAGTTTCCCCAACCACAGACAGGGATGCGGCTCCCTCCCGTCCTGACGCTGCCGAGGACTCGAGAACCAGCCTCCACCCTCCAACCCCACTCACACCCCTGCCAGCGCCCTTTCCTCCCTCGGCCCCAGAACCTTCCAGAGAGGTGGTGCAGAAGCTGTGTGGCCTCGTGACTCACCGCTGGCTGCAGGTCTGCACTCCTGTCACTGAGGTTGACGTGGGTGCCCAGACTGGAGCCGCGCAGGGAGCGGAGCAGAGAGAGCGGCCTTCTGCCGGGGATGGGTGAGTGCCAACGCTCCCGGGCTGCCAGCAGCCCTCCAGCTTCCGTCTGTAACATTGGCCCGGAGAGCACGTGAGAGCTCGGTGCTCAGTTGTTAGGAGGACAGAGGAGACCCAGTGTCACGTCTCCACCGTGCAAGGGCATGGCCACCTGGCTGAGGCCGTGCACACACAGCGACAGGCTCCAGCCAGAGCTGGGCGCCCGCTCCCATCAGGAGGCCCCCGGGGGTGGAGGACAGAGGACTTTACAGCCCAAAGCGCTCCTGGGTGAGAAATGGAGGCAGGGCTGTGGCTTTAAAGCAGGCTGTCTTCCCTTGCGCCCACTCTGGCAGAGAAGCGGGGAGTTGTGAGGATGGGGGGCGGGAGACTGGGCATGAAGGTTGGATCTGTCAAGGGGACTGTCCGCCCTCCCGCCCCCTCTCTTCCATGGACTCCCAGGGTACAGGCCCTTGCTTCAAGGCACACCGTTTGTCCGTGGAAGGCCATTACGTGGACAGTAACCGTCGCTTCTATTTTTGTGAACAACCTTTAACAAGCTCTGTGGACCCCACCCCGTGCAAGGATAGAACAGGGACTCCTGCGCTCCCACCGCACCCCGCCAGGGCCCCTCTGCCCAGAACCGTTCCTGAATTGTCGGGTTTCCTAGCCCCCACTCGCGGGTGGGTGTAAGGTGCTCTCCCTGCACAGGGATGAGGTGGGCCATCTTTTCCCAGGTTTACTGGCCAAAGGACCGCAAAATGCCAGCTCGTGATGGAAGCCCCTTTTCCATCAGCTGCGGACTTCTCTCTGTTTGTAGAAATTCTTCCCTTTCAGGGACTGACCCTGTCGTCCTGACTGCTGCACACGCCTCTCCCCATCGAGCCCCAAGTTCGCTGCCGAAGGGAAGAGGAGGGACAGGCAGGGAGTTCACCATGCGCGTCTGGTGACCGACAGGACAGATCAGAAGCCCGTCCCTGAGGCCGGGGCGCAGACACAGGGGTGGTTCACGCTCCCACGTCTGTACGACCCGCTGGGGGGTGCCGCAGCGGCATTTTCCTTAGCAAAGACACTGCCGCTGACCCCTGGCTCCCGAGGACGGCCCCCTCAGAAGGGGGAGCAAGCAGCAGGCAGCAGGCATCTCCCTGGGGTGGGGGCGGATGTCCTTAGACAGGGAGGGGGCCACCTACAGAGGAGACCTGGGCTCCCCAAGGAAGCCACAGGTGAGAGCAGCAGCTCCCACGCAAGCTCAGGTGTGCATACATGCTCATCTGTGCGTGTACACGCAGTTACACAGGGTTCAGCGATGCTTTCAAACACGGGACATTGTGCCCAAGGGACAGGGACTGGGAGCTGCTGACGGCTCTCAGGGGGCTGTGACGTCGTCGGGAGGTAGACACAGCCTGTCAGACCTGCGGGAGGCGGGGGGGGGGGCCTCTGCTTGTCGTTACCTGGGCTCCACGGGCCCTCCTGGCCCGACAGCTGACCCCCAACTAAAGTGCTTGAGTTGGTGAAGAGAGCTGTCACCCTCAAAGTGAGTCTCAGGGATCCATCCACACACGGGCAGCACCATCCCCGTGAGCCACACGGCTGCTGAGGCTGCTGAAGCCTTCCCGGCTCTGGGACGGGCGTGTCTGCTCATGCAGTCTCCATAGCGGGGCCCAGGGCCTGGCCCAAGGGGGGTCGTCCCCAACTGCCCACGCTCACCACAGGTCCCCTCCACCCTCAGGCTCAGTGTCTGTGCAGAGTCACCTTCCGTGAGGACCACACGTCATCCTGTCCCGCTGACTTACAAAAACATGAATTCACATTGGTGCCCAGGACACAAGGCCAGGCAGTTCCAGGCTTCTGGTCCAGGGCGGGCTCTAGACACAGTGCTGAGAACCGGGGGCTCTGAGCCGCCCCTCACTCCACTCTCTGGCTTCCCTGCACCGG
>CM052539.1:184817328-184868378 GCA_028533065.1 Trachops cirrhosus | reverse complement strand
AGACTTGATCAAAACGTAAAACTCTTATACATCAAAGGACACTATCAACAAAGTGAAAAGACAACCCACAGAATGGGAGTATTTTTAAGAGTCACAGAGCAAGCAAAGGGTTAATATCAGAATACTACAAATTCCCGCAACTCGGCAGCAGAAAGACAAACAGCCCAGGTGAAAATGAGCAATGGACATGAATAGACATTTCTCCAAAGAAGATATACAAATGGCCAATAAGCACATGGAGAAGACACTCGACATCCAACAGTCACCAGGGAAATGCAAATCAAGACCACAGTGAGAGACCACCTCACACCCACCAGGACCACTGAACAGGAAACAAGTGTGGTGAGGAGGAGGAGGAGAATTAGCGCAGAGGAGTTTATCGGTTTGGCAGTTTCTCTAAGCGACACACGAGAGTGCCGTAAGATACAGCAGTTTCCCGTTTAGATACACGCCCAAAAACTTGCAGCGGGGACAGAGACTTGCACACCGGAATCCACTGCAGCATTGTTCACGACAGCCGAAAGGCGAAGCAACCCCAGGGTCCGTTGACAGACAGACAGACAGATACATACAAACACACTGTGGTGCGCGGGTCCAACAGCACACTTACCAGTCGGCCGTAAACGGGATGAGGTTCACACACATGCGGTGACATGGATGGACCTCGAGGGCGTTACATATGCTAAGAGAGATAAGCCAGACTGAGGACACACACTTCACGAGTCCACTTATATGAGGTGTGTGCACAGTCAAATCACAGAGGCAGAAGTGGAAGAGAGGATTCCAGGGCTGGGAGGGGGCAGTTGAAGCTTGGGAGTTATTGTTTAATGGGTAGAGTTTCTGTTTGGTATGACGAAAGTTCTGGAATAGTGGTATGATCACCTAATACTGTGAATGTTTTTAATGCCGCTGATTTCTACACTTAAAAGTGGTTAAACTGAATGTTTAGCATTTGTTTATGTGGTAAATTTTACACGATCTTTAAAACTTGGAAAACTACAAATAACAACAAATCAGTAACAACCATTTTGTAACACGCACTGGTACATTCAAAGACCACTTCAGTCCACTTCCACATCTGCAGACACGTTTCCGTGGGCTTGCCCTCAAGCAGGGAGACAGCCAGGGGCCTCCAAGATGAGCCCTGTAAAGGCAGAGGTGTACCAGTTGTCTTTCGCCCTCCCACCTGAGCCTGGACTTAGCAAGTATCCAAAGACTTTGGGTTCATTCATCCCACCTTCTGAGCTTGCACGCCCCCTACAGGATGCTGTATGCTATACGGCATCCTATACTATACCAGGGTCTGCCCTGGAGACCCAACACTGGTCGGGGAAGTCTTTCCCAAGTAGTCTAAGCACATACATCATTAAAAAAAAACCAGAGCAAACTTCACCTTCAGGACTTACTAGGAAATTAGTTAAGTCTATGAAAGTACCTACCAACCATTTCCACTCACCCCGATGTCAGGGCAATGCGGCTAGGTCTGGGGGAATCGGTGTGACGGGCACACTCACAACTGGTATTGAAACCCTGCCTTGCCCAGGGTCTGACTTCCAGCCTCGGGCCAGTTTTCCCAGGCCCCAGACTTGTGATACTTGCTTGGTACTCTGATTTTAAAATCCTCTGGAATAAGCGAAAGACGCAGGGCGAAACAAGTGTCTGGGATGCGCAGAGCCCCTTCCAACATCAGGCTTCTCCCAGTTCATACCATGCGCACACAGGGTCAGAGCCACCCACGAGGGCCGCCCCTTCCACACCTCACAGGAGCTGCCTCAGCTGGTAACAGGCGGCCAGTGCAGATCACCTGGGAGGGGCGGGAGGGTGGGGTGGGCGAAGTCCCGATGGGGGCCTGGCGGGTTTCACACCCTACACCAAAACTAACAGCACGGGAGGAGAGAAGAGTTCCTTGGCTTGAATGTAAGAGCAATTCTTCACAAATTAAATTTTGAAAATATATGTACCATGTTACTGCTTTTGTTCCTGATTTTAACATTTACCACAGACCTCAAACACTGTCAAGTACTTGCTTTTATGCATACCTTTAAAACTGCATTTCCTTCGAATTCTAGCTGCAAAAAAATTTAAAGAACTCATGTTTTCTCCTCGACCTTCACATGAAGAGCAGAATATTACAAAGACTAGCCACACTCTGAAGTTGGCCTTAAGTACTTTTCCTGTGACATACATTCACAACATGCCTTTGTCATTTTCCTTCCTGAAGTCGTTTTCATAAGAACACTTCGTATCCTTAGCCTTCAAAATTAGGAGAGAAAACTTATCCTTCCTCCTCACCCCCCAGCTCATCAGCTGAACGACAAAACGTGCACAGGCTCCGCCCCATCATTTCTCCGCGCCACTGGTCCCACTTCGGCAGGAGACAGACCCTGTGTGTGCAGAGACAGCACGAACTAATTACATTAGTTTAGCTCCCATTACCTTATCAAACAATCAAAAAGGAAATGATACCGTGCTAGGAAAACTACAGAAACACAACACCCTTGATTTTATTCGCCAATCATCAGGCCCTACAAAAACATGCAGCACAGATGGACCAATTTCTGCCTCCATGAATTTTAAATTGCTTTTTACAACATTTCTCTGGCCCTGATGAGCTCGTGTTTCACAATATGCTGGCTTGTGAAATTCAAGCAACTGTGCCTTCCCCTAAGCTCCTTCATTCAGCCTCAGCCATAAATCGCACACTGCCTACAGAAGTCTACTTAGAAGAAAAATGAAATTATTCTAAAATGCCACACAACAGAAACAGCTTACACACATCCCCAAGAGCGCCACTGTAAGGGACACCTGCACGTGGTTTTGCTCATACAGGACACCGGGGCCCACGGCCCAGCGTCACGCTGAAGGAAGCATCACCAGGAGAGCCCGCACTCCCTGACGTGACCTTCAGGAGTGACTCTGATGGACTTCAACTCACACAAGTGGTATCTATGGGAAGTGAAGTGGGCCCCCCTTATCCTTGGCCAGTGGCCCAGCCACAGATGAGAAGGAAATCTTTGGTGAAGGGACCCCGGTACCCACCGTGTACAAAATTTAAAGGACTTCAACCGACTGCACAGGCTCTAATCCGTGAGGCCTTTTCATGGTATCTGTTACATGAAAAAGTGGCCTTCATTCTGAGTTTCCAAAGGGCCCAGAAACGTAAGGAGAGTGTTCCCACCAAGCACTGTCGTAGGCAGCTTCCTAATGCCAAGTCTGTAGCGTTTCGGAATGGGACACGTGGAGCACGCACTGACTCTTCTGACTCTCTTTATTCAAAAATGAAAGAGGCACAAAAATACAGAACTAAAATGTCCGATGGCATCTGAACGAGCAGGTCACCAAAAGGTTTAAAGGTAAACTTGCATTCAGAGGATTAATTATAATTACTAGAGAGAGAATGAACTGTTTTTCAAAGGAGCGTGTCTCGGGGAAAATGCTGACCAGTGGGACAGGTGGTTATTTAACCCCCAGGTTTCTGAGATCTGGGGGCAACCCACAGGTCTCAGAAAGTGGCCTGAGCGGCAGGAGCCACTCTGAGAAGCCAGGCACAGCTGACACGGCCGCTGCGACGGGATGGATTCTTTCTCAGGCTCCCCTTGGCAAGGTTAACCAGCCGCCCACAAGGAGGAAGTTGTGCGGACACCTATTCATTCCCACCCATCTCTAGTCAAGGACGCCTGGCCATCTGTGACACACGGCACACAGCGATGCTGTCAGGACACAAAGGGGGGACCTCGGGGAGGGGAAGGGACGTGCCTACACATCACAGTCCAGAGCGCGGAGGTCTTCCAGGAGCTCCTGGGCCACGGCCTGCAGGCGGGGGTTGCGGCTCCTGGACATGGCCAGGATGCGCTGCAGGGGCAGCGAGCTCCGGAACTCGGAGGCCGACTTGGAGAAAACTTCGGGTTCCAGAACCACCGACTGGACGAGTCGCAAAACATGAAGACACACCTCTGCGTCTGGATCTAAGGGGAGAGAGGTGACACTCCGGTTAGAACGAAACTCCTACAGGAATCTCTGGGTAGAATCTACCACCAAGGGTTCTTGGATTTTCTGAACGACAGACTTGACAGTTTTGAAAACTACGAGCTGACCCAGAAACAACATAATTTCTTGATGTAAAAGCTTAGCTCATAAGAGCAGCATGACAGAACTCATCTGTCATCTATTTAGTAACATCCTGTCTTCAAATATTACTCACAACCATGTAACTTCAAAATGCTGAACTAAAAATACAAGGGCTTTTCATGCTGCTGGCTGGAATGCGGTCCTCCTGCAGGACTGCTTTCGGAGGCGTTGCTCCACTTCCGCCCCGACCGCGGCAAACCCCTGAGAAACCCCGGCGTGCGCTCAGAACACCGAGTTCCAGAGCCACGGGCTGCATGCAGCCTTCACGCTGTATTCCGTTTTCCCACGGGAGTTACAGAACCTGGTGGCCCTTCCTGTATTGTAGCGTCTGTTAACAACAGCTGGACTGAAACAGCAGTCCAGCGCGAAGTTCTGCCCCTTCACCAGGTGGACCCAGCCCTCCCTACCATTTCTCCCTATGGGGAGCCTTTAACATGCCACGGATCTACTTCTTGATTGGATATTGTAATCGGAACCAGGCTCAAAACCAGGGCCTTGTTCTTAGCACTAGACTTGCAAAACCTGTTAAATAAGTGAATTGAAACAGTGGACAGAACAAGCCTTCAGCAGGAACTGCCACGATACCAAGGCCCACCCAGGGCCTTCCATTCTGAATCAGAGCCCCCAGGGCATCGTGAAGACTGCTGTGCTGGGGAAGGAGGAAAGAAAACCCTGTGGTATCTGGGGCAGGACAGGAAGTTCAAGGCCTAGATTAGAGTCCTCCTACCTTGGGGGAGGGGAAGGAAACTATGTCTAGTACAGGACCTGCCAAAGGCACCTGGCAGAAGGCGGCTGTCACAGGGAGGAGACCACTAGCAAGGCCCCACCGCCCCCACGCATGTGGACAGGAGTTGGACCAGAACAACAGAGATTTCCCCTTCATCCCCCACCGGGAGCCCAGCAGACTCCCAGCAGCCAGGAGAGCGGTCCGCGGCTGGGGGAGGGGCGACGGATGGAAGGACACCTCTGAGGCACAGACCCAAAGGGACAGCCGACAGCTGAGGGGGCGGCAGGGCACTGAGGAAGGCACGAGGAAAGGTCAGAGGAATATGTAATCCCTCAACTTTATTTTTTATCAAATTTGTTTTATCTATTCTAATTCCTTCGCTTTTTCATATAAATTCTAGTATGTTTGTCCCCCAGCTGTTAAAAATTCTGCTCGGGTCTGGACTGAAACTGCAGTGCACCAGGATATTATTCTGGAAGAGAACTAATGTCATCACTATGTTATGTTTTCCTCTTTTTTTCTTTTTTGGCCTATTGTATATCGTTTGTGATGAGCGGTTTTCACTCAGCATTATGCTTTAGACCGTCATCTGGATTGAGAACAGAACTGTAGTTCATCCATTTCCCATCCATTTCATTGCATGAACTGATTACCATTTATTGTCCCTTCTTCAATTAGTGAATATTTTGAGGTTTTCTTGATTTATGGTATTATAAATTATAAACAATGCTTCTACATAAAACTTTAAGTGCCTCCAGTGAGATTTTATTCTTTTTTGCAGGGGAGGGTGGGGCTTCAAATCCCTGTTCTACATGTTCTTAATGAAGCCTTTAAAAATTATAAAATAAGGCATACACAGAATTAGAAATAATATAACTCGTCTGTGTGTGCTCACTACGCAGCTTAGTCACATCACAGGATTTTTTCCGACCCCTCCCACCACCCGCCCCTGAGGCAACCAACACAACTTCTTTGTGTTCGTGGGTCTGTTTCTGTTTTGCTTGTATGTTCATTTGTTTTGTTTTATTTAGATTCCACATAGAAGTGAAATCATATGGTGTTTGTCTTTCTCTGACTTATTTCACTCAGCACAATGAAAGGTCTATCCATGTTGTCATAAATGGCAAGATTTCCTTTTTTATGACTAATATTCCATATATATAAAATAACATCTTCTTTATCCATTTATCTATTGATGGACACTTAGGCTGCTTTCATATATTGGCTACTGTAAATAATGCTGCAATAAACGTTGGGGTACACGTATCTTTTTGAATTAGTGTTGTTTTCTTCTAAACACTCCGAGGTGGAGTTGCTGGGTCCCATGGCAGGTGTTTTCATAGGGGCTGCACCAGTTTACATTCCCACCAATAAGGCCTTTTCTCCACATCCGACGCTTGTTGGTTGATTTTCTGATGACAGCCATTCTGACAGGTGTGAGGTGGTATCTCATTGTGGTTTTGATTTACATTTCCCTGATGGGCAGTGACGTTAAGCATCTTTTCATATGTTTATTGGCCATCTGTATGTCCCCTTTGGAGAAATGTCCTCTGTCCACTTTTTAATTAAAAATTTTTTGGTGTTAAGTTGTATGAGTTCCTAATATATTTTGGGTATTAATCCCTTATCAGATATCACTGGTGAATATCGTTTCCCATCAAACAGATATTCTTTTCATTTTGTTGATGGTTTCTTTTGCTATGCAAAAACTTTTTAGTTTAATGTAGTCGCTCTAAAATTTTTTTTCTTTTGTTGTCCTTGCTCAAGGAGATGTATCCAAAAAGATATTACTAAGACTGATGTCAAAGAGTTTACTGCCTATATTTTCTTCAAGGAGTTTTACGGTTTCAGGTCTAATATTTAAGTCTTTAATCTATTTTGAGTTCATTTTTGTACATGATGTAAGAAAGTGATCCAATTTCTTTTTCTTTTTTCTTTTCGAATGTATCTGCACCCTCGGCACCAGCAAAGGTTAAGGAATTTGAAGCCAGAGTACACAGAACGTAACCACTGCAACAACACCACCCAAACCCAGCCTAACACCCCAACGGCCAACAAGAGGTGTGGCCTTTCCCAGCTGTAAACACTATTTATCTCAGTCTCTCCTGCAGAGGTTGGTAGCTGTGGCCCAGAGGCCAAATGCAGTCCATGACCTATTTTTGTGCAGGCTGTGAGCTAAGAGTGGTATTTACACTTTCAAGGGTTACTTAAAAAGAAAAACAAACAGGAGACTAATGTGCAACAGAAACCACACATATGGCCCTCAAAGGTCAAAATATTTACTACCTGGCCCATTACAGGAAAAGTGCTAGCCCCCTCCTCCACCCCCCTACCCCACACACTCCACTGCCCTACACACAAAGTCCCACATTGGATCAGAAATCACAACGACCAAGCCAGGGAAACACAAAGCCCACAGTGACAAAGGAATCAACCAGACTGAGATGACCCAGACAGAGGAACAAATACAAAAACAATCAGAAAAGGAATTTCAAATATATATGACTAGTAAATAGGAAAACACTTTAGAACAAGAACTATTACCAGAAATAAGGAGGGACGTTGCATAATTATAAAGAGGTCAGTGTGCCAAAACGACAGCAATGCTAACTACTCATGTACCTGACAACAGATTCAAAAGACACCAAGCACACAACACGACAGAACTCCACGGGCCAATAAACCATCTCGCAATTAGAGCTGGAAACTTGTAGCACTCTTATTCCCATTATTAATTTTAAAAAAGGAAGAAAATCAGTAAGGATAGAGAATAATCCCTGAATAATAAATGCTTGACCAACTTGACCTAATTGACATTTTAAAAAATGCAAAGGCAGTTTTGTGATTACAAGGGATTACATTCGAAATTAAAAAATGCATAATAGGCAACAAAATAACAGTAAAAATAATGTGAAAAATTCCCAAATAAAATAACACACTTCTAAACAATCTCTGGATCAAAAGGGAAGTCTTAAAGGAAACTAGGAAATACTGCGAATAAAATGAAAATGAAAACACAATATATTATAGAAATTTGTGAATGCAGTTATATCAGTGCTTGTAAGGAGAAATTACAGCATTAAATGTTCATATTAGAAAAAAAACAAAGGTCTCAAGTTAGTTATCATAGCTTTCATTTCTTATTTTAAAAATTAAAAACTGCCCTGGTTGCTGTGGCTCAGTGAACTGACTGCCAACCTGCACCCTGAAAGGTCGCTGGTTCGATTCCCAGTCAGGGCACATGCCTGGATTGTGGGCCAGGTCCTCGGCTGGGAACATGCGAGAGGCAACTGGTCGATGTATCTCCTGCACATCAGTACTTCTCTCCCTCTCTTTCTTCCTCCCTTCCCCTCTTTCTAAAAATGAATAAATAAAATCTTTCAAAAAAATTAAAAACTGCTCTTCAAAAGATACAGTTAGGAAATGAAAAGACAAGCCACTAGACTGGAAGAAAATATTTGCAAGACACTTACGTGATAAAACAAACAAAAAAACAAAGCCCTGAATCCAGAATATAAAGAGATTTCTGAAAACTCAATAATAACAAAACGACCCAATAAAAATAAGCAAAGTATTTGACAGCAAAGGAGTCTTTACCTGTTTCCAACCTGGGCTGGTTCACCCCTCTTTAGGCAACCTGGTGGTCCCAAAAAAATATTTGAAAAGACACATCTTTTCATGTGCTTACTTGACATTTGCATATATTCTCTGATTAGGTGTCTTTTCAAATATTTTATTCACAGTGTCTATGCTTATAATTGCCCAAACCAGAAATAACCCAAGGTCCTTCTACTGATGAGTGGACAGCGACCATGGTGCACTGCGGAGGAGCGATCGGCAATACAAGACATTAACAACTGACATACAATGATGTGATGAGTCTCAAATGCATGGTGCTAAGGAAAAAAGCCAGACTTTAAAATCTACACAGTTCATAACTCTGTTTATATCCCATTCTGGAAACGCCTAAAACTAGAGGAACAGAAAACAGATCAGTGGTTGCCAGGGCCCGGCCGTCGCGGAGGGCTGGTACAAAGGGGCACGAGGGAACACTCTGAGGTGATGGCAGTGTTCCACGTCTCGATTATGGTGGTGGTTACACAGTGTATGCAATTGCTTAAAATCACAGAACCATCTACTAATAAGTGAACTGCATTCTGTGCAAATTATAAATCAATAAACCTGACCTTTCCGAAAAGGTTGCATTTACATCCCTGGACCCTCACCTGTCCCTGCCCTGGCTTCTTCATCTCAACAAACAGCATCGCCACTCACCCCATGCTCAAGCCAAAAGTGCAGGCACTGTCACTGACTCCTCTCCCCTTCCCGTCGTATCCATCAGCAGTCTAGCTGACTCTGTCTCCAACAAGCCCTAAATCTGAAACCAGCCCCCCTAGGCGAGGCTATCTTGTCTCACCTAGACTGCTACAATCTCCTTCTCTGGGGCTTTCTTATTGAATACTTCTGTTCTTTCCTTTTCCCATCCCTCTCCACTTGCCAAACAGCAACCAGATGAAACCTCGTAAATGGAAATTAGAATATGTCACTTCTCTGCTCTCCAACAGGTCTTCACTGCATCCAGGATAAAATCCCTGGTCTTCCGTCTGGCTCAAGAAGCCCCACTCAGCCTAGCCCTGCGGCTTCCCTGAGGTCATCGCCCAGCCCAGCCCTCTCCCTTCCCCACTGTGCCCCAGTGACACTGGCCTGCTCTTGCATCCCTAAATAGGCCTAAGTCCTTTTGCCCTAGATGTCCACTCTGCCCAGAATGCCTCCCCCCAGCTTCTCCCTTCCTTGCTCCTTTCAAATTTCAGCTTAGCAATTTCAACTCCCACACGTAAAGACCCTGGAAAGTATCACTCCTACACTCATAACAAGAAAAGCAGAACAAACTGAAAATCAAGGACTTTTCTTGGACCCATTACTGGAGTGAGGCTGCAGGGTAATGACCGGCAAACCTAGAGAGTGACAGCCAAGCCGAGTATTCCTGGGACAGAGACCAGTGGGGCCCGAACTGAGAGGAACATGGAAGTGACCACTCTGACAAACTGCTGCAGGCTGGGTGTGGACCACCATGCCAGTGAGAGACTCCTGGGGGTGGCACTTTTAGGGAGAACCCCACATTCCTGTGGGTTTGACCTCCAAGGAACTCACCAGGTTCTCACATGGCCTGGCGGAGATGTAATTGCCCTGAAACACACCCAGGGTGCTTTCCGTGACAAACGCTTTTCTCGTTTGTAAAGTCTCGAGATGAGACTTTACAAGCCTTACCCCACCCAAGCGGACAGGTACTTCTCCCACTATAGCCCCTTCTTCCACTCCTGACTCACTGACAGAGGGGCGGGGGCTAAGAAACACTTGTGAGGGTCCCAGTCAGGGACACAGGCCACTAGAATCATAAGATGATGGAATACTCCTCCTCCTCTCACACACCTTAAATCACACCAGCAAAGATCACAGTACACAACAACACACAACAGGAACTACACACACAGAGCGTCAGAGCTGGAGACTGCAAGACACAGACGCTGTCTAAGAAGGAGCTCTCAGGGAAACTCGAAGGTGACAGGGGAAACGGTGAGAACAGGAGCATGAAGCCACTGGAGCCGAGGAGCACAGTCCAGCCCTAGCCAGACGAACATAAAACTGCACCCCGGCAAGTAGCGTTTACCCTTCAACCAAAAATTGCAAGGCACACTGGAAGGAAAAGTGCACAGTCTGAAGAGACAAACCGAGCTTCAGAACCACACTCAGACACGACAGAGATTCTGGAATTAACAGACCGGGAATTTAAAGAACTATGATGAGAATGCGAAGGGCTCAGGCTGCCAAAACCGAATACCACAGATGGGGCGGCTTACACAACAGAAATGTATTTTCTCGCAATTCTGAAGGCTGACAGACAGTTCAAGATCAAGGTGTCAGCAGGGCTGGTTCCCCTGAAGCCTCGTCCTGCAGATGGCCTTTTCTCTGCGCTCACACCCTGTGTCCTAATCCCTTCTTATAAGAACACCCGTCACATTGGATTAGCATCCACCCTAGTGGCCTCATTCTAACTTAATTACTTCTTTAGCAGCCCTATTTCCAAACACAATCACGAGATACTGGGTAGGTTAGGACTTCAACATAAGAATTTTCAACAGTTCAGCCCGTAACAGGCTCTAATGCAAGAACAGAAGGGCAATGTAATCAGAGAGGTGGAAGCTACAAAAAAGAGTCAATTTCCACTTAAATATTCTCTCCTCAGAGAGTCGTTCCCTTACCACCAATGTAACTACCTGCTCACCCTGTCACCCACCCCCTACTTTAATTCTCTGAATATCAATTATACTATGGAGTCATCTCCTCTCCTCTCACCCCCAGTGAAGAGCAAGGACCTTGTCTGTCTTGCCTGTCACTGTATCTCCAATACAATAAATTTTGCCGAATGAATGAGAAGACTGTATTTCGTATGGCTAAGGCTACTATATTACACACAATAAGAACATTTCAGAACAAATAAAATAACTGCGCAAGAGGCAGAGACAGCTGCACAGCCCTCACAAAAGGGCGAAGCAGAGCAAGCCCCTGGAGCTCACACACGATGGTACACATGTAGTCAAGGGTGCAGCCCGAAGGGAGCAACCTCACGGCGACATCGTCACAAGAAAACAGCGTGGTGACCGTGCTGGAAGAGAACACGGACTGGGGGGAGGGAAATGGCCTATAAGCACCCAAACTGCACAGCGGGGGAGAATAACATGGAACTCGGGTCCGTGTGGGCCACAGATCAGCACATTCTGAGTTGTAACTACACCGGTTATTTTTTTAAACAATCATGGAAAAGCTAATTACTGGAGACTGAGAACGTTCCCACAGATGCTCAATCTGGGGGTTAGAAAAGGGTGAAGGGACTTAGACGAGAAAAGGCGTTCACCTGACTGCAACTCAGACATGACACAGATGTCAGGGTTACGTGACAGGAGTTTCTGAGCGGTCACCGCACGCGTTCTTCAGGGAACGACCGTAACAGGCTGGAAGCAAATGGAAAAACAGGACATCTCAGCAACGAAAGAGACAGTACAGAGAACAAAATGGAAATGCAAAATACGAGAACTGAAATTAAAAGCCTGATGGAGACAGAATGGAGGGCCCAGAGGAGAGATCAGTGACCTGGGAGACAGGACAACAGAAATCGCCCCGTCTGAATGACAGGGAGGAAACGGAGGGAGAACGAACGCAGCCTCTCGTCCGGTGGGACTGTAACAAAGATCTAACGTTCAGGTCACGGCATTCTGGAAAGAGAGGGAAAGTCAGCAGTGCTAGAAAGTGCCCAAGATGCAATCACTGAGATTTTACTCCACTTGGCAACGGACACAAACCTACAGATCCCAGAAGCTGAGCAAACACCAAACAGGGCGGACCTCAAGGAGTCTGTGCCGAGATGCGTCACAGCCAAACTTCTGAAAACTAAAGACAGAGTCTCAAAAGCAGCAAGAGAGAAATGACACCTCACCTGTGGGAGAAAAACTATTCAGTGATACTGGATTTCTCATCAGAAACCATGGAGGTCAGAAGGAGTTGACGCAGTATTTACCACGTGTTGAAACAAAAGAACTGTCAACTCAGAACCCTTTACCCTGGGAAAATGTCCTTCAGAAGTGAAGGGGAATTCAAGGCATTCTCAGCTGAAGGGAAATTAAGAGACGCTGTCACAGACCCACTCTAAAAGAAAGGCTAGACCCCCTGGAAACTGGCACAGGAGTGCCCCTGGATGCCCTATTCTGTCACAGCCCGTGGAGAGTGCAGCTCAGCCGCTCCATGCTATCGCCGCCTCCCCTTCCACTTTGCTTGGCTCAGGGGGGCCCCTAAACCGACACTGGCCCCTCATGCAGTAAGCCGGGTCCTCTACAACAGCCTGGAGGGTCACAAGCAAATGTAAGTCCTGATGCAATTTCTCCAGGACCCTGAGACCAACAGTCTCCCCTACCTCCCAGTGCCTTCCCCTATGTGCCCCTTAGATAAAACCCCCATGGAGCTTGCTGAAAACCCACTCTTTTGGTTTGAATTGACCAATCCAGCCCCAGCCCAGGAACCTCAAAGCACTCCACCCACAGACCCTCATAAAGGCCTGAGTCCCAGGCCCTGCCTCTCTCTGCCTGCACTTTGCCTTGACCTTCTCAGGTGGCCCCTCCACATTTGCCAGCTACCTCCTCCAGGACCTGTGACTAAGAAACTTCTCTACTTCAATTCCCCTTGTGTTCTGCTGCTGAACTGCAGCTCACCATCCAGCGACCCGTCCTGCACAAATTAAGTGTTAATTTGACTATTTATAATACAGCCCAAAAGTGGAAACAACACAAATGTCCATCGGGTGATGGATGGATAAACAAAATGTGGTACATCTACACAATGGAATATTATTTGGCAATGAGAGGGAATGGCGCACTAATACATGCTACAACATGGATGATCCTTGAAACTATGATAAATAAAAGAAGCCAACACAAAAAGCTACATACTATAAAATTCCAACTATATGAATTTCCCAAAGTAGCTAAGTCCATGGAGACAGAACACAGAGTAGTGGGCTGGGTGGAAAGAATTATGGGGAGCGACTGCTAACGGGTACGGGGGTTTCTAGGGTGGTGATGAAAGTATCCTTAAATTAGACGGCTGCACAGCTCTGCAAAGACACTAAAAACTACTGAGCTCTGCACTGTAAGTGGCTGGATTTTACCGCGTGAGTGCTGTATCTCAACAAAGCTGTTTTTAGAAAAAGGAGATTAGTGGGATAACGGACAAGATTAGGTTGTGAGAGTGTAGCCGATGTTAATTTCCTATTTCAATAACTACTCTAGGGGTTTAACATTAGAAGAAGCTGGGGGAGGGATCCTCTCTGTACAGTTTTCGCAACTTTCTGTAAATCTAATAGAAGAAACAGAAGAGAGAAGAGCTAAAGGAAGGAAATGATGAAAGAAAAACCTCAGAACATCAAGAAGGAAGAACAATGAAGAGAATAAAATAGGGGTGCACACGACAGACTCTGCTCTGAGTTCTCTAAAGTATGCTTGTTGACTGAAGCAAAAATCATTGCAGCCTCTGGCGTGGTTCTCAATGTCCACAGGGAGACTATTTAGGACAATTTTAGAATAAAGGGGGAAAGATAAATTGGAAAAAGGCTGATCCAGTAGATAGGGATTAGTTATTACACACAATATAAAATTACATGAATAAAAACATTTTTCTTGGGTAGTTTTCATCAAAATGAGGTTAAATTTTGCATAAAACTGCACAAATCTCATGTACGATTCAAAAAGCTTGGGCAGGTGTACACACCCATGTGCACCCCAACTCTTAACAAGACGGAGAACACTGCCAGCCCCACACGGCTCCCCCACGCCCTGCCCTTCCAGCCAGTCCCGCTGAGGTCTTCACTTCTACCATATTAGTTTTGCCTGTTCTTGAAAACCATATAAATGGAACCACGCTTTTTTTATTTTTTAAATATATTTTATCGATTATGCTATTACAGTTGTCCCATTTTTTTCCCTCCACTTCATTCCCTTCCACCATGCACCCGCACCACCACCACCGGCATTCTCCCAGCTTAGTTCATGTCCACGGGTCATGCATGTAAGCTCTTTGGCTTCTCCATTTCCTACACTATCCTTAACCTCCCCGTCTATTTTGTATCTACCATTTATGTGTCTTGTTCCCTGTACCTTTCTCCCCATTCCCCCCTCCACTTCCTGCTGATAACCCTTCATGTGATCTCCATTTTGGTTATTCTGTTCCTGTTCCAGTTGCTTGCTCAGTTTACTTTGTTTTGTTTTTTTTTAAGGTTTAGTTGTTGGCAGTTTTGAGTTTGTTGTCTCTTACTGTTCACAGTTCTTATCATTTTCTTTTTCTTAGATAGATCCCTTTAACATTTCATATAAGGGCTGGGTGATGATGAACTCCTTTAATCTGACCTTAACTGGGAAGCACTTTAACTGCCCTTCCATTCTAAATGATAGCTTTGCTGGATAGAGTCATCTTGGATGTAGGTCCTTACCTTTCATGACTTTGAAAACTTCTTTTCAGTCCCTTCTTGCCTGCAAGATTTCTTCTGAGAAATCAGCTAAGTCTTATGGGAACTCCTTTGTAGGTAACTGTCTCTTTTTCTCTTGCTGCTGTTAAGATTCTCTCTTTATCTTTAATCTTAGCTAATGTAATTATGATGTGCCTTGGTGTGTGCTTCATTAGGCCCAACTTCTTACGGACTCCCTGAACTTCCTGGAAGTCTATTTCCTTTGCCGGATTGGGGAAGTTCTCCTTCATTATTTTTTCAAATAAGTTTTAAATTTCTTACTCTTCCTCTTCTCTTTCTGGCACCCCTATGATCAGATGTTGAAACATTTAAAGATGTCCTGGAGGTTCCTAAGCCTCTCCTCATTTTTTTTGAATTCTTGTTTCTTCATTCTGTCCTGGTTGCATGTTTATTTCTTCCTTATGTTCCAAATCATTGATTCAAGTCCTAGTTTCCTTCCCATCACTGTTGGTTCCCTGTACATTTTGCTTTATTTCATTTTGCATAGCCTTCACTTCTCCCTCTACTTTGTGACCATACTCAACCAATTCTGTGAGCACCCTGATTGCCAGTGTTTTGAACTGTGCATCTGATATGTTGGCTCTTTATCATGCAGTTCTATTTTTGGAGCTTTGATCTGTTCTTTCATTTGGGCCATATTTTCTTGTCTCAGTTTTGCCTGTTACGTAGTAAGGGGCGGAGCCTTAGGTGTTCACCAGGGCGGGGCAACCCATGTGGCTGCGTTGTCATGCTGTCTGTGGCGGTGGGGTCAGAGAGGGAACAGTGCCATTTGCTCCACTCTCCGCCAGCTTTCAGTCGCTTCCTCCACTTCCCACAAGCACACTGGGCCCTTTCTGGTGCTGCTTCCCGGGTGGGTGGGTTTGTGTACATTCTAGAACCCTGTGGGTCTCTCCAACGAACTGTCCTGTGAGGCTGAAAGTTTTTCCCACTGCCGCCCAACCCCCACAGGTTTATTCAGTCAGAAGTTTGAGGCTTTATTTGCCTGCGCTGGAACCCTGGGTTTTGAGGTCCATCTCGCTCCCCAGTTGTTCCTCCTGGTTTATCTGCGTGTGAATGTGGGACCGCCTGCTCCACCAGCCACCTCCTCACTGGGTCTACCAGCCACTGCCTTGCCGCAAGTCCTCTTCGCCATTCCTACTGGTTTGGGTGAATGTTTCTTCAACTCCTTGGTTGTCCGACTTCCATACAGTTCAATTTTCTGTCAGTTCTGGTTGTTTTTTGTTTTTAAATTTGTTGTCGTCCTTTTGGTTGTGTGAGGAGGCACAGTGTACCTACCTATGCCTCCACCTTTGTCAGAAGTATCTGGAACCACACATTTATTTGGTTTTTTTTAAAGATTTTATTTAATTATTTTAGAGAAAGGGAGGGAAGAAGAAAAAGAGAGAAACGTCAATGTGTGGTTGCCTCTCGTGCACTCCAACTGGGGATCTGGCCCACAACCCAGGCATGTGCCCTGACTGGGAATCGAATCAGCGACCCTTCGGTTCACAGGCTGGCGCTCAATCCACTAAGCTACACCCCCAGGGTGGAACCACGTATTTTTTTAAAAAGCACTATTTCATTATTAAAGCTCAAGCAAATCAAAACATATAAGATAATTTTCTGCTTGGGTTTTTTCTTACATTTTTATAAATTTACTCCCCTCTTAACATTTAGGGCTATTCTCACAAAGTCCTACTAAAAGTTTGGATGGACACAGAATCATTGGATCAAATATGTCTCTTCTCAAACAGCAAACAGATTTCTTTGTGAATTTTTTAAAAGATTGTATTTATTTTTAGAGAGAAGGGAAGGGAGGAAGAAAGAGAGAGAGAAACAGTGATGTGTGAGAGAAACATCAATGGGCTGGTTGATTAGAGAAACATCAATCAGTCAGTTGTCTCTCGCACATGCCCAACCACGGACCTAGCCCACAACCCAGGCATGTGCCCTGACTAGGAATCGAACTGGCGACCCTTTGGTTCATAGGCCAGTGCTCAATCCACTGAGCCACACCAGCCAGGAGTCTTTCTGGATGTTTTTAATATTTAAGTCATTTGGGAGTGGGGAGGAGACATGTGAGGAAGAGAAGCTATGCTAACAGGACACCCACAATTAAAAACCAATAATGCAGTTTTAACAAGCTAATCAAAGAACTTCTCTGGATGATATCCTCCACAGCTCTATACGCTCAGTCACTGGAATCTGTCACAGACAGATACTTCTGATAAGCACGCAGCACATTTGTCACATCTGTCACCGGCAGCGGCATCTGGAAGGAACTACGCCTGCAGTTCAGCCTAAATCACTGGACCACATCCGTGCCAAGCCGCCGAGCGGCCACCGGCTCTGTAGGTGCCCGGCTCAGCTCGCCTGTGCCCACAGCAGGCCAGGCGGCGGCGCGGAGGGTTTACTGCTGGCTAAGGACGAGGGCTCACCGGCGTCGGTGGCAGGCAGCGTTCACCCCCATTACTATCTGTAGAGATGTGGGGAGAATTCAAATGGAAAGGTTAGGATATAACCACATTTCAGTAAAAAGATCAGGTATTTTAAAATTGTATCTCTTTGAACACAAGCAGAACTGAAGTGTTCTGCCCCGAAGCTGGTGTGTGCTGACCCCCGTTCCTCAGGAAGAAGCCCGACGCGTGCACTCGCCACCGCTGACAGGGAGGCAGGTTGAAGGGCTCCCTCGGCCACCTGCCCCCACACCCCTTCGTATTCTCCAGACACACACTCACCATCACCATCGGCTTAGCTCGATAGGGCCCAAAGTGGGTCTCTTGGACACCAGTTCCCCAGGAGGTGACAGGTGTTTCCACCACCTCCCACTGGGGAGGGGAACAAAGGACAGGAAAAACGGCTCTCTGGGAATTGAGCTGCAGCTGATGAAGGACTAGAAGACAAGGACATGGCACTGAGACATCCATACTCCACATGCCCCGTGACAGCTCTTGTCACAGGCACTGACTCCCCGCGTCACATTTTTCAAACACAGGCACTCAGGCTGACACAGAGAAGACTTGACACACTCAGCCCGACGGACTCCCTGACAGCCGGCATGGCTCCCTAAGGCACAGCTCAGACTCACACTCACATGCACACGCTCCCTGGGCCTGTCCATTCTCAGCCAAACTTAAAGTGTAAACAAACAGTCTATCTTGACTTATCCAACATCCACCCTTGTTTTTGAAAACTCATGCATCAAATGCATATCGGGACTCTGAGGTGGCTGTGAGTCCATCTGCACGACAGGACGTCCTACGGGAGTGAGGCGCGGAATCTGGAGTCTCCCACCATCACCCTGGCAGAGCTGCTTAAACACAGGCTTTCTGTTTCCCCAGCTGTGGACTGCAGGTCTACGCATCTACGTGGCTGCTGTAGAGACCGAATAAGGAGACGCATGGAAGTGTCTACTGAAACTCCTGGTACGCAGCTGGCATCCAGTTTCCAAGCGACGCGAAACAAAGCCTCACCCCTGCTCTCTCCACCAGCAGCCCATTCCCACCACACAGGCCTCTGCTGCTCTTCTGACCGCAACCCTCGCACCGCCCACCCCTCTGGGGCACGTGCTTCCCCAGAAATCCTAGAGCCGTGGCCTGCTTCCTTCAGGTCTTCATGTGGAAGTCAGCTGCTCAGCAGCCTTCCACGAACATCTTAACATCAAAACAAGAGCAAACACTTGCCTTCCCATTCTCCTTCCCTGCCTTTTTCCCTCAGTAGCATTAAATATCACAAAACACATTGTTCTGCTCATTTATTTTCTCTGCTGTCTCTCTTCACTCACCAGCTCCGTGAAGGCAGGGTCTCAGGACTATGTGGCTCACTGCTGTATCCCCAGGGTCGAAACAGTGCCTGCATGTAGTAGGGGCACATCAGTAAAGAGTTGTTGAGTGAATTCAGTGTCCAGTGACAGAGGACAAAAGAATTACATAATTCAAAACAAGAAAACATTGCTACTAGGAGTAAACCTAATGAAAGATATTCAAAAGCTCTATGCAGAAAACAATATACTACTGAGAGAAAGATCTAAACAGTGAAGACAAGTATCACACCATGTACTGAAGTCTCAACACCGTAAAGATGTCAGTTTTTCTAAACTGATCTACAGATTCAATGCTATTTTAATCAAAATCAAAACAGCTTCTTTTGTGGAGTTTTATACAGAGATTGTAAAGATCACACAGAAAAGAGCTAATGACAGCAAAGGCATTCTTGAAGAAAAGTAAGCAAGGAGGACGTGCCCGCGGTGCTCTGTAAGAGACGACATGGTACTGCAGCGTGACAGAGATGGAATGAGCGCCCGGGAGCTCCTGCAGAAGGCCAGCAACAGACAAAGGATTCTCTGAGGGGCCGTGGGGAAAGGACCGTCCTGCCAGTAAATGGTGCTGGGCTGTGCATATCCATTTGGAAAGAGAATTAAACTTGATCCTTACCACACAATATACACACACACCAGGGAGATGGGACAGCTAAACATGAAAGGCCGAAAAAGGAGGCTTCTAGATTACAGAGAACTTCTGATTCATCAAGAGTCACCATTAAGGGAAATAAAGGAAGACACGGAGTGGTAAAATCTATGTGCAACTTCTACAAAACCAACAAAGATTCTGTTTCCAGAATGTAAAACTTATTAAGATGACAGACAACCTAACAGAAAAACATGTAGGAGAGTGGAACAGAACCCGACAAAAAGGACATCTGGCAGGCAAGCAAACGCAGGGACTCATCAGGAAAACGCCATTAAACCACAACGAGGCAGCGTTCGGCCGACGGCTGAGGAAGGAGGCCCACACAGCAGGTGCCAGGGGGCATGCGAAGCGACTGGAACGCTCCCGGGCTGCTGGGAAAATTTACGCCTGGCACAACCACCTGGGGAAGCCCAGCACCAGCTGCTGGAGTTGAAGACTCCCACTTCCATCAATCCCAAACTTCCACTTCTAACAGGTGCCCCCAACGGGAAAATACATGTTGTTTACACGGCCCGGCACCAGAATTTTGGAACAGCATTATCTGCGAAAGCCAAAATCCAGAAACAATCCAAATTTGTGACCCGCATAGTAAGCAGTCAGGTTCACACGATGAAATCCTATATAGCAGCGAGTCTCAACTGCGGGTGGGCGTTGCCTGTCGTAACTGGGGGGCCACGGGCCCGAGTGGGTAGAGGCCAGGGCTGCTGCGCAACACCCTGCAGCACACATGACGGCCCCCTGCTGAGGATCACACTGCCTGAATGTCCACGGCACTGAGAAAGCCTGCAGTGCAGCAGCGAACACGTCCACAGGCACAGGCCGCACGTGAGGGGCCTCGCAAACCAAATGGGCACAAAAAGCCGACCCAGAAGCATGACTCCGCTCACACCGTGTGCAGAACTGGAAACGAGGAGGCAGCAAGCAGCGGTCAGGAGAGTGCAAAGGGCTTCCGGGGTGCTGGCGACCTGCCGTCTCTCAGTCTAGGTGGTGCTAATAATGACTGCTCCTTTGTGATAATTCTCTCAGCCGCACTGTTATGTTTTGTATTCTTTTCTCTAAGTGTGTGCACTTATTAAACCTATTTGTTAACAGAAGGAAAGAGGAAGAAAGAGGGCAAGGCAGGGAGGGGACAGAAAGAAAAGTAACAATTGGCCAAAACCATTCCAGGGAAGCCCTTCCCACATGTCCGGGCCAGCAGGACTCCTGCGGCCCCTCTGGCATGCGGCTCAGTCCTCCCAGCCCACCCGCTCAGGCCCACCACAGTGACTTCCCTCCTCCCTGGACCCCTCCCTCGCTCTATTGGGAGCCCTGCTGCCCGGCTCAGGTCCCTGCTCGGCCACTTGATCTCTGGGTGGCACCAGTAGTGACCTCACAGGGCTTGTGAAGGGATTATGGGGGTTAATTGCATCTAATGTGCTCAGGATAAGGCCCAGCACAGAACAACACGGAGAATGCTAGGTATTGTCACCTCATCAAATACTTTGTACCGCCTCAGATTAATTCATTTAAGTCTTGCTTTCTGTGATGGTTAATTTCATGTGTCAACTGGCCAGAGCTGGAAAAACATGATTTCTGGGTGTGTCTGCGAAGGTGAAGCCACAGACAGAGTAGAGGTCACCCTCACAGTGCGGACGGCATCACCAATCCCCAGAGGCCTGAGCAGAACCAGAAGCAGAGGAAGGGCGAATTCGCTCTCTGCTTGAGTGTGAAGTCATCTTCTCCTGCCGCCAGACAGCAGCCCTCCTGCTTCCTGGGCGTTCGGAGTTAGACTGAATGACACCACTGGTCTCCTGCATCTCCAGCTTGCACAGGCAGATCTGGGTGCTGCTTGGACTTCATAATCACACGAGCCAATTCCTGTAACGCATCTCCTCTTAGATCAAGATGTATGTATGGATGGATGGACGGACAGACAGATCCTATTGGTTCTATTTCTCTGGTGAACCCTGACTACTACACCTTCTCTGCAGATTTCTGCAGTCCTGTAACACAGGCTACAAAGCAGTAGCCCTCATGGACCCAGATCCAGTGCTGTGCACACTCCTGCTGCTCACATATCTGTAGACCACCCGGTGTTGCACCTGCATCACAGGGAGCCACACTGTATGCTGTGTGCACCTGGTTTCCCAGGCAGGCAGGAGGGCTGCTGTCACATCCTGCAGCAGGAACCTCTGCGCCTGGGGTGTGTTGGCCCCAGCTGACTGTCTGTTAGACTCAAGTCTGACCTTGGACAAATTCTGGAAATAGATAATGCCCAATGTGCCTTCAAAATAAGCTACACATCACTGCAGCAGCTCATCCAGCTGAGAAATAGGATATTTACTTGTTTTCCCTTTGTTCCCTGCAGGTCTTTTTTTCTTTAAAGAAATAGGTGCTTTGAACACTAAACCATAATGTACAAATATCTCTAGAGTCACTGGAGTGTCCTCAATTAAAATCTAAGTAATCCATGCGGGCTGCGAACCAAAGCATCGCAGGTTCGATTCCCAGTCAGGGCACATGCCTGGGTTGCGGGACAGGTCCCCACTGGGGACCACATGAGAGGCAACCACACACTGATGTTTCTCTCTCTCCTTCTCCCTCCCTTCCCCTCTTTAAAAATAAATAAATAAAAAATCTTAAAAAAAAGAGTTGGAAAATTAAAAAAAAATCTAAGTAATCTAAATCATGTCGTATATACTACTTGTTCCCAGTGACAAGCAAGTATTCAGAAAATCTCCTAGTCACATTCGTTATGAATCTCTTTAGTCATCACGGCATCATCTCCCAGGTGGCAATTGTTCCTGTCCCTACAATGGTCCCTGATTTTTTTCTCTCAGGTTATTACTGCAACCAACCACCTCCAATGCATAAATGAAAAAGCATGATACTCCTGAGAGAAACAACACAAAGGATTTCTCTACAATCACTTCTCTATGATAGAGGAGGAAAAATTCACTGGATCAAGAAAAAAAATCCCATTATAATAAGGACAGAATCCATGCTCACAAATCAACCAAAACTGATGTGTCCCTGAGGAGAAAGCTGCTGAGCCGTAAGCCTGCGGACAGCTCAGACTCACAATGTTTTATACTGCCACAGGAGCCCGCATGTGAAAACCGCAGTTTGAGCGCATTTAGCACTGTAGTACAGTAACAGTGAACAAACCCTTTTGTGGGTGCTGTTTACTCCCGGCTGAGTGTCTTGTCACCCTTCTATGAGTGGCCCCTACAAGTGCTCTCGCTGCCACAGGGTGACAGACACCAGGGCACGAGCTCTGTCGAGTCCGACACAGCGCCCTGTCCTCTCTCAGAGTGCGCATTCTCCACTCCTCCGCAGAATGTGAAGGAGGGTCTCAGACTGCACACGCACCACACTAAACTCCATTCCCGTACTGATGGTCCCCAGCACTGCCGACAGCACCGCCACTGACCCAGCTACCCAGCCCCAAACCGAAGTGTCACCCTGGACCGTCCTCCCTCACATGCCTCTCCCTCAAAGCGTACCTCCGTCATCGTCACTGCCACCACCCTGGTAGGCTGCCACAGTCTTCTCACCGACCCCCCTAGCCTCTGACTGCTCTCAGCCTCCCCACCCACAGCAGCCCGAATGAGCTTGGGAAACAGCACACGTGACTGCCCTGCTCAGGGTCCCCTCCCAGGTCTTCTCAGCTGTGCACCAGCCCTGAGGCATCCAGGCCCCACTCTGCCTCCTCTCCTGCCACTGCCTGTACCCCCTCCGGCCACACTGGCCTCCCCCACTCCCACCTTCTCACTGCCCACGGCTGCTGCGGGGCCCTCTTGCTGCCTGTCCTTGGCCCATGATGCTCTGCTCACAGATCTCTGCATGCTTGTCCCTTGTCTCACTCAGGTCTCCACTCCAATACCTACAGAGCAGACCCTGAAGAGTGGTCGCTCTTGAGCCCTCATGCCACTCCACCCGTTTGTATTCTATGACACGTGCCATTCTACGTGTTCATTGTCAAGTCTCTCCGCCTGAATGTGAGGTTCACAGGGAAGCGCTCTTGTCTCGTTCACTTCTGACCCTCTAGCTCCTGGGACAGGACTCAGAGCTCAAGGAATACTTGTAATAAACGAGCCGCCCAAGTGCGCTCCAAGCCTCGGCACACCCTGCCCATGGCTCCAGCCGCCTGGGGGATGGGCGAGCTTCCTACTGCCATGGAGCCAGGCAGCGTCCCCCACCACTGGGGGGCGGGGCAGGTGGAACCCTCAGCTATGGAAGGGAGATTAAGCCTCTGAGGCGTATGTAGTGGGAAATAGAAGAAATAAAACACCCAGTCTCTAGTCTCTTACCCAGTTAGGTATTTTTTTAATAATATAATAGTTCCAGGACATTAACAAGCAACACATTGGGAAGTACAAACATGAGTGTGTCTGACACTCACCACGGGGCTGTGGAAAAGGATGGTCAGGTTTGGGGACAGGATGTCTGGAAAGGCCCGAGAGCGTGGTTTCACGTTGGATCCCGAAGGTCTGGGAACACCGCGCATCTCACCACCAGGTAACTGTGAGGTGGACGAGTGCAACTTCACAGAGTAGTCTATTTTATGTTTCTAGTTCTTCCTTCCAAAAATCCAAAGAGATGCTATTACTTCAGCCATTACAAATCAAAACCCCCTCATCTTGGCGGCTTGCATTAGCTCATCTGTTTCTGAATTACACTCTAGCAACAGATTCCTCACTTGCCTCCTTCCAAAATCACTTCTCAACTTTTCAACACGATACTTTAGACAACAGATCACACACAGAGGGAAGTGGAAAAGGTGTTACTTATCCCAATAAGGAATTTGCTCCTTTTCTAAAATACACTCGTGTGGCAGATGGGTCAGCTCTGATGTATATGCAGAGCCTGAATCACAACCAAATTAGTCCCCTCAACACACGTCAAAACACGTTAAAATAAGCAGCTGTCAGTACCCGCAGCAGAAACCCCACCAGCAAACACACTCCTCAGGACAGTGTATCGTCTGTTAAATGGAGGCAACACGCAACGCTTACATTTCAAGTTAAACGCAGGTTTAATGTATAAACTCAGCACAGCCCAGGAGAAAATGCACAAGCTCAGGTGGGGGGCCAAGGCACGAACAGCAAACACGGTACTCTCGGCGGACTGGCCTTGACCGAGTTCCTGGCCACTGAGGCTCGCCTTCCTCCTCAGCAGACTGGGAGTTCACCCGCCCCAGAGAGTGTCCCAGAGAGTGTCCCAGAGCACCTCGGGTGACAAGTGGAAGCTGGTGCCGGGAGAGCTGGCACTCCCCCAGACCTAGGGCTCCGGCCGTTGTGCCTCCTTCAGCCATGAGGAGCATCATGGACCTGCAGCCTGACAGAATTTGGGCATCTCATCTGAAGGATTTTTCCAAGAATTGCCTTTGGGTTTGGCTTTCCAGAAAGGTCAGTCTGTGGGCAGTAAACTTTAAATGGGAGAGCCTGTGGCAGCAAGCGTGTCTGTACTGACTGTGCTGACACACCGTGGGGAGGGGTGCGGGGAGGGCGACGAGCACACGTGGCCTGTCCCTCGGTGCTGTCTGGGGGGAGCACGGCCGACCCCCCAGGAAACCGTGGAACTGCCAAACTTCCGCCCACTGCGTGTACTCTCTTCACCGGACATTCGCCCTCACGCAAAGACCGAAAGAAAAAAAACAACTGAAAAGCACCAGTGACCTGCAGGAGGGTATCACACATGTCCCTGGAGTCCTAGAAGAAGAAGGGGAGAACACAAAACAAATCTCGAGGAAGTAACGGCTGAAAATAACCAACTTTAAAGTAAACTTGTACTCCTACGGATCCAAGGAGATAAAACGACACCAAGGCCCATCGTACGACAGCCGAGAGCCAGTGATAAAGAGAAACTCTTAAAGCCACAAGAGGAAAAACACGTCAGATAGGGAGCAACAAAGACACAAATGGCGACAGACTCCTCGTCGGAAACCAAGTCCACCGGAAGACGGTGCAGCAGCACCTTCATGGTAGAGAGAGAAGAGACCCTGCCAACCGCAGATCCAGCGCCCAGCACAGCAGCCCCCAGAAAGAACGGCGAGGGGACGCTCCGTGAGACAGAGGCCTGCCCCTGGGCGCTGGGAGCCCGGGGCAGAAGGGCAAGGCCTCGGGGAGACTGGGGCCCTCGCAGAGAACGTGGAGCTGTGGAGGGTGAATGCACAGATGTTCCTCCTATCCTTCCGATCTCTAAAAGGTAGCTGTTTAAAACAAAGATAATAAAACTGGGCTTGGAGGCGTTCCACACCAGCATGACCAGGAAAGGGCGGGAGAGGGAAAGGCACCGAGGCTGTGCGTTTCCCCACTGCAGGGGCACTGCGCTGCGTGGCGCAAGTGGACTAGAGTAAGTGAGACACGGACGGTTCGTGCCCCAGAGTGACCACTGAAAGAAAATTTTTTAAAAAAACAAAATGATATAGCTAGTTAGCCAATGATGGAGATGAAATAGAATCACAAAATAATATTAAATTAATCCAAAGAAAGCAGGTAGTGAGGGGGAAAAGAACAAAGAATGGGTAGAACAAGTAGAAAACAAACGGCAAGATGACATTTAAACACACACAATAATCACATTAACTGTAAATGATTTAACTATGATTAAAAAGTAGAGATTGTCAGATTAATTTGGAAAACACAAGGCCCAACAATGATATACTGTTTACAAGGAAGCTACATTTAAGTATAAAGACACAGACAGGGTAACGAATGAAGACACATTTAAAATTTTATACACAGACGCATTAATACCAATCAAAAGAAAGCTGCGGTGGCTATCCTGACCTCAGGCAAAGCAGAGTTCAGAGGACAGATAACTGCCAGGGACAAGCAAGGACATTCTGTAATGACAGGGAAATCAATTCATTAAGAGGACAGAACAATCCTAGATGTATATGCACTTACTAACACAGCTTCAAAACAAATAAGGTGAAAACTGATAAAACTGAAGGGAAAAGTAAACAAACCCACGATGAGGGTCAAAGATTCTGCATCCCTCTTGCAAACTGACGGGACAAGTAGACAGAACATCAGTCAGGATGCACCAGCAGCCGCCTTGAAAGTACGACGTTTACAGAACACACCAACCCTAACAGCAGACACACACTCTGCCCACGTGTGTGTGGAACACGTGGGACAGCCCACATTCTGGGCTATAAAACAAGCCTCAGCAAGTTTAAAAGCATTGGAACCACACACAGTATGCTCTCTGACCACAGTGGCATTAAATTAGCCGGTATCAGCAAGTTACCTGGAAAATCTCCAACCACACTATTTGGAAATTAAATAAGTCAACTTGAATTGGAACATGGGCTACTCAACATATTGAAGAGTAAGGTGACGTCACAAAGTCAAATAAATGAATGGTATCACAATTCTCCACAAGTTAGAAACATTTTTTTCATTTTTTCTTTAAAAGATTTTATTCATTTGTTCTTAAAGAGAGGAGAAGAGAGGGAGACAGAGAGGGCAAGAAACGCTGATGTGTGAGAGAAGTCTCAATCAGCTGCCTCTCACACATGCCCCGACCGGGGACCAAACCTGCAACCCAGGAATGTCCCTGACTGGGAATCAAACCGGTGACCTTTCATTTTTCATGATGAAGTCCAGCCAACTGAGCTAACCAGTCTGGGCTAGAAATACTTTATATACTACATTATGTTACATACTGTGGTAGTCATGAATAATGATATGATTCACATATTTTCAAAACATAAAGATGCAGAAGCATTCTCTTCATTGCAAATTACCCAGGGATCCTTAAAAGGCCCCCCAGACAAAACTGCAGACCTCAGGGGGCCCAGGAGATCTGCCCACAGCCTCTGGTGCTCGCTGATGCTGTGTAGGCTCCTCCACCTTAAAACTCACAGACACCCTCTCCTTACCAGCAGCCCCCCCTCTTCTCCCCCATCTCCATCCCTCCCTCGCCTGTCCTTAAGCCCTGTTCCTGTCTGCACAGCTCAACTGATTCTGCTTTTCCCAAGGAATCAGGGGCAACCGAACATGAGATCTAACAGCCTTCCCCAGTCCTCAGTCTCTGGGTTTTGCTCATCTTTCCTCTCTCAGACTCTTCAATGACATCCGGCCCAGCTGTCGCCCTTCACAGGAGTAACTCTGTACGTCACCAGCTCTACTTTACCTTCCTACATCCCAATGGAGAGAACATGGGGAGGCTCGGCCAACCCCACCTTACACCAACAGGGGTGCTCGGCGATCAGTACGTGCTCATGAATGTTAGGGCATAACAGTGAATCCACAAATGAGTGAACATGAGAGTAAATGTCCACCAGACGTCACCTGCCACATCCCTGCACAGGAGAGCAAGGCAGGGCCTGGCCTCCACTCCCTCACTTTCTAGCACTGTGAGTCTCAGTGTGACAGACAAGACAAGCGTGGCCATTTCAGCATGTGCTGGGAGGGTGAGCCCCACGTGCAGTGGCCCAGGAGAGTGTGCAGCCCAGGGGACACAAGGTTCCCCTAGGAACCTGTCAATAACACCACCTTCTCTGAGTGAAACAAGGAAAACCCCATACTTAGAATGCATGAATTAGGAGCCTAACTGAAAACAGGAGCAGAGCTGCAGACCCTGCTGCAACCTCCAGGGGCCAGGCCACATATTCACCTGATAAATGCTGACGGGACACACAGGCCTCAAACAGGACTCAGTGGCTGCCTGTACAGGGCACAGACAGTGTGACCGATGGTGGGCACCCTGGTGGGGCAGGTCATGTGAAACTGGAGAAGCTGGCCAGGCTCGAGCATGGCATAAGGTCGCATGGGGGCAGTGCTGGGGAGGCTGCTGAGGAGGGACTGCATAGAGCATGGCCCATCACCGGAGCCAAGCTCCGTACTAAAGGACTAGGGAGGCTCTCCAGGTTCCTGGGCTCATCCGTCTCCACTCTCTGTATATCCTTCCATGCTTTGGGGGCAGCTGTGCGACACAGGAAGAAGGTGCTGTGGATGGGGGCGACAGCACCCTCAGCACCAGCAATGACCACCCCAGGTCAACTACTCCATTAGCCTCTTGCTCTGTGAGTCTCAGTTTCTGCAAGCACGCATGACCTGAGGCAGTCTTTCCCGATCCAGATCATTCCGGGACCCCGAAAGACAGGAGGCCCAGACCACGAGCCCAGCAGGCCTCTTAGCAGGCTGCCACCATCAAGCCTTCTACCTGAATCATCAGTCACTTCACCATGCCCTTTCCACCTACCGATGATTCTATTTAGCACTTAAATTGGACAAAAAAACCAATCCACCAACCTCTTACTAATCGGTTGCTACACACTGCTTACTCCTCTGAAGACATCCAGAAAATCCACAAATTGGGTGTTTGCCTTGAGAGCAATGGAGTCTAAGATCTCTTTCCCGAACTCACATGGGCCATGAAAGGGAGAGTGAAGCCCTGAATAGTCAGACACAAGGAACAGACAAAGGGAATCATTCACAGTGTCCAAAACAGACAGACACAAGCAAGTCAGTCATGGAGAAAAGCAGTGTCGTTCCTACTCCAAGCTGCAAATAAGCCGGCGATGTCTGTTCCACAAAATGTAACGTTGAAGGCAACCTTCTACTAGCACGCCTCATGGATCAAAGCCTTGACTTAGGGACATGAAACCTTTTACAGAATGACATAATTATTATCTGCACTCCTAAGAATTAAGCACTCTGTGTGCAATCTTAAAAATTATACGTGTAATTATGTTTGGCTGTGGTTTTAAATCATGTAAATGAAGTGAAACATGGCTAACTCTGTTTAAAAAAACTTTCACTGAACATCATCTGAAGACAAAATAATGCTTTTAATTATCCTGATCACATCTTCAGCACCCAGTTTTCACTTGCTACTGCTATTAACAGCTACCATTATTGGAGAAATTGTTCAGCTAAACCATGTGAAGTTGTCATCTTGCTAGGTCTAAAGCGGACAAAAACTGGCAACTTCGAGGGGTTCCCCTAGTCCTGTGCCCAGGCACTGTGCTGGGGGCGCTGGCTCGATGGGCTAAGCGAATTCTTGCAGCAGATGTCACTGACACCATCTCACAGATGGAGAGTGGGAGCAAGTTGACTAACTTGCTCAAGACCAACAACGAACAAGCAGGATTTGCATCCCTCCTCTGCCACCTCCACGTCTCAACCACAGGCAGAGGGTTCTGTTAGCTTTCAATCTGCATTTTGTAATTTCATGTTTTGTTAATCAGGACTTCCAGCCAAGATGGAGGCACAGGTAGACACGCTTCACCTCCTCGCACAACCATGCAAAGGATCACAACTAATCTCAAAACAAAATACAACCAGAACTGCCAGAAAATCGAACTGTATGGAAGTCCAACCACCAAAGACTTACAGAAGCCATATTCATCCCGACCGCGGGAGAGGTGGAGATGAGGAGCCGGAGTGGAGGGGACATGGTGTGGCGGCAGTGGTGAGGCGGCAGCCACGGCAGCCAGCAGGGGCGGTCCCATATTCACCTGTTGTGGATAAAAACCAGGAGGGACACCTGGGGAGTGAGCCATCCCAGCCCCAGGCCAGACTGCACAGCCCAGGGTTCCATCCAGCCCGGAAAATAAAGCCTCATAACTTTTGGCTGTAAAAACTAGTGGGGGTTGGGCTGGCGGAAAAAACCGCCAGTCTTTTAGTAGAGTCCGTTTAAAGGATCCACACAGCCCCAGAATGTACGCAAACCCACCCAGTCTGGGATTTGGCACCAGGGCAGCAGCTAGAAGGGTGCCAGTCACACACAGGAGGTGGGGGAAGTGATTGGAAACGGGTGAGAGCCAAGCAAGCGGCACTGTTCCCTCCTACACCGCTCCCCCACATCCAGCACCACTGAGCAGTGAAGCGGGTTGCCCCACCCTGGCGAATAACTAAGGCTCCACCCCTTACGATGTAACAGGTGTGCCAAGAAGGAGTCAAAGCAGCTCTACCTGATACACAGAAACAAATACACGGAGGCTGCCAAATTGAGGAGACAAAGAAATATGGCCCAAATGAAAGAACAGATCAAAACTCCAGAAAAAGAGCTAAATGAAACAGAGACAGCCAACCTATCAGATGCTGAGTTCAAAACTCTAGTGATAAGGATGCTTAGAGATCTCACTGAGTATGGCAAACACATAAGGAAAGAAATGAAGGCTGAACTAAGTGGAATAAAAAAAAACCCACAGGGAACCAACAGTGAAGGGAAGGCAGCCGGGATTCAAAGCATTGATTTGGAGCATAAGGAAGAAATAAACAGTCAACCAGTACAGAATGAAGAAACAAGAATTCGAAAAACACAAATCGAGTTTGAGAAGACTCTGGGACATCTCCGAACACACCAACATCTGAGTCATAGGGGTGCCAGAAGGAGAAGAGGAAGAGCAAGAAACCGAAAACTTATTTGAGAAAAAAGAAAGAAAATTTCCCTAATTTGGCAAAGAAATAAATATGTAAGTCCAGGAAGCACAGAAGAGTCCCCAAAAAGTTGGACCCAAAGAGGCAATACCAAGATACATCGTAATTAAAATGCCAAAGGTTAGATTGTAGGGAACCGTTCTGAATGGCGTGGAAATGTGGCTCAGCCTACATGTGGAAAATCGGTGGGGAGAGAGTGGCTAGTAGGACCACGCCCACGGAGAGGTTTTCCCATGGGGAATCAGGCCTGCATTGTACCCAGACTGCTACGAGGCTTGCTTCTGCTAAAACTCCCTCACCCTGAATAGGGGCAGCAAGGGCTTACTGCAGCTTCCTAAAGTCTGTGCTAAACCTCCCAAGTATGGAGTGTGACCGGTTCAACCACTTTTCCCCTTGGTCCGCAATATCCTTCTCTTTGAAGTAATTAACAGCATTCTTTCCTTTGTTCTCTGTAAAAGGTAGTCCCCTGCAGAGAACCTGTGCATAGTACATGAGGACCATCCTCCATGTAATGTACCCAGAAAAACAATTAAAGCCTGTCCAGGCAGGGACTGGGCTCTCTGGCCCTCTCACCCACTCTCTCTCTCAGAGAGTGGCCACGCCATCCCTTTTTCTCCACAGGACTTCTGTAGTCCGGGTGTATTTGTTCACTAGCAGCTACAACATACATGGATCCTACAGGCCAGGATCTGCATCAAAAGATAAAGAGAGAGTCTTAAAAGCAACAAGAGGAAAGGAGACAGTTACCTACAAAGGTTTTCTTGTAAGATGGTCAGTTGATTTCTCAAAACAAACTTTCCAGGCAAGAAGGGGATGGAACGTATTCAACGTCATGAAAAGCAAGGACCTATATCCAAGATGATTCTATTCAGCAAAGCTATCATTTAGAATGGAAGGCAGATAAAGTGCTTCCCAGATAAGGTCAAGTTAAAGGAGTTGTCATAATCACCAAGCCCTTATTATAATGAAATGTTAAAGGGATTTATCTAAGAAAAAGAAGAAGACCAAAACTATGAACAGGAAAAGACAATAAATTCAAAACTATCAACAACTAAACCTTAAAAAACAAAACAAAGTAAACTGAGCAAGCAACTGGAACAGGAAGAGAATCACAGAAATGGAAACCGCAGGGAGGGGTAATGGGGAGAATGGGGGAAAAGGTACAGGGAATAAGAAGCATAAATGGTAGGTACAAAATAGACGGGGGATGTTAAGAATAGTATAGGAAATGGAGAAGCCAAAGAGCTTATATGCATGACCATGGACATGAACTAAGGGGGTGACTGCTAGAGGGAAGGAAGGTACCAGGAGAAGGGCAAAGGGGGAAAAATTGGGACAACTGTAATAGCATAATCAACAAAATATACTAAAAAAAAAAGAAGAGTAAATCAGGTAAGTTGATGCTGGCAATACTCATTTCAAGTTTTTAAGCAAATGCAAATGTTACCTCCAATTACTGTACCCTCTTTACATCCCTTCATCAAGAAACTAGCAACTAATTTAGGAGATTTTGTTATATTTACTACAGAAGGAGTGACTCAGAATATTTCAACTAAAAGCATAAAACTCGAGGTCAAAGTAGCTTAAGCAGTAATGACATTTATTATTCATTTCAAGTTCAGAAACAAGCCTGCATTCAGTGGCTCGACTGTGTCATCACAGAACTTGGTCCACTCTCTCCCTTCTGCCCTCCACATTATCGCCTGTTAGGCTGCCTCACTCACAGTGAGATGCAACAGGACTCTGGGCTACCCGCTTCCAAGGAGGGAAAAGCTCTCCACCATCCCTGGAGTTTGGGTGGACCTACTTAGCTCGTATGTCTACCTCCAGACCAGTGACTGCGGGCAGAAGGATGCCACGCATTGACTGGCATAAGCCTTGACACTGAAACTAGTGACTGGCACAAGGAAGGACTGCCATGACTGCCTGAACCGTCTTACACATGAGAGTCACCTGAAGAGGTGCGACACCCCTGGTGCCTGGGCCCCACTCCCAACCAATTAGATTACAACCTCTAGAAATGGCCACCCACGGTGGACTACCAGGGGTGTGTGTATGTGTGCATTCTTTCTCTCTCTCTCTTCACAAAAGCCCCTAATGGAGTCTAGGATCTCTTTCCCCAAGTCATATGGGTCGTGAAAGGGAGAGTGAAGCCCTGAATAGATCGACACAAGGAAGAGACAAAAGGGCCACCCACAGGGTCCGGTATCGACAGACACAAGCAGATAAGTCACGGAAGAAAGGCAGCATGGTTCCTAATCCAAGCTGCAACCGGCTCAGGAACTGCGTTACCCTCTGCACTGTCTAGTGCACAGTTTTATGTCAGGCAAAATAGGGAGAGTAACCTTAGACTGCTATGTTTGGCTACGACTGCAACAGATGACTCTGAAGAAGCCTGTACATTGCACCTAAGTAAGCAGCACTCCAATGGGCACCTTCCAGGATCAAATGGGATGGGGGGAGGAGGCGGGGTGGTCCCTGAGTGCTGCATGCTCCTAGGTTGAAGTCACAGCGGCCACCTGGTACCCTGACAACGTCTGCGCCATGCCTAAGTCTCTCTGTAGGGACATCCTGGCTGGGAGGGTGCTGCAGGCAGGATCAGAAGTTGCTCTGGCTGTGTGTACCCTTCAGATCCTGCCAGGACCTATTCTGAACCGTATGACCTTGGGGCATGAAAGTTTTTCTCTACAATTTTATCACTTAAAATGCTGTACTTGTGTCCAAGAAATATAACAACAAATATTTAATAAATGCTAACTCCCCGGTTTTGATCTTCTAAGTGGATTCTATCGACTTCTGAGTAACAACGGCTTCTAAGCTGTTCCGTAACTAATATCAGTAGAATGTGTTCACAGCTGGAAGGCTGACAAATCACAGGGGAAATTTCATTAGCCGAGGTTTAACAACCTTGTAAAGAACCACAATCCTAAGCCCTGGATCTTTCAGCAGTGAGTTAATGAAAAATACTATTCTTTTTAAAAGAATAATGCATAATTTGTAAAGAAAGAATTATTGTAATAATTATTCTATTATTAGTGGCCTATATTAAAACAAACCACCAAAAATAAAGCAAATATCACATTTTAGTAAGCTACTTTTATGTCAGAAAAGTCGTCACCATTTAAAGATGAACCAGAAGGGAAAATTACTCCTCATCATGTTCAGGTCATGGTGTATTTTGAAGTTAGGTATATTAATTCTTATTTTCAATTATTCCTTTTCTACTTGAAATCAAAAACCTGAAAATTAGAATCAGATTAGTCTTAAATACAAACACATGAAACTCCTTCACGAACCCCCCCCACCCCCACCCCCCAGCCAACATCACCATCACTACTGCTTCTTGTCTCATTCCCTCCTAAAACCTCCCCCATTCTTAATTCTGTACTCTGTGTGAAGTCTTCTCTGTGGTCAAAGCCTTGTCTCCATTTCTGTTTTCTTGATCTTTGAGTTCTGACACTGTTGGACTTTCTTCTGCTCCAATAACTATTTTCTCCTTTCTAAAGAAAATTTCTAAATCACTTCCATTTACTGCTCTACTCAGTGCTCACGGCCTCCGTTCGAGGTAAACAAAATCGGTATCTGTATTTTTATTCTACGGCAAGCCCAGTACCACAGAATTTAAGGAACTCACGCAGAGTCACAAGCTAGGAAACTGCAGGAGGGAGAGGGACCTGCCTCCTGAACTCGGAGCTCCGGAGACGTTCCTCCTGTGCTCAGGTCTCTGCCTCCGGCCCCAGGCAAGCCAGCCTCGGCCGGGCTGGCTGCTGTTCTCGGTGGCCCCAGGCAGTGCTCTGCTTTGTCACTTCTTTAAGATTGAGTCCCAAGCCATGTCTCTGGGCTGTCATATGAATTCCAAGTTTCCCATCTTCAATAACTTTTTGAATGGTTCCATTTAAATATATATATATATTTATATTATATATTAGAAAGGGAAGTTAGTTTACATGGAAGATGAGTTTGGGGTGGGACATACTCAGTTTGTGGTAATACTAAATATATATATGTACTTACATACATATTTAGGTATAAACTTAGTATTTATATAAATGTAAATATACACATTTATATTCTTATATATGATATACAAAAACATATATATAATATGTATTTAGTATTTCCACAAACTGAACATGTCCCACACCACTCATCTTCCATGTAAACTAACCTCCCTTTCTAAACTGCCTGTGAGTTAATTATACCTGGATCAGATTACATTAAATTTTAGATTGTTGGGTTTGACACGCATAAACCAAATGTTTTCTGACATCCTTCAACATACGAGGCGGTCATTTGACCACTCGACTCTATCAACAGCTGCAAATCAAACACGCAGGTTACGTTTCTCGTTAAAAGCGCACGGGAGCCAGTTAATCAGGGAGAACAGCCCTGCTGTGCCTGTGCAGAGGGGCCTTCTCTGCTCTACTGGCCCTCCTGAAGGGTGAGCTCCAAGTCAACAATGTCTGAGAGGGTATTTTTTGTTGTTTTTTAAAAGATAAACACAACAGTGTTGCACTAAGAATCTGAACAGTAGGCTCATCTTTGTAAATAAAGACCTCACTGTCCGGCAAGGCAAAAGGACACCGGTTTGATTTTTGATTCCCAGTCGGGGCACATGCCTCGGGTGCAGGTTTGGTCCCCGGCAACTAATCAATGTTTTCTCTCCCTCTCTGTCTCCCTCCCTTCCCCTCTCTCTGGTAAGTAAATAAGTAAGTAAATAAGTACATATATTTTTAAACACCTTATGTTAAATAGTTTGCTTTTTGATCTAGTGGTTACTGTCATGGCTCATGTAATAAGATGTAGCTCACTGAATCATAACATATGTAGTACTCTTTCAACGTCACATGTCTAATAGGAATGCTAAAAACATGTAACTACCAACCAAACCTCTCACCCTTTCTGTGCATGTAACACAAATATATGCAACCAAACACCAACTATTCTGTGAAACAACCAAATTCCAAACAATGCTCTTCCTCCATGGCCTGAGATGTGCACAGCTGCAAACTGAAGCCTTTCATTTGCTCATTTGAGGTGTACTTGGAGCACCTGTGTGTCAGAGGCGCCCGGGACCCACCCATGAACCAAAGACCCCTGCCTCTTGGAGCTCCCCTCCCAGTGAAGACACAAGACACACCAAACGGAACAGGGAAACGATGCGGTATGTCAGGAGGTGACCGGAGGGTGAAGTGGGATCGAGTGTGGGGAGGAGAGGGACAGACACAGCCCGAACTGAAAGGAAAATGACGCTTTAACTTCACTGTAGAATGCGTTTTGCATCTCTCGTGTCAGTACTTCTGACAAGTACTACCAGTACTTGTGACTGGTATTTCTGAGGCGCTCTGAACACAGATGGACTTTCTGCAGGTAGCCCTGGAGTCACACTCAATAGTTCCATGGCCGAGAGCAGGAGAAAATGCTCTTCTTCACCGGGTGCAGAGAGACAACTCCTAGAGGAAGCCTCTGGTGCAGCTCAGCTCCTGCGCCTATCACTGAGGTCGCCACTGCAGCTCGGCCGGGCCCCACGCCGAGCAGCAGGCCGGGGAGGAGGCTTGCTCCACAGGAAGGAGCGGGGCTTACTGAGCAGACCGGGCAGCCAACCCACAAATGAAGTCGGGGCTACCCTTCCCGGCCCAACTTGAGGACTGGAGCTCAGTCGAGGGTGGGTGACTGACCCGAGGGTTCCCCCTACGGAGTGTGCAAAGCAGGGGGAGTCTTCAGGCAACATCAGCCAGAGGTGGGTAGCCACTAACTGCTTGTAGGCTGTGGCAAAGAGACCTGAAAGCTTGGGAGAGGAGGCATGGATCCAGGAGACCCGCAGAAGTCCAGTCAGGGCTCAGCTCAGTGAAGAGAGAGGCCAGAGACCACGTGGAGAGCTAGACGAACACCGCTGTCCAGGTAACCCTGGCCCGAGGGACACCAGACCCTCCTTCCAAGTGGGGGCCAAGCTGCACAGGGCGTATACACTGAGGCTGCAGCAGAGGGTACTGGGAGAGGCAGGCTTCTGATAACAGGGCTTCTGCAGAAACCTAGGATGTGGTTCCTACCAAACATGTACGTACAGTCTAGCTGTAGATAACTAGCATTCGTGAAACATGGTAACAAAAAAAAAAAGTTACGTCAAATTGTCTCTAAGTAAAATGGGAAAGAGCAGAGGACTCGACGTGGGCTAGAGCAGCGGAAGCAAGGTCCTAAGAGGGACGACCTGAGCTCAGCCTTCAAACCCAGGCAGGACTAGGGGAGAGGCAGAGAATGATAGCAGTAGCCACAGCTGTTGAGACGGGGCAGAGGCGAAGGGGGAAAAGATATGGGGAGCTGTGCTGAGTATCTGAGAAGGAGAAGACCAGGAGAGGGAATGCCTGTTAATCCAGTGGCTGCCATATACCCACCAGGCCCATGCGGGCACCTGACATAATGACCTCCATAATCTCCGCTCTACAGATGAGGGCAGAGGCGTGAGAGAGGGTCGGTTCTCGCTAAAGTCCTGCAGCCATGACACAGCAGAATTCAGATCTGACCGTAGAGTAGGGCCGTCAGGTTCACACCTAAGCTGGCTCAGCACTGGTTTGGGAGTAAGGCGAGGGCGGAGTGTGGGAAGGCTGAGGAGTCAGGCGAGAGTCTCAGGCTGAGACTTCTAAGAGCTCTGTCTTGAGCAGGGGGACACTGAGACTGTGAGGGGAGGAGAGTGAGCGCAGAGCGGGGGAAGAGTCAGCTAAGAAGCTGATTTGGTCATCTAGGTGCAAGGTGTCAAGGGAGGACAGAACAACACCAGATCTTTTGTTCTTTTTTAATTATGGTAAAAAAAAAAACCCCTCAAATTTAGCCTCTTAATGTACAGCACAGTATTAGTGAGCACGTGCACACCGCTGTACAATGGCTCTCCGGAACACTTTCACCTCGCACGACTGAAAGGCTGTACCCCCGAAACAGCAATTCCCTGTCCCCCCTGCCCCCAGCCGCAGGCAACTGCCCTTCCACTTGGTTTGAGTTTGCTTACTTTAGATCCTGCCTATAAGGAGACTCACACGGTATTTGTTCTTTTGTGTCTGGCTTATTTCACTGAGCGTAATGTCCCAGGTTCACCTCTGCTGCAGCACGTGTCAGAATGTCCCTTCCTAAGGCATCCCTCGTGTGGATGAACCACATTTCCTTTATCCATTTGGCCATCGGTGAGCATTTAAGTTGCTTCCTTATCTTGGCTATTTCGGATAATGCTACGATGATCGTGGGTGTGAGAATCTTTCTTCAAGATAATGTTTTCAATCATTTTGGATCAACACCTAGAAACGGGATAAGATCTTTCATTCTCACCAGCAGCCTTCCAAACAGCAGTTTCAGCAGAGAGTGCTTTGGAAACACCAGCCCACCCGCGTGCCACGCTCACACACGGCAAGGTGGCCTCCACCAGCATCTCCGGATCGGAACTGTCCCCCGGTGTGATTTTATTCGAGCTTTAAGAACTTCCCTTCTTGAAAAGGAGGTCTCCTACCAATAATGACTCTGCCTTTGTTGATCAAAAAATATATTTTGCCTTCACTTTTGAAGCAAAGTGTAGCTGGATATAGAATTTCTGGCAGGCAGTCTCTTTCAGAACTTTGAAAACATCCCTGTTTTATGACCGCTGTTTCCGACAAGGAGCAAGCTGATAATCTTCCTGTGGTTCCTTCCCACATGCTTTTCTTTTGCTGATTTCAGGATGTTCTCTTTGTCTTAAGTTTTAAAAGTTTAACTATAATGTATCCAGACATAGATCTCTTTGGGCTTACCCTACACTGTTATTTCTTGACTGTATAGACTATTTTCCATCAAAGTTAGAAATTTTAAGGTGTTATTTCTTAAAATATTTTTCTGCTCCTGTCTCTCTTATTTCCTTTAGGGACTCTTGCTGTGCACACATTGATGTGCTTGATGACGCCACGCCCCACAGGCCTCTGAGCTGTGGTCATTTCTCTCCATTCTTTGCTTCTGTTACTGAGACTAGATAATCCCTACCTAGGTTTAAGTTTGTCAAATCTTCCTACTGCCAGCTCAGATCTGCTGCTAAACCTGCTCAGTGAAATCTGTTTGTTTATACTTTTTTCTTTATTATTTTCTTCCTTATACTTCGTTTGGGTTGTTTCACGTTTTTTAAAAGTTCTTATAGTATCCCGCTTAAGGAAAGCATCTAGGAGGCGGTCTGGAAAAAGGGGACTGGGGAGGCAAATAACCATTCTGCCTCTAGACTCTGCAGCCTGCTGTTCTGTGCTAGATCCTGAACGGGAGCTGCAGCCACCAGCCAGGTTTCCAGCCTCCAGTCCGCCCTGCGATCCACCATCCGGACTGGCACGTGCCAATGACGTAATCTATCCTGTTGTTGCTATTTCTCCTGATTAATAAAGGCTGTAGTCAAGGAAGTTGCCGACAGCAACCAAGGACCTCAGTTCAGTCCCAAACGGGTTTTTCCAGCAATCCCTACTGAGTTTCACTTCAATCCCCAGTTTATTTGTGCCCCTAAATGTGTCGATAAATCGTAATTGCTTAATGTATAACCTCACATCCTTACAACAAAACACGGACATAAACATGCCAGGATTATTTAATGGTAAATAAAGTTTAAAATTATTCATGAAAAAAAGTTCTTATAGTAGATGTTTATCTCAGTTTTCTGCTTTCTTCTTTTTAAATACATCTCACCATTTTATATGCAATATTTTTACTACTCTTTAAAATATCTGATTGCTATTATGATTTCTTTTACTCATGTGTTCATTTCTACAAGTGGGATTTTACCAATTCTCTTTTTACTCTCAATTTCCAGCTTTACAGTGCTGTGGTTAGAGAAGATGTTCCATATGACTCTGACAGTCTGAAATTTGTTGAGAGTCTCTCTATAGCCCAGTAAAGTCGCTTTTGTAAACGTTCTATGTGTGCTGGAAACGTACATAGTTGGAGAGTTCTATGCATCCAGGAGGGCAAATTGGGTAACTGTTTTATAAATTATTCATATCCTATTGAGACTTTCATCTTTTCTATCTATCCCTTCTTTTAGTTCTTTAAGCACATTAAATGTCCCTATTTTACAGGGGTCTGATGATTCTTCTGATGATGAATGCCTGAGACTAGGAAGCTGTTATTTCACTAACGATGTTTCCCATGCTGTGATTTTTAACATGTGAGCTCAAGTTCTTGGAACCTTACCTGCAAAAATTCTTTAAGAACTTGGTTGAAGTCAAAGAATCCTCCAGAAATGATTTGCACTGTTCTCTAAGTGGGGACCACCCAGTCGGTTTAAATTAAGTCTTCAAAGCTGCAGGGAAACCAGCCCATGATGACTGCTTCTCAGAGATGTTTTTCCTCCACTGTGCTCATTGCCAAAGGTCAGAAAAGGCGGTCTCCCTGCAGTCCCCGAGGGTTGGAGAGCATCTTCCGTTTACCTCTGACAGCCCCCTGTCAGGCTATTCAGCTGGGGTGGAATCTGGGCTTTGCTTCCTGTCCCCACCCCCTGAGGCCACAGAACCTGAAGGTCAAGTCTGACAAATGCCCTCAAAGCAGGCCATTTTTTGTTAACTTCTCCGGCATCCCACTTTCACTCTGCTTTTGTGATCAGGGTACAGCTACTTTTTTTCTAGCTCAGACGAACATTTCTTTAGCTATCACCCAGCATGACCCTTCTCTTTTCTGTGTCCACTCCCTTCCTTAATCATTAAGCCCTTAGGACATCAGATTCTAGTCAGCATCAAACTGCTTTAAGAACAAAGTCTCAGGCCTCTTAACCACAGAAACCAAGTTTCCTCAAACTAAAGATAACATCTTGACCTCAGCTGTGTTTTCAGCCCCAGGCCCTTGAAAGCAGAACAACCCTACCGGCCACTTTCTAATCAAATTAGGAAGACCCACTGTTGACGTTAGGGCCTGATACCAATGATCGCCTACTCCCAAATCCCTTAATCACCATGATTAATAAGTTTTCCCATATAGAATCTGTCCCATGCAGGCCGGCAGGAAGCCAGATTTTGTTTTTTGTTTTCTATTTTTAGCATTAAAGTAATAAATGATCTTGCAGGATACAAGATCAGTATTTTATTTTTTTAATTATATTTTATTGATTATGCTATTACAGTTGTCCTGATTCTTCTCCCTTTGTCCCATTCACCCAGCACCCCCCACTCCCTCGGGCAACCCCACCCACCATTGCTCACGTCTGCGGATCATGTGTGTAAGTTCTTTGTCTGCTCCGCTTCCAGGAGCCAGGTTTCAGAATACTAGTTCACCTGTGCCTCCAGGTTTAGCGCCATTTCCCTAAATAAATCTCTAGTTCCTTTGCTGCAAACTACTGTTCTGTGTTACTGGGCTTTGATGTGCACAGGCAAATGGACCCCCAGAGTCCACTAACACATGTTGGCTGTTTTTAGTGAGGAGCGTTGGTCTGGGAAATATCTCTTCACACCCTTGGCTCCCAGTTCCTGGTCTGCAAGGGTGGACTGTGGGGAGAGCTGTAGGAAGTGCTCTGAAAAAGAGAGAATGGATGACCCAAAACCGGGTGGCAGTGGTCAGTGGTAGTCAGATTTTGGATGTAACATAAAATGGAGCTGTCAGGATTTTCCTACAGATTGGATGTGGGTCCGGGAGAAAAAATAAAGACAAGAGTTATTCCAAGGTTTTAAAAGGCCTGAGAAATTAGAAAAAAGTAGAGTTGCTGTCAACTGAGGTTGGGAAAACCACGGGTAGAGTTTAGTATAGGGGAAGATTAGGAATTTAGTCTAAACACATTGAGTTCAAAGGTCTACTGGACATCCACGCGGAGATGTCAAGTGAACAGTCGGGTACGTGAGTCTCCGGTTCAGGGGAGAAGTCTGGGCTGGAGATACAAATTTGCTGGAACTGATCGATGTTTCAGATTAATCAGACAAACCAAATACACGTGAGATGGTCTGCAAACCCCTAGTCAACACGGAAACCTGGGTAGGAAATGCGGCACCACTGTTAAAAGAGTCATCATAACACCAGTTTGCATTAACGTTACACAACTTGTGGTCATCATCCCCATACACTCTGTTCTCATTAGCTGTTTGCTAGAGTTCTTTGCCAGTCCTGTGGCTTAAAAGGAATGTGAAGAATCTGGAGAACGCCTGGGAAAAGGCCAGCCACATAGTTGAATAAAGGGAGGGAAAATGATCCAGCAAAGGTTAAAAGAAATGAGATTATTTAGTCAGAAATGATTAATAGCAGAGAAGTCCAAATGCTTGAAAGCAATTTGCCACCTTTAGGTCAATTGAAATAAAAGAAAATGAGCTTTCATTTTAGCATGAAAGACTCAGATCAAAAATAAAAAAGGGAAACTAACACCAACTTAACACCTACTGTATGAGTATTAGGTATTGGCCCAAGCACTACTGCCTTTTAGTGAACATGAAGACCCTTAAGGTAGAAATCCCCGCTCACGTACAGACCAGAAACGGGGGATCCTAAAAGGTGAGGTGAGTTCTAAGCAGGAGAGCTGCAATGTCAGTCTGGGTCTAATAAATCCAAAGTCCACGTTCTTTAAAATATACTGAATTTCCTAATGGAAAAATTGGTAAAAGTAGAAGCTGATTACTGAGAGAGGTAATAAAATCATTTTTCCTAGATCTTCTTAAATTAAAAACATTCTTATTAGTCTAGAATAAGCCAGTTTTCAAACTCTCTCCTGGTCCTGAACTACTATTACAATCTAGAATTCTGAAAGCAATCGTACCACCAGAACAAAAAAAGCACACATTATTTGTCAGGGAACTATTTTTGCTCCTATTTTCCTATTCTATAGTAAAATACGTATTCACCTTCCTAAAATACACACCAAATTCTGTAACAAAGTTCAATTTTTAAGTCAAGGTAATTCCTGGCCTCAGCAGACCTTGTTTTTGTTTGACTGTGGTAACAGCTCTAAGGGTATCACGTAAAGTGACCTCTAAAAATATGTGAGGGTTACAGCTGTGCTATGCTTTTAAAAGAACAGTGCTGACTCCGTGGACAGGAAAGCCTGATGCCCCAGTGGCAAAAAGCCACACCAGCCCTACTGCACGGGCCCGGGGCTCAGGCAGGAAAAGCCCACCGCCTGGTCAAAGAGCTCCGGGTGCCGTGCGTGTGAGGACCAGCCGCCCCGGGGTCGCTTGCTCCCCAGGGAGCTGCACAAATTACAGTGAAACTCCCGCAACTGTTACTCGGCCCAGGACAATTTCTAGAGTAGGAGAGCTAGAAAGGGCCCTGGAGAACATTTAGCCCAAGGTCGTCTTCTTATGAGGAAGTAACCAATTTGCAGAAGGCGCTGAGGATCACTGCCTGCGAACTGGCTGCAACAGAGCGGGCAGATGGTCTCAGGACACCTGTCTCAGAGGCCAGGCCAAGCTGGACCCTGAGGGAGCTACAGCTGAGAAGTCCCCCAGAACTAAGGCCCCCATCTCAGGCACTTCATCGGTCTTAATAAAAACGCAAATTAAGACCACACTGAGGTACCGATCCATACAGCCCTACTGGAATGTCTAATAAAGAATGACCATACCACAGACTGACAAGGATATGCAGAGGCCAGAGAGCTAATAACACACTGCTTGGGGGAGAACAAAACGGTACAACCACTTCGGAAAACTGTTCAACAGCTCCATAAAAACTAACACACACCTACCACCTGACCTAGATATTCCACTCCCAGGTATCTACCCAAGAGAAATAACATGCAAAGACTTACATAAAATGTTCACGGCAGCTTCATTTATAATAGCCAAAACCTGGAGACAACCCAAATGCCCATCAACAGCTGAATAAATAACCAATTGTGGTATAGCCGTGTAACAGAACACTACTTAGCATGAACAGATCTCAAAATAATTCTCCTGAGCATAAAAGAATACAAAATGTATGAATCCATTTATGTGACACTGTAGAAAACGGAAATCAGTTGGGAGTGGGGAGACAGCGGGTAGCTGGGAGGCAGGAGCGCAAGGTACCTTTAGGGGCGGTGGATAAGCTCACTATCTGGACTGTGGTGATGATGTTACAGGCATTGCATGAAAACCTATCGGGTGTTTGCTTAACTATGTACAGTTCATTGCCCATCAATTATACCTGAAAATACCTGTAACAAAAAATGAACATTTGCCACCAAGTAGAGCTGAAGCTCAAACATAAAAGTTTACCTAATTAAAAAAAAACAAGTCAATTATTTTGCATACTTGAGTGAATATGTACCCACTAAATACACAGTGTTAAAAATTATAACAAACAGCAGCCCTGGCCAGGTTGTTCAGCTGGTTGGAGCGTCATCCCATACACCAAATGGTTGTGGGTTCGACTCCCAGTCAGGGCACATACCTACACTGAGGGTTCGATCCCTGGTTGGGGTGTGTACAGGAGGTAACCAATTAATGTTTCTCCCTCACATGAATGTTTCTCTCTCTCTCTCTCAAATCAATAAACATATCCTCAGGTGAGGATTAAAAAAAATTATGATGAATAGACTGGTACAAAATGTAGGTTAATTAGTGGTGAAGGAGAAGAGGAAAGAGAGGCAGTAAAGAGCACGTACACATCACATGTAATTGTGTACGCTGCAGTGTAAGCACAAGTGTAAAACTGGAGAGTCGCAGTGTTGCTCGGGTTCCCTTTCCCCCACATTCCCTAACACTGGGACTTCTCCTGTGCCTGGCACGCAGAGCCACGGGCAATACCTGCAGTGCTGGACTATTCTCACAGGAAAGGCAGGTCAAGGACATCTATCAGCTGTTTCATAATTTTTCTGTGTGTCACAAAATCGTACCTAAAGTGAAGGCAGTATTTGAGAAACAGAACTAGAACTGGCCTGGCATACCTGGGTTTCTATCAGTGAAATACTCCTTTGAAGACATGGTAACATGATGGGACAGCTGGCCCCAATTTCTAATGCGTGACGCGCACCCTCAGCCTCAGAGGACAGGTGTGTAAGCTGCACGGAGAGACGTGCAGGTAACTCTCCTTACCACTCAGAAGCCACCACAGCAAAGGGATGAATCCTGGGCTCTCGCTGATGTACTTCAAGCCTTTCAGATTGATGCTCACGTTGTACAGGGACATCAGCATTAACCTGCAACGCAAAGAGAAGATGGTGAAGTATTGGCCTCTCCACGCTGCACTGCACCCTAAATCCAGCTCCTGGCTAATAAGACCTGAGCATCTTTAGGGGTTCCTTACATCCAATCTAAAATCCGGATGACAGGAAGAGTGATCAGAAGGTACGTAAAAATAGTATTTGCCTTTGTGAGTCTACAGGAAAACGGGAACTTTAGCAGTAACGGCAATAACACTACCTCTTACAGGCTCACAGCATCAAGAGACACAAACGCAGAGAGGAAACCCCTCGCACCACCAAGTCGGATCATCTCTTTGGTTACCAATCCTGCATTTACACACAGCTAACCCTAAACTCGTAAGTACACTGAACTCGGAGACTTCAATTTAGCTGTTTAAATTTAACCCTATCTTTTCAATCAATGAACATTACCCATGACGTCTGGACAGCCAGGCCGGGCCATACAAGCCTGTTTAATCCACAGCCTGCAGGACGAAGAGGACCACAACCCCAACCACTCCTACCAACCAATCAAACAGAATGCAGCCCTGGTCAGTAGCTCCACTGGTTGGAGTGCCGTGCCATACACCAAAAGGTTGAGGATTTGATTCCTGAGCAGGGCCCATACCTCGGTTACGGGTTTGAGCCCCACTCAGGGTGTGTACGGGAGGCAACCAAATGAAGTTCCGCATATGGGAGGCAACCAATCAATGTTTCTCTCACATCAATGTTTCGTCCATCCTTCCTTTTTTCTTTCTTTCTTTCTTTCTTTCTTTCTATCTTTCTTTCTTTTCTTTCTCTCTCTCCCTCCCTCCCTTCCTCCCTCTCTCTCTCATTGCATATCCTTGGGTGAAGATTTTTAAATAATAATAAATAAAAATAAAATTAAAAACAGGAAAAAAAAAAACAGTATGCAGAGCTAAATAGGACTCTATAAGCAGTCTTGGGAACTGACCACAACTGGTAATAAAGAGTTTAATGGAAATCGGAAAACTGTAGGGACTGGTTCTGACAATACTGCAAAATAGAGATCCCAAAACTTCACAATGCAAGGCAATAAAAAAGGCTACACAAATATCTCACAAACCCTTAAAAGAATGGATGAGCTGGCAAGAAATGAAGGGAAACATCTCTGACCAAGAAGTCAGTGAAAACACAAATCCGGGGAGGTAAGTGCCAAAGATGCCAGATTTCAGAAGCACAGAGCTTAAGCACCGACGGCATCAGGCAGACAGACAGCCTCGGACCGCCACAAGACAGACTCGGACCACAGGCCCCGCAGAAAGCCAGGGGAAAGTTAACTTTCAAGCTTGGCAAAGTCCGTACTTTTTGTAAGTCCTGAAAATCCACAAGCCAATAATTTTAACACAAAGAGACCAGGGATAGGAGCTCCTTCAGCTGCCAAAGTAAACAAACATTCTCTTAAAGGACCCTCAACCTGTTCTTCAAAGAATTCCCGCTAATACAGTACTAAGAAATATAGTTCTTAATAAAAATCATGAAACACATGAAAAACAAAAAAATTATAAATAACAGCACGAAGAAAGAATAGGAGCCAGAATTTTTTTAAAAAAGTCATATACTAGAAGTATCAGTTGCAGAATAGAAAAATGAGTATACTTAATAGGCGTAAATAATTCAAGAAGAAATAAAAACATGGTTAAGGGTCTACTATTATAAATGACCAGGCACCTCAAAAGAGAACCTAGTGAAACTTACAAAAATGAAAACTGTAATAATCAGGCTGTAAAACTCAAGGGCAACTGACACACGGCAAGGAGCAACACTGCACAGAACACAGAGCTAAAGCAATGGCCGCGAACAGCAAAGCTAGGAAGGAGGAAGCCCCACAAGGCCGATCCCAGAACAAAGGAAGCACAGAACACAGACTCGATCCAGGCCCTGGCCAGCTCCGAACTGCGCCGGCTCAAGGCCGACAGCAGGAGCCCAGCGGAGAGGACAGCTGGCACCCCAGCAAGGAGGTGCGGGTTTGGCTGTGGACCACCTCAAGGGAGCCAGCGCTGAGGAGTCAGGTGAAGCTGATACCTGTGAGGACAAACATCAGGTCGCTTCAGAAAAGGCAACAGAGTCCAGAGTCCACGACATACCTTCTGCAACGTTCGGCATACAATCGAACATTTAACTAGCAAGGACACATGCGGTGAGCAGAGTAGGCATTTGTTTGGGGTGCAAATTTAAGGGGTGTCAAAATGCTCAGTAACCAAGATTGTAAAATATGTTGCAATACAATTTTTTAATCAAAAGTACAATTTCTTAATCAATTTTTTAAATCAAAAGCTTGTAAAAAAGCCTCCATAATTAGCAACATATCGGCATTTTAAATAAAGGCGGGACAGTCACAGTGCCATGCCGAGACAGAACAACGCCTTCGGTACAAGGAAAATCAGGAACAGCAATAGACTGCACTGAAAAGGGAGCGACTAAATAAATGATGGGGGGCACATGCATGCATGGCGGGGAACACGTTCTCTAGTTTTCTGTTTCCCCACTAAACTTAATTTTTAAAAGCCAGCTCTGCAGCTTGCTCGTCTTTACAGCCACACGGGCTGGCACCTGCCGGGACTCAGCGAGCGCTCAGTGTAAACACGGAGAGTGAGTGACTCCCAGAGGCGGAGAGCAGCAGCAGGGCAAACAGGCGGAGACAGGCTCTCCTCCTGCGCCCGTGGGCGTCTGCAAAGTCCGGGCAGGGCTAGAGTACTCGCAGACGCCAACGCAGCACCTCGGAAGCAGCGCCCAGCGCTCATTTTGATCCTCAGCCTCCCCACAGGCCTCCGCGTGAGCCAAAATTGCAGTCCTTTCCTATTTTCCTGACAATTTTTATACATACCTGGAATCTATGCACTAGTAACCTATTTAATGAGTTATTAAGGGATATGCAAATGTCACATTCTTCGAAAATTCAACACCTTCACTAGAATTCTCTGAGATCTCTAATCCAATATCCCAAGAAGAGACAAGTTTCTACTTTAAAATGAGAAGGGAGAGAGAAAGAGAGGGAGAGAAACATCCATCGGGTTGCCTCTCGCACACCCCCAACCAGGGACCTGGCCGACAACCCAGACATGTGCCCTGACTGGGAATCAAAGTAGTGACCTCTTGGTTTGCAGGCCAGCGCTCAACCCTCTGAGCACCCCAGCCAGGGTGAAAAGCTTCTGCTGTAGATGACCGACAGAGACAGCTAGAATTCCCTAAAATTACACACACTGTCTCTGCTGCTTTCACGCCGCAAGAGCAGGGCTGAGTCATCACAACAGAGATCCTCTGGCGCCCAGAGCCTAAAATGCCCTCTATCTAGCCCTTTATAGAAAACGTTTGCCAACCCTTGCTTTGGAGGATGAAAATAAGGTAGGCCAGTCTTCTCCAGATCTTAAAGGCAACGTTAACTTCTGGGAGATAACTGGAATGTGGGGCAAGTTCCAGAAAATGTGTCCAGTTGAAAGTCTCCAATAACAGCATTTAATTTTAAGGCATTAAAAATGACTCACAAATTGACAGATACCTTTAAAATTTCATATTTGGGCAAAATCAGCCCTCCTTAAGGAGTTAAGAGAGAATGAATGTGACTGCAGTGACCACGGTGCCGCACGAGACCCCATGACACTGCTAGGCTGTACTCACAGAAGACCAGAGACGTCTCCAAGGTCACACAAGACCGCAAAAAACAAATCCAGAATGAGTTTCTCATGCAAATGCTTCTATTCCAACACTTCTGTTCCAACCAAAAGTATTTTGTAAATAAAAATGCCCAGTGTCCAAATGACAAGTCAGAAGAGACAGGCTGTTCAATGGACTCTTCTAGCACGGAGACACTGAACACAAACACCATTTCCAAGGTGCCGAGGAACTGGGAGCCAGACTCTCCTGCAATGACAGAGAAGGCAGGCAAACCCCACTCCCTGCCACGAACCTCAGTGGAAGATTCGTTATAAGTGGATGAACGGGCTCCAAAAGAACAACGTCCCAGGCTCTGCCGTCTTGAAAATTTTAGAGACATCTGACATCGATCAGAAAAGGACCGAAAGCTAGGCTAAAATAAAGGTCCTGGCAAACCTAAAATGCTACAAAAGCGTCCCAAGTACAAAAGGATGCTTCCCTCACCTGGATACACCGGGCACAGGTTCTCCCTGAGAGAAGCTGCAAAGGCCTCCTGACAGTCTGAGGACAAGGCTGGCTCACTAAAAGTAAAGGCGACTCAACCAAACTACCGTCGTCGTTTTTTTCAAAGAAGTTACAACTAACAGAGAATAAACACACTCAGTACTCCAAAACACACCTGCAAGAACAACAAGCAAAAGGGCACAACTGGGATGTTCCCGCACACCATTAGGAACAAAACCCACACATCAGTGTTCCGAAACTGGCCAAGTCTACAGTGGCCCCATCGGCACCATCAAGTAACTCTAAGGCACAGTGAGCAACGAAGCCCTTTAGAAGACCAACCGCAGATGTTCCACGACAGAGAAGCAACTGCAGAGCAATTGGACACGTCAGACCCCGTGACCGAAGCCTGCAGCGGGAGGCCTGCCGGTTTTGAAAGAGCAGTGCAGTAATTAACGATTTAACACACTTGTTTTAGATTCTGTGCCCCTGCCCCAATCCAGTTAGAACCTGAAATTTGGTGGTCAGTGCCATACGTAATCAAATATCCATAGGTTAATTTTTACCTACCATGCAAAGCTGAAGGCACACGAGGTAGGTACAGAGAACAATACATACCTCCTTGGGTAAGAAAGAAAATCTTCAAGTAGTCAAATACCCTTTGTGAACTCTGAATACCTACTTCAGGGAGGCGGGAACCACTATCACCACCTGCTGTGAGAAACAGCCATGCATTTCTACAAACTTGTACAAAATATGTACAGAACTTGAAGTGTCTGTATCCGCAGCAGCATACTGAATGTAATCTTCCAGACCACAGTTCTCCATGGCGATTTGTATAGTTCTAACACATTTTCACCCATGTGTCCTAACATATTAATTGATCACAATCTATTCTTCAGCCGACAGAGGTACAGATAAGTTCCCAGTGTGAACTATTACCAACACGGCTGCTACCACATTTCTGCACAAGCGTCCTAGTGTTTGTGCGTAAAGTTTCCTCCAGAGTACATACATGGATGTGGACCACCTGTCCTGACACTGGTATATTCAACCTCAACAGATGCTGCTCGCCTGCCCCCACTGCCCTCCCGCCAACGAGCGCACAGGCGTAAGTCAGTCCTGCCTGGCCTGGCCAAGGCTCTTTGCAGTTGTGACCTGTATCACCGCTGAGGCTGCGAGTCTTGTCCACACCCACGAAGCTCACCAGTGTGTTTCTTTTGTGAGCTGCCTGATTGGCTCTTGTGCTCACGTGTGTAATAGGTTGTTGGCCTTTTTCTTGTTGAAAAAGCCAAGTGTAGACTTTTTGGGTTTTTTTTAAATGTTCATAGAATGATCAAACTACATAGGCTGAAACCCGAAAAATGCCTTTCAGAAGAATAGAGGTAAAAAAAAAAAAAGAATAAGAGGTTATATTTGTAGCACCAACTACCAATTTATATCTCAGTAGTAGCCCAATTCAGTGGACATTAAACATTTTATGGCTAAAAGCTCTACTGCCTGGAAAAGAATATGTATTATTAGTTTCCAGATCCCAAGGGTTACAAATAAACATTTTAGAAGCTTGCAGACCTTTGTTAATAACTGGAAATGCTGATGACTCTTAAATTAAGAAATTCCAACATTATCTAAGATATGTTTTCAAAAATATTTAACTGTTAACCAACATCCTAGAAATATATTACAATGTCCTTAATGGATAACTTTCCTACGCCCTAAGATAACTAAAGTTTTGATTGGAACCAATTCAGAAATCCAATCTTGTTTGAAGATTTCTTTCAATTGGCATGAAGCCACTCCCGTGAAGAGGGTGTCAGGCCACCCAAACGCACAGCAACGACTGTGTGACTAACAGCAAACAAGGTACGGTCATCGCCCCCAAAGTTATCTGCATCTCCTTTGCTCATTTAGCAGCATTCACTAAGCCCCAGAATCAACAAAAAAGCCCTTCCAGAACCAGTAAGATCACAGCAAGGTTTCGGGACACAAGGTTAATACACAAAAGTCAATGTTTTTGTATGCACCAATAATGTACAAATGGAATTTGAAACTAAAGTACAATACCATTTAATTAGCATCCCAAAAGTGAAATACTTAGGTATAAACCTAACAAACC
>CM052539.1:184800546-184816828 GCA_028533065.1 Trachops cirrhosus | reverse complement strand
GCTCAACACAGTTACTGTGCGCAAGGAGTTACTTACTTGTTACAATTCCAGCCAAAGCAAAGACAAACTGATTTTCATCAGAATCGAGCTCTTTCACATCCCCATCCAGTGACTTCACAAAACTCTCCATTGTCTGACCAGTGATGTTGAAAAATTTCAAGGCTTTCTCCTGAAAGTTTGGAAATGAGAATATCACGCCCTTTCACAAACACCAGTACAAAAACATTTTAAAACTGCAGAATACACCAGACAGACCCTGGTGTTAATTACAGAAGCAATATTTAAAATCTATTCTTCATTCAAAGTTTCTATTGAAAAGATGAAAAAAAAAGTTTTAATTTCTTAGACTTTAATAGAATTATTAGTACAAAAATTACCCTGAAGACTAATTCAAGAGTAAAATTAAAGTATGTCCTGGATGGTGTGGCTTAATGGATTGAGTGCCAGACTGAGAAGTGAAGGGTTACAGGTTTGATTCCCAGTCGGGGCACATGCCTGGGTTGTGGGCCAGATCCCCAGTAGGGGGCACATGAGGGGCAACCACATATCGATGTTTCTCTTCCTCTCTTTTTCCTCTCTCTCTTCCCTCTCTCTAAAAGTAAACAAACAAACAAACAAATAAATAAAATCTTAAACATATATATAAATATATTTGGGAGCTCTGGCCAGGTGGCTCAGTTGGTTGGAGTGTCGTCCCAAGCACCAAAGGGTTGCAGGTTCGATCCCCAGTTGGGGCACATATAGTAGGCAACCAATAGATGTTTCTCTGTCACACTGATATCTCTTTCCCCCCGCCTCCTTTCTTTCTAAAATCGATAAACATACCCTTGGGTGAGGATTAAATACACATACACAAACGGAAAACAGTTTGAAATTCACACAATGATGGAAGTACTGGGATAAATTCACCCAAAAATGTACTGGAAAAATATATCCTCTGTCTGTCCTAGGCATGAAACCAGAGGTTTTCAAACCTTTGGCAAAACTGCTTTTCAAATAAAATCGTAACTGAAATCTCTACGTGTAAGAGGTCAAGACAGTGAGCAGGCTCACGGGGCAGCCCGTGACTGAGCGCGAAGCACTTCCAGGTGTGCGGAGCTGCGGCCGCACTCCCCTGAGGAACAGGGTGCACACCGGGCACCAGGGGGCACCGAGGGTGACACACGTGCTCCACGCCCAAGTGTGGCAATCAGCCACACACCACTCGGCGGTCCACTCACAGACGCTGAACTTACGGTACGCAAACTACATCTCGATAAAGCTCAACACACTTTTAAAATGCATTTAGTCTCCACCCTGCAAGCCCGACACAACGGTAATTTTTAGGAATGGTGAGTAGTGCATCACCGGCCTGACCAGACATCCCCCCAGGCTGTTATTTCCGTTCAGGACACCCCATTCTCCCAGGTTCACACCTCAGTCTTCCTCAATTCCCTTCATTCTGTCAGCTGTGGAGTCCACGCTGCCACCACATGGGCCTCAGTCACAGGCTCCCCTCCCTTCCCACCTCCCCTACAGAGAGTCAGCTCACTCCAGCCTGAGCCACTGGAACTTGAATTCGTCTTCCTGTCCTGCCTGCAGACCCCACGCCCCCGCTCTGATCCATCCTCGCTCCTGTCAGGTTCGCCTTCCCAGGCTGTCCTCTGGTCCTGTCCACTTTTACCCGATGCTCAGGAACCCAGTCCCTGAGACTCCTGGGCTGCATCGTCACCCTGCACTGGCTGCCTTCCAAAATCACACTCCACAGGCCTTGTCAGCCTTCTCTCCCCACGACGTTACTACGCAACCCTCCACTCTGCGTCAGCTACCCTCTCACTGCCCACAAACTCCAAAGTTTGCCCGATGCCTTCGATATGCTGTTTATCTCCTCGTGGGACACCTCCCTGTTCTATGCCATTACTGCCCATTCAAGTTAATCGGGGCCCTTCTCAAACCTCTCTTCCTCTGTGGAGCTCCTTGACGTGTGTGTGTGTACTAGTAACATGTATATGTTAAATCACATGTAACATTCAATAAGTTAGCCAACAGATAACATACGTAAAAGCACTGTAAACTGTGTTATATGTATACAAATGCCAAGGAATAATACCGAAGTGGAACAATGGCAACGAAGGCCATACAGCTTCCGGGATCTTACTGCATTCATTTTACACACCCCCGGAGTACCAGGTTACAGTGGGCCCCACACAGCTGACACCCCCGAACCACATGACGAATGCACGGGAGAAATGGACACAGTCTGTGAGCCCTAACAGACACGCTGTTCCCTCCCAGTCACACAAACACTGACGGACAACGTCCAGCTGGTCGCGCTTACGCCTCCCAGAATGGCTTTGACCACCTCCTCGCTGCTGGACGCGCCCCAGAGCAGCGTGCAGGCTGCCGCCCCCATCTCCGTGCAGTACTCCGCCTGCTGCAGGAGTTGCTGCTTCGCCTCGTTCAGCTGCTGGCGAAGAGCCAGTTTCTCCTGAAATCAAAACAAAATCAGAAAAATGAATAGCATTCAACTTCAAACTATCTCATGGTTTCCCTTTCGATGATATTTTAAAGAAAAGAAATGCACACAGAATTATAGAAAACAGTTAGCAAATGAAAACTAGTCCTTAGAAAGCCATAATCCATATTTTTTAAATAAACTTCAGAACCACAATTAACTCTTAGGAAACAACATCCTACTGCATTAGCGTTTATAAATCCTGCCCAAGTCTAGGAGCCTTTCACGCAGGGTAGAAAAGGGAACAGTAGGGACACAGCTTCACCTTAAGTCAAATGAAAACATTAGGCATCTCTGGTCCCAAGTGGCTATACCCAGGACCAGCACCAGCTGGGACACCTGAACGAAGTGACCACCTCCCTCACACAGCAGTCCACACACAGGGCAACATTTTAATAACGGAGCCTGCTGCCTCCAAATGGCTCGCTCCACTGTAAAACCGCCACAGGACACAGCTACCGCCCCGCAGGAAAGATGGGAGTACAGACGGAGAGGAGTGCACAGGGCGGTGTCTCAAGAAGACGGGAGGCCTTCTCGCTCTCCGGCCAGCGCCTCTGAGGAACCTTCCCTGGGAAGTCTGAGCCAGGCTCTTACCAAGGAGAGAGACAGGGAACTGTCCTCCTGACGTCCCGATGACCACCGAGCACACCTAAGATTCACCTCCAGGTGGGTCTTAGGTGATGTGGGAAGTCCCGCCCACCCCAACCACCACCACCAGTTTCACTATTCCTTGTTACCTGACATTCCCTTAGATGGTAACAGTATTTCCTTAATAAGAGATAAACTTAAAACATAAAAACAGTTAATTTATTCCAAAGCATAATTAGCTCAACAGCGCACAAAGGTGAAGTATATTAGATGCTCCAGGTTCTTCATTTAGAGGTGGGAGTACAGGACAAAGCTGAGGGGCTTTCTGCCTTGGGCAGAAAAGAGAAGTGGGGCCACAAACCAAACCTTGTTGACCTGGTACCTTGGCCCTGGGGGGCCTACGCAGACCCCCTGGAGAGGACACACTTGGTATGCAGAGCTTCGTCCACCTTCCTACAATACAGAACGAGGTCTGCAGCTGTGAGTACACGAAACACAGCGTCAGTAGAGCTGCTGTGACAGCCACACCCTGCACGTCTCTTCCCACGTGAACAACTGCAACGCTACTTCTGCCCTCCCCCGTACAGTCATATTTATTTGGGAGAAAGGTGGTCACTGAGCCAACCACACGTGCTAACACTGCTTTACAGGATTTTTCAGCTCTGGGTTCTGAAGGTCTGGCTTCATCACAACAGTGATCTGGACTCCTGGGCTCGTTCTTCAGGTGTCCATCGCTGCGTGGTGACATGTGCTGAGGAGACCACAGCATTTCCTGTAGGATTTCTAGCTTTTAGGAAGGCTGTGGGGCTGGCTGAAAAAGGTGAAGGGATTAAGAAAAAAAATCCTTTCTAAACGCAGAAAACAGTATGGGGAGTACCAGAGGGAAAGGGGGATAATAAGGAGGAGGTAGAAGAGGGTAAAAGGGAGATAAATGGTGATGGAAGGAGACCTGACTAGGGGTGGTGAACACACAGTACAATATACAGATGATCTATTATAAAACTGTACACCTGAGGCCTATATAATTTTATTAACCAATGCCACCCAAATACATTCAATAAAAAGGGGAAAATAAATAAATAAATAAATATCCAGGAAAAGTTTCCTAGCTCCTCTCACAATTGGAGCGGTATGAATTTCAGCTAGTCTGGTTACAGTGATGCTGCTGCAAGATCACTTAAGAACTGTGGGAAGTGACCAGGCAGAGCTGTCTTCACTGTGGGCCCATCTGGTGGTTACAGGCACATATGCCCTGATGTAGGGCTGTACCCATAGCACAGTAATATCAAAAAAAAGAAAAAGAAAGAAAACCCTCAAAGAAAACAATCCCATTCACAACACCAAAAATAAAACAGGGCCCTGACCAGCATGGCTCAGTTGTTCGGGCACCGTCCTACAAAGCCGAAGGTCGCCGGTTTCATTACCAGGCAGGGCACACGCCTGGGTGCTGGGTTCGGTCCCGGGCAGGGTACATATGAGAGGCAACTGATTGATGTTTCTCTCTACTTCTCCCTCCCTTTCCTTCTCTCTAAAAATGAATAAATAAAATCTTTTCTTAAAAAATAAGAGTAAACTAAGAAAGGTAGCTCACGACCTGTACAGTAAAAACTACAAAACATCATTGTGGAAAAAAATATTTAAATACAGACAGAGCTCACTGTACTGCACTCGCTTTACTGCATGCACTCAGCGCTGTGCGTCTGCACCACTGACGGTGTGGGCAACCCTGTGCTAAGCGAGTCTGTTGGTGCCATTTTCCACACTTTCACTCACTCCGCGTTCCCGTGTCACATTTTGGTCATTCTCACAATACTTCAAACTTTTTTGTTATTATTTTTGTTATGATGTTACTACTGTAATTGTTTTGGGGAGCAACCAGCGGCACCTGCACCCATTTAAGACGGTCAACTTCATAAATGCTGCGTATGTTCTGACTGCTCTACCGACCAGCCATTCCCCTGTCTCTCTCCCTGAGACACAGTAATATTGAAATTAGGCCAGTAACCCTACAGTGGCTCTAAGTGTCCAAGTGAAAGGAAGAGTCACACACCTCTCACGTCACTTCAGAAGCTGGAAACAGCTAAGCTTCGTGAGGAAGGCATACTGAAAACTGAGACGGGCCAAAAGCTGGGCCTCTTCGCCAGTGAGCCATGTTGTGAATGCAAAGGAAAAGTTCCTGACGGAAACGAAAAGTGCTCAGAAATGGTAAGAAAGTAGAACAGCCTTATTGCTGATACAGAGAAAGTTTCAGTGGTCTGGCTAGATCACCCCAGCCACAACATTCCTCAGGCCAAACCCTAAGCCAGAGGGAGGCCCCTACCTCTCTCCAACTCTGTGAAGGCTGAGAGAAGCGAAGAAGCCACAGAAGAGAAGTTGGAAGTCAGCAGAGGTTGGTTCACGAGGTTTCCAGAACGAAGCCTTCTCCACAACATGAAAGTGCAAGGTGCAGCAGCAAATGCTGCTGCAGAAGCTGCGGCGAGCTATCCAAAATATCTAGCTAAGATAATCAACGAAGTCGGCTACACTAAACAACAGATTTTCAATGTAGATGAAACAGCCTTCTATCGGAAGATGCCACCTGGGGCTTTCCCAGCCAGAGGGGAGAAGTCGGTGCCTGGCTTCAAAGCTTCAAAGGCCTGGCTGACTCTCGTGGTAGGGGCTACTGGTGACTTTACGTTGAAGCCAATGCTCATTTACCATTTAGAAAATCCTACGGCCCTTAAGAGTATGCTAACTCTACTCTGCCAATGTTTTATTAATGGGACAAAAAAGTCTGGATGATAGCACATCTATTTATAATATGGTTTATTGAATATTTTAAGCTCACTGCTTGGACCTACTGCTCAGAAAAAAATTCCTTTCAAAATACCACCACTCACTGACAATGCACTTGGTCACTCGAGAGCTCTGGTGGGGATGGACAACGAGATTAACGTCGTTTTCACGCCTGCTAACACAATATCCATTCTGTAACCCAGGGGTCAAGGAGTAACTTAGACTTTCAAGTTTTAAAATCTAAGAAATACATTTAATAAAGCTCAAACTGCCATCAATAGTGAATCCTCTGACGGATCTGGGCAAAGAACATTGAAAACTTTCTGGAAAGGCTGCACCATTCTAGATGCCATTAAGAACATGCATGATTCATGGGAAGAGGTCAAAGTATCAACATTAACAGGAATTTGGAAACTGATTCTAACCCTCAGGGATGACTTTAAGGGGTTCGAGGCTCCAGTGGAGGAAGTAGCTGCATATATGGTGGAAAGAGCAAGAACACTAGAATTAGATCTTGGAGATATGACTGAATTGCTGCAATGTGATGATTAAACTTTAACACACGGAGATTTGCTTCTTATGGATGAGCAAAGAAAGTGGTTTCCTGAGATGGAATCCACTCTTAATGAAGATGTTGTGAATACTGCTGAAATGCCAGCAAAGGGTTCACAATATCACATAGACTTAGCTGGTAAGGCATCAGCGGAGTTTGAGAGAGCCGACTTCCACTGTGAAAGAAGTTCTGCTGCGGATAAAAGGCTATCAAACGGCACCACGTGCCACAGAGAAGTCATTTGGGAAAGGAAGAGTCGATCAATGCAGCCAACCTCAGTGTCGTCTTATTTTAAGAAGCTGTCACAACCGCCACCCTGATCAGTCAACAGCCATCGATGCCGAGGCAAGACCCTCCCAGCAAAAAGACTGCACCTCGCTGAAGGTTCAGATAATGGTTAGCAACAGAGTATTTTTAGTAAAGGCACACACATTTTTTAGACATAATGCTATTTTGCACACTTATTAGACTATAGTATAGTATAAACATAAACTTTCATATGCACTGGGAAATCAAAAAATTTGTGTGACTAGCTTCATCATAGTGGTCTGGAATGGAACCTACAATATCTCTGAGCTAAGACTGTGACTGGAAAAACACACCAAATTCATGAGTTGGAAAACTTGAGATTGGTAAATTCGTAACTCTCCCCAAATTGATTCACAGATTCAACACAATCCCTATCAAAATTTCAGTAGACTTTTTTTGTACAAAGTAATAATCTGATTCCAAAATTGAAATGGACATGCAAACTAAGTTTGAAAAAGAAAAACTGTTAGAGGACTAACACTGATTTCAAAAATAAAAACTTACCATAAAGCTATAAAAATCAAACCAGTGTGGCACTGGCATAAGAATGAATGTATAATAGTTCAGTAAACACTAACATTTATGGAAATCAATTTTAACAAAGATGCCAAGGCAATTCAATAGAAAAACTGTCTTTTCAGAAAGTGATGCTAAAATGACTAGATATTTTTACTTGAAAAAAGTTAAAATGAATCATAGACCTAAACATAAAATTTCTAGAAGAGGGTCTCTGTGACCCTGGGATTAGGCAAATAGTTCTTAAATATCACAACAAAATCGTGATCCATTAAAAGCAAACAGTAAATAAAACATCAAGATTTAAAAATTTTACTCTTCAAAAGACAACTTTAAGAAAGTGAAAAGCCAGTCATGTACTAAAAAACACTATTTCCAGAGAGGACCAGGGCGTGTGCTCGCCCACTGGTATCAGCGCTCTCCGAAAAGGGGGAAGCATCTGGCAAAAGCGGCACTTTGCCCGCCGTGTTTAAGGCCCGCCCATCTGACCAGACATTTCAACTGTGTTCACATCGACTCGCGCAAGAACAACAGACAGCCCTGTGCTGCCGGTGAACTGGCAGGACATCCGGCCAGAGCTGAGTCCTGGGCTGCTGGCAGAGCTGTGGCTCCAATTCCCAGAGTTCAAGGCTGTGGGACTCATCATCCTGGCCAGGGTGCTTGTGGAAACGTGTGTCGTGGGGGCCACATGTCCGCAGCAACCAAAACCTGGCACCACTGGCACCACAGACGCCAACACAGCACAGAAGTGATACGCCATCTGCTCTGCCCCGGCTGCCCTGGCCTTACCCGCACTGCACTGGTCATGCTCAAGGTCATTGCATTGAGGAAGTTCCTGAACTTCCTTTGGTGAATGAAGATAAAGTTGAAATCTGTAAGAAAACCGAGGAGGCTGTTTTGCTTCTTAAGAAGCTTAAGGTCTGGAATGGTATCACAAAGATCCATGCCTGTCAGCAAATGAGAGCTAGCAAGGGCAAAATGAGAAGCCGTCTTCGAAGCCAGCGCAGGGCACCCTGCACGATCTGTAACGAAGGCAACGGTATCGCCGAAGCCTTCAGAAACATCCTGGAACTACGCTGTGCAATGGAAGCCAACGGAACACTTTGAAACTTGCTCCCGGCGGGCATGTGGGCCATTTCTGCTTTGGACTGAAAGTGCTCCCACACCATGATCTGTGTGGCACTTGGCACACAGCGGCCTCCCTCCAGAGTGACTATGACCTTCCCATGCACAAGATGCTCAGAACAGACCTCAGCAGAATCTTGGAAAGCCCAGAGACCCAAAGAGCCCTCCGAGCACCACGCAAGAAGATTCATGACAGAGTCCTGAAGAAGAACCCCCTGAAAAACCTGAGAATCGTGTTGAAGTTAAACCTACGTGCAAAGACCACGCGTCGGAACCAGGGCAGAACCACAAGCTCCGGTGGACAGAGCAGCAGCACTGGAAGCCACACCAGATGAGAAGGGGATTCCAGGCAAGAAGCCTGTGGTAGGGAAGAAAGGAAAGAAGGCTGCCGGCGTTCAGCAGCAGCAGAAGCCTTTGGTGGGAGAAAAGGCTGCGGCTACCAAGAAACCAGCAGCTGAGAAGAAGCCTGCAGAAAAGAAACCCCCAATGGAAGAAAAGAAGCCTGCGGCACAAATTTAAATTTGCTTATTCCATGAAGGTCAAATCACTATAGACAGCTAGTTTTGAATAAACATGCCAAAGGCAGTGAAAAAAAATATTTCTAAATCATTTCTCTAAAAAGGACTTATATGAAGAATATATAAGGAAATCTTGCAACTCAAAAGTAAAATAAACAACCCAATTAAAAATAGGCAAAAATGTTAAATAGCTATTTAACCAAATAAACTATACATATTAATAATAAACACATGAAAAGATGTTCAACTTAATTAGTAATGAAGAAAATGCAGACTAAAACCACAATGAGATACCATTACATGCACATTAAAATGGCTATAATCCAACGGACCAAAAATACCAAGTGTTCGTCAGAATACCGAAACCGCAGGACCTCCATACATTGCTGTGGGGAACATAGAAGGATACATGCTTTAGTAAACAGTCTGGCCCTTTCTCAAAAATTACCCATATGCTCACCGTATGATCCAGCAGTTTTACCTCTAGGTATCTCCCCAAGAAAAATTAAAATGTATGTCCACACAAACTTGTACTCGAATGTTTACAGCAGCATTCGTAACAGTCAAAAACTGGAAATAACCTAACTTTACTCATAAACTAGTGAATGGGTTTAAAAAATGTGGTCTAGCTAGCCAATGGATTGTTATTCATCACTAAAAAGGAACAATGTCAGCCAACGTCAATGAACTTCCAAAACATTACACCATACACAGAAGACTACGTATTGTATGGCTCCGTTCGCACAAAATGTTCAGAAAAGGGAAATCTATACAGACAGATAAAAACCATCTATAAAAAACAGAGAGCCAAAATCAATGTCATTGTATCGTCGATTTCCTGGCTTTTACTTGGTCCTGTAGTTATGCATGATGTTACCGCCAGGGGACACCGGGTGAAGGGATGGGAGACTTCCCTGGACTTGGTGCAACTTCCTGTGAATCTATAATTATTTCAAAATAATTTTTTTACCAAAAAACAAACTGGACTGGGGCCCTGGCCAGTTAGTGCAGTTGGTCAGAGCATGATCCCCATACACAATCAGGGCACATACAAGAATCAACCAGTGAATGCATCAATAAGTGGAACAAATCAATGTTTCTCTCTCTCTCTCTCTTTAAAATCAATGACTAAAAAATTTTTTAAAAGCTGGATTGGGGTGATAGTTACACAACTGCATAAATGTATTAAAAATTACCAAACCATACTTGTACAGCAGATGACTTCTTTGGTGTATAAAATATACCTAAATACCACGGTTTTAAAACAAGCAATAATCAAACCCTGGTATGTTTTCCTATGTAAAGTGAACACTGATACATAACAGGGCATCGAAACAACACTTTCAAGATTCCTCCAAAGATCTGTAGTTCATTTCTGATTTTTAACTCAACTACACTGTCAGTTAATTTTTCTCCTGAAAGTTTTCTGAAATAACGTACAAAGTTTGCAACAACTTTCCGTTTATCACCATAAAAGTAGTCAACGCTTTCCTACCCAGTTAAGAACGTAGGTGACAACACCGGCGGTCCACACGGGCTAGGTTACCGAGTGTGGGAGGCGCGTGCCGCAGGAGAGCCGGCCGCACTCAGAGGACGGCACGCAGGCACGCCGCCCGCAGGCCGGCTCCGCGGAGCACGGGGAACGTGCGCTGTCTGCGATCACTTCACACGCGGCGCAGCCGCCGGGCACTAAACAGGGTCTGCCAGCAGGGCTCTGTGGAAGGCCTCCTCGAGCCTTACGGTGGCAGCGCAGTCCTTCAAAAAGCCACCCAGACACCCTCTGACAGCGTCACCTGCACCGTGAGAGCGGGGCTCTCTCTCCTCCGGAGGTCACGGGCCGGCCCCTCAGATCACATCAAGGCCCAGCTGTCCACCTACACTGAGCCGACGCAGCCATCACTGCGGTCGGAACGAAGTTTCCCTTGTTCCCGTCACCATTCTCCAGGGCGGTTGGGAACTGCTGCTTTATGAATTTGAGTCCATACTTTGTGATCTGACCTTTCCTTACAACTGGATTCAGTAGCTCCCGCCTCTCCCTAACGACTTCCACCCAGGATGAAGTCCTTACTAGCAGTATGCTGATTAGGGATTCAGCCCCTGGCTTCTTCAACTCTAACATAAGCTTCCAGAGTCTGGCACGTGCCCTGTGCAGACCTGGACAGAGACCACAGACAAGGCAGCTGCCAGTTCTCCATAGCAAGAGACACGGCCTTGTTACAAACTGGAATTGTATCAGCAGGACTCCTAAACAGAAAATGTAACTGGGAAGAGTTTAACCTGAAATGTTCACATTTAACTAAGGTCAAGTGTGGGGACAATAACCCGCTGATGAAGTGAAACTGCTTCACCATGGCCATTTCATCCTCTGTGCTGGCACTTCAGCACAATGGCTTATTTTTAAGCATTACATCTGACACACCAGCAAACATGCATTTTTCCTATGCTTTCAATTGAAAGAAAAACAACAGGAAATTTAAGATTTTGTTCAATTTAAGCTTCAATTTTCACAAGGATGTCTCAGCAACTGGAGAAAGAACTGAACCAATGGACCGCCGTGTGAACACTGATCAAATGCCATCCTGCCTGGTGGTCACCTCCTTTCAGACTGTGACACTTTTAGGCCCAAAGTCACCACACTGCAATTTCAGTTTATCATAATTTCAGCAGAATATGGCAAAGTTAAAGCTTCACCTTTCAATATGTGATGTTCCACCTCACTCAGTTTTGAGACTAAAACTCTTCCCTAACCTTTTCTACTTGCTCAATATTAAAGTCTACACAAAATCCCTGTTTTGGAAATCCTCTCTGAGGCACATTCAGAATCCCTCGCATAAGGAGGCAGTATGAAACAAGGCTTAGTCTGCCGGCAGGGGGCATTCCTGTAAATGAGCAGTGCCTGCTGCCCAGCTGTGCTGGGAGAAGTGAGATGCACGGGCGGGTGGACAGCTGCTGATCCCCTGCCAACAGCTAGTTATTGCTGGTCCAATTATTGTTTTACTACTCAAAAATAAAAATACACTCAAGCTCCAAATTTCATCATAACTGGCAAAATAGCTGGTTTTGCAGAAGAAATAATTTCTTCCTCATAAAAAGTAAAATTAATGTGTAATTTTAAAGAAATACTATTCTCCCCTAATATTACAATTGCTTATTCTAAAAATATCTGTAACTGATCCCCTGAATTACAAATATTTCTGATTTAACACATCTACCTCGGAATATACATTATGTGCATGATATTTTTTCAAGACTTTCATTACAAATTTTTATGTTTGGGAATGGTCCTTTAAACATAAAAATTAACAGCAACTGACTACTAAAAGGCACCAACAAGTAAATAATCTCCACATTAAATGGTTATAAAATCCCAGTGTTCAACTATTTTCCGACCCACTCAGAATACAGGCCTTTAAAAACACACCCCCTGGGGCTCGCGGGCAGAAAGGCTGCCGCCGACACCGCCCAGTGGGCACGGCCGCAGCGCGGGCGCTCCAGGCGGCGCCCGTGAGCATCGTACCTTCTTCTCCCGCATGCCGTCGGCTTGCACAGTCTCTAGGCGGGCTTTAAAGTGCTCACAATCCATCCTCAGCTGCTCTAATTCTTGCTCCTTCCTTTCCATGTCTAGAAGAAAGAGACAGAAATACCTTCTATTTCAAATCACTAGTATCTTTTAAGCATCCGTTGTGCCTGATCTCTTTGGAAAACTTACACTGATTTCATAGGTTATATTTGCACAACCAGTCCTTGAATAACCAATGTTCTAAAAGTCCTGCTTTTTAAGTTTTTTCAGTTTTTAGCCCATAGTAAAAAGCACTTTTCTGGTTTTCTGCTTTGTGTTTTGAGGACCTCACTTTACTGCCAAACTTATAGTCAGGCTTTAAGAAAGTGTGTATTTAAAGGACTGGAGGCAGGGCTGAGAAGCCCGACTGTCTCATGGCACAAACTTGTATCTGTTCCAGGAAAAGCAGAAGGCAGCTCAGCGAGGAGACGGTGCCAGCCGGAGCTGATTCACAAAGCTGGTCTCTCCACCGGGCAGAGTGACTCAATGGGACAGCTGCAGTCGCAGTCAATGGAGGAGAGCATGGTGACAAGAGACCAGAAAAGGCTGCAGTGGGAGCTGGGGACTATGGAGCACTTTCTCCACACCACATTCATTTAAACAATTCAAATGACCAACAGAAATCCCGAAAAACATCCACGTTAATAAAGCTGAAATCAAACGCATTATCACTTTAAATATAGAGCAGTATGCAGCAGGAATACTGACATTCGAAACGCAGAGAAACACATACTTTAAAAATTTAAGTGCCCTGATTTCAAGGGTTGAGAAATCTTCAGTTTTCATGCTGACATGTACCAAGATTGGGACAGCACGTGTGCTCAGAGATGATGGTGTCACTTCTCTGATTAAAGTGGCGACAGCTGAGGACAGTGATTCTCAGACTTCAGAGGACTTGAGCAGACACAGGCTGGGCCCAGTCCTCAGACTGATTCAGTAGGATTGAGTAAGCCTAAGGTTCTGCATTCCTTACAAGGTAGCCAGTGGGCTGATGCTGCTGGTCTGGGAACAGACTTTGAGGACAACTGCTTTGGGACAACAGCCTGGTTTCTCATCACTAACTAAATGACATCAGCACACAACTAGTGACAGCAACTGACGGAAGCCAGGCGTAGGAACGCTAAAGGACAAGGAAACAGAGGGTGGTGCGAGAGCCTCAGAGAACAGACCCTTAAAAAACAGAGTATTTCTTCACCATAGAGAAATGGGGCCAACAGACACTTCCTCCAGTGACGTGCAGACAAGGGAAGGGGTGTGGCTCTGGAACCTGGGGGTCTCAAGAGAGAGGGCAAGCGGAAGCGCAAACAAGAAGCTCAGAGGGCCTGCCAAGAACAACACGGACATCCCAAAAGCTCTGGAGAATAAAGGAAGTGTATGTTTCCCAGAGACCCTTTGTTCTGGAAGGAAAATTAAAACCTAAAGCTAAACATGCAGATAGAGATTATGAAACTGGTAAATCTTCTTTTAAAAGGTGTTTCTTAGAAACTGGGGTGAAGTAGTGTGAAACCACTTCTCCCTCAATCACTCTTCTCCTGCCCTGTTAGGACGTCTTATTCCACGACGTGACTTTCACTGGAGTTCTTCCTTTTGTCCCACTAACCTTGGCCCCACCAGAAATCAACTATCAATCAAGTGCTACGCTTGGAAAGCCACATTTGCCTTTGGTAACAATGCTAAATGAAGACATACGTTTATATAAGTTACCATTATTATGTATGAAATATGAACTGGTCACAAAGAAACAAAATGAAAAAAGGAACTAAGACAAAATTACTGACGATGTAAATTTTTACTGTTGACTTTTAAATGTTTCTTCTATTATTAAACTGCATGTTACTTAAACACAGTGAAGAAGATAGGAGATCACAGTTCTACAAGCCTTGTGACATGTAAAAATTGGTAAGAATTCTGACTCATTACGGTAACTCCATAGCCTCTCACTCTACATAGCTGTCCACCTGCACATTAACAGAAGGATGGGGTTAAAACATCCCCTTCGACTTCCAGCCAAGATGGAGGCGTAGGCAGACACACTGTGCCTCCTCGCACAAGAAGGACAACCAAACAACCAAAACAAGGACAACAACAATGTAAAAACAAAAAACAACCAGAACTGACAGGAAACAGAACTGTATGGAAGTCCGACAATCAAAGAGTTAAAGTAGACACATTCATCCAGACCAGTAGGAGGGGCAGAGACGGGCAGCCGGGGTGGAGAGGGCTCCAGGCAAAGCGGCATCTGGAAGACCCAGCGAGGTGGTGGATCGTGGAGGGTCGCAGAGGGGCGTGGCACGCAAGGCGGCTGGCGGATCAGGCGGTCCCACATTTGCGTGCAGCTAAACCAGGTGACACTGGGGAGCAGGACAGAATGCACAACCCAGGGCCCCAGCGAGGGGAAATAAAGCCTCAAATCACCAATTGAAAACACCTGTGGGGGCTGACGTGACGGGAGAGACTCCCAGCCTCAGGGGAGAGTGCGTTGGAGAGACCCACAGGGTCCCAGAACATACACAGACCCACCCACCTGGGAATCAGCACCAGAAGGGCCCAGTTTGCTTAGGGGAAGTGGAGGAAGTGACTGAAATCCAGCAGAGAGCAGAGCAAGCAGCACTGTCCCCTCTCGGACCCCTGCCTCACATACAGCGTCACAGCGCAGTGACGTGGGCTGCCCCGCCCTGGTGAACACCTAAGGCTCTGCCCCTTACTATGTAACAGGCAGGCTGAGACAAAAAAGAAAAAAAATGACCCAAATGAAAGAACAGATCAAAGCTCCAGAAAAAAATACAAATAAGCAACAAAGAAGTGGCCAGCCTATCAGATACACAGTTCAAAACACCGGTGATCACGATGCTCACAGAATTGGTTGAATTTGGTTGCAAATTAGATGAAAAAATGAAGGCTACACTAAGTGAAATAAAGGAAAATGTACAGGGAACCAATAGTGATGGCAAGGAAACTGGGACTCAAATCAATGGAGTGGACCAGAAGGAAGAAAAAAACATACAATAAAAAAAGAATGAAGAAACAAGAATTCAAAAAAATGAGGAGACGCTTAGGAACTTCCAGGACGTGTTTAAATGTTCCAACATCCGAATTATAGGGGTACAAGAAGGGGAAGAGGAAGAACAAGTGGAAAAGTTATTAGAACAAATAATAAAGGAGGACTTCCCCAATTTGGCAAAGGAAATAGATTTCCAGGAAGCTCAGAGAGTCCCAAAGAAGTTGGAACCAAGGAGGAACACACCAAGACACATCATAATTACATTAGCCAAGGTAAAAATGAAGGAGAGAATCCTAGAAGCAGCAAGACAGAAGGAGAGAGTTACCTACAAAGGAGTGCCCATAAGACTGTCAGTTGATTTCTCAAGAGACCTTACAGGCAAGAAGGGGCTGGAAAGAAGTATTCACAGCCATGAAAGGCAAGGACCTACATCCAAGATTGCTCTATCCAGCAAAGCTTACATTTCGAATGGAAGGGCAGATAAAGTGCTTCTCAGATAAGGTCAAGTTAAAGGAGTTCATAATCACCAAGCCCTTATTGTATGAAATGTTAAAGGGATTTATCTAGGAAAAAGAAGATAAAAAATATGAACAGAAAAATGACAGCAAACTCACAATCATTAACAACCACACCTAAAACAAAAACAAAAACAAACTAAGCAAACAACTAGAACAGGAGCAGAACCACAGAAATGGAGATCACATGGAGGGTTATCAGTGGGGGAACAGGAGGAGGAGAGAGGGGGGAAAGGTACAGAGAATAAGTAACATAGATGGTAGGTAGAAAATTGACAGGGGGAGGGCAAGAATAGTATAGGAAATGTAGAAGCCAAAAAACTTACATG
>CM052539.1:184782591-184800446 GCA_028533065.1 Trachops cirrhosus | reverse complement strand
ACATGAACTAAAGGGGGGGAATGTGGGTGGGAGGGGGTGTGCAGGGTAGAGGGGAGTGAAGGGGGGAAATGGGACAACTGTAATAGCATAATCGATAAAACATATTTAAAAAAAGACACCGTGTTTGGGCACAGGCCGCCCCATCACACCTGGTCATCGTCAGGGACCCCACCCCCACCCGTGGGCTTTCCAGGAGGAAGCAGGTGCCTTTCCTCAGTGCGAGGCCGCCACCCTGTGGCCGGATGGGAGCACTGCCGCTGCCGTCGCCCTGGCCTCCTGACAAAACTCCCCCCTTACATTTCTTTTCTTTTTTTTTTTTTAAACTTAAAACAATAAATTTATTGTCTTCCAATTTGGGACGCTACAAGTCTGAGATGGAGGTGTCAGCAGAGCTGGTTCCTACAAAGGACTGTGAAGACCTCTATCCTCGGTTCATCTTCTCTTTGGTCTCTTCACACGTCTTCACTCCATACACACTCGTGTCCAAAATTCTCTTTGGTAAGAACACACGTCATACGTGGGATTAGAGGTCATCCTAATTACCTCGCTTTAACTTGATTACCTCTGTAAAGGCTTGTTCCCAAATAAAGCCACATTCTGCGATACAGGAGCTTAGGCCTTCAATATACACATTTGGACATCCTTGCATTTTCCACGTGGCCACGCCTGCCACATAAAACACCATGAGGGCACGTAATAGGCACTGAATAAATATTTGCCACAAAAATAAATTTCAGTTCTTTATACATTCTTTCTGCTAATCCTTGAATAGAAACACAAGGACTTTATGTTTCACTCTTCTATGAGATTAATTTGCAATTTTTTTTTAAAAATCAGACAAATAATACTCATGGTGAATGAAATACTATATATAGTCAAGGCATTGTCTTGCGCAGCCTCACTATTAGAACAGGAAGGGGCAGCCACTCAGCCTACGCTGCATTTCAACAGCTAATCTGCAGCATTCAAAGTGAAGGAGAGATCTCCATTTAACTGTTAACTGAATGCAGGGTGGCCGAGACAGAATACAAATACAGAAAAACAAACTAAACAACAGGCCCTTTCAGTATCTATTTATCTTCTGAATTTTACAATCCTTTTTGATAGTTTTAATAACATAAGAATGACTGTATCTCTTAATGCTCAACTGATTCACAGGGAAGGGTCAGAGAACTATACACAGGCAGGACAGAGAGCTACAGATGAAAACACTGACAAAAGAAATTTAAACTATTCAAAAGGGATCAAGTCTCCTAGCCTTTATCACTTGGCATGTCTATAACAAATTACTTCTTGTTTCATATTAACATGAAAATATGTTTCTGATCACAATAACTAAGAGTCTCAAATCCAAAATAAAGTCTTTTTAAAAGCCATTAACTTCTGCCTTCTTATCACTCTCTAACAGGTCTAGAAAAGAACTCAGGATTAGCTACTGACAGAGTCCATCGTTACTCTGAGCTGAGACTTGGAGGGTGTATTCATTTCCTGGTACAGACATCCCCCATTATCCACAAGTCGAGTGTTCCTATGAAACCTGCATAAGCTAAAATGACATAAAGTGAAGAAGCAATTATGTCAGGACATGTCTTGCTAACGGATGCACGAAATAAATGGACACAAAGCCTAGATGCTAACAGACAGTTGGAAGCTCTGGTGGCTCGATGCTGAGTGTGGTTCCTGCTCCAGGTGACCTTTGTAACCACTTGCTGCAAAGCAAACGCTGACTGCTCTTTTCACTTTCAACCATTTTGTAAAAGCAAAAATTGTCTTCAGATTGCTGTAGGTCTTTTCTTAAAGGTAAGTGCTGGAACGCAAACTTTTGACAAGTGGGAGATGCCTGTGGCACACCAACTGGGTGGCTTAGAACAGAAATAAATGTATTTTCTCACAATTCTGGAAACTACAAGCCTGAAACGAAGGTGTCTGCGGGCCATACTCCTTCTGAAACCTGTAGGGGAGGATCCTTCCTCCTCCTCCTCCTCTGGTTTGTGGCAGCACAATTCCAGCCCGCCGCCGCCTTCCCCCGGCCTTCTCCATCCCCTCGCGTGACCTCCGTTCTGTCTGCATCTGGTTCTGTGTCCAGATGTCCCCTTCTATAAGGGGGACTGGGCCCACCTAACCTCATTTAACTTAACCACCTCCCATCTCAGTGCCGGAGGCAGCATGTTGAAAAGTGAAAAAATTAGAATATTCAAGATTTCCTTTTTTTAAAACCCTCAGTCAAAGAGTTCTGATGCACTTGAAATCCCAGGGCCCATTCTAAGCCAACCAAACAACATTTTAATTAGCTGTCAAATTTCTAAAACAAACCAAAGGGGTGGGGTGGGGGTGGGAACTTGGAACCAGAACATGGAAATAGCATTTTCTTTCTTCCTGCACTGCCAAAAATCTGCAAACCACTATTTTTCTAACAGAAATGCCACTGGAGTGATCTTTTACAGAATGAAGAAGATGTGTGACTAGTAGGATTTGCCCTATGCCAGCGCTGCCAATGTACTGGGCATCCCTTGTACCGCTGATTTTTCACACCTGCACGCGAGAACTCCTCAGTTTACCTGTAAATTATCAAGAAGGATTCATTCTTATCCTTCTTATATCCCCACATCACCCAGCTGTGACTGACAGATATCCAGCAGATAATACCTATCAGATTGACTTATCAACTAAATTTACTGGAAGACTTTAAATATCACAAAAAAACCATGCTCCATCTTGCTGAACTCAAATGAATTGTTAAGTATTTCCCAAATCCGAGTCAGGGAATTCTGCTTTTCATTGATTGGTATGTAAATACAAACACAATGTTAACAATTAGGGGTCAGGAGTGATCTATTCAAATAATGTCTCCAAGCTCTCTTGGCTACTGTTCAACCTTCTCTGTCCATATGCCCCTGGGAGACTGTTTTCTTCTTCCCAGCCCCCGTATTCTAGACAAGTCTCCGCCTTGCTCTGTGCCCCCAAGAGCACGAAGTCGAAGTCCAGAGCAAGCAGCTTCCCTCAAGTATAGCTTCCTGTTGGATTTGGAGAGTGGCGGGCCCCGCCAGAAACGAGGACAGGAGACAGAAGTTGGGATGCTGACTTCCCCCAATGCACCACGTCAGCAGTAACTTTAACTTTACCTTCTGGCAAAGGCTGTGGCCCTGCTGGGCCCCTACCCTCCTGCGAGTCTGGCGGCTCTCCTGCCGCTCCTCCAGGCCCCAGGGAGGCGACGGCGCCCCACTTTCCAGTTCCTGGGCCTATGCTAGCCTGGGGCTGGTTCCCCAAACCCTAGCCATACCGTGGTCTGCCAACCCTCCCTTCCACTCTTTTTTTATCCTGTTTATTTCCTGCCAGGACGTGGATGTGACACACTCTGATCTTACCCATTTGGGCCACAATACCTTTTGGTCAAATTAAAAAATCTCTTCTTGACACTCATTTGTCCCACTCTACATGACTCTCTCTCTAGTTCATATTTCTATGACCAGAAATAATAATTCTTCCCTGAGTGGAAACAGAGGTCCCTCTCTTCTCATCAATACCCAGCTCCTGCAAACTTAACCTCAAATCGCCCACAAACACTTCGGAAATCGCGCAGTACAGAAATCACTGCTAAGAACCCAAGAGGACGGCAGGGACACTTACGGTTCTGTAAATACTTAATGAGGATTTCTGCTTTACAGTATGTTTTTAAACTTTTCATTTGGGTATAATTTCAAACTTGTAAAACATTACAATAAAGATACAAAGAATATCCAGACAGCCTTTGCCCAGACTTCCCCACTAGGAACATTTCACCACTTGCTCATCACACACACGATGTATTTCTGGAGCCACCTGAGGGTAAGTTACACACTTATGTCAAGGCCCTTCACTCCTAAATACTTCAGGAACTATTTCCAAAGAATAGGGAAAATGTCTTAGACACCTACTATATACACAGTTGTCAAACCCAGGCAAATTCATATTAATACCCATATCTAATCTGGAACTGACACCCAGATTTTGTCAAATGACTCAAAATTGTCTTTTACAGTACTTTCTTCCTTCAAGGTACAGCAACCATTGTACGGTCAGGTACTGCATTTAATTGTCACGTACTATTAGCTTCCTTTAATTTGGAACATCTCATAGCCTATCCTTTCTGTGTGACATTACAATGTACTTTTACAATTCAAAAACCACAACAACGTACAGGGAAGGACTCCATTTCCAGCTATGACGGTGATGTAGCGGATCGATCTTCCCACCAAGAATAAAAAGAAAGCAGAATTTAAACAAACAAAAGCCATTAGAAGGTACCCGAGAGCTACCAGGTCACACGGGACTCAAGGACCAAAACCTCTGATGTGAGCGGGCACAGCTATCCACCCACTCTTCCCTGGGCATCTGCACACTCACGCAGCACAGGCAAAGAGGCAGCAGGGCTGAGCAGAGCGGCCAACGGTCTCACCAGGCTAGGGAAACAACCACAGAGTACAGAGCTATCAGACAGCCAAGGCCTGGGGTAGGCATGATCCTGGAGCAGAGGAGCACAGAACAGTGAGCTGCCATTAGGGATCTCCCCCCCACCCCGCCCCCGCAAGCACCCAGCAGTGTGCCAGCAGCACAGACAGGCTGCGGAGGCGAGCAGAGCTGTGATCCATCTCGTGGCGCTAGGATGGAACCTTCTAGCCACAGCAGTGTTTTGTTTAGGTTGTTGGGTGGCAGTGGATTTTGGTCTGTGTTCTGCTGAGTTTTACCCTAAGGGCAAGGAGAAGCCATTGAAGACTTAGGCAGGGGAATGACATAATCAGACTGACTTGTTAAAAATTACTTGGGCTACAGTACAAAAAACAGACTGGGCAGTGGCAATGAGTGGACACTGCCAGGAGGCAGAAACAGGGGCAAAATGATAGGGGCCTGGACTCGGGTGGTGGCATGGCAGTGGAGGCAAGCTGGCGAAGTCAGGCGCACCCCCGAGGGGAAGTGCCTAGGGCTACTGGTGGACAGGTGCACTGTGAGCAGGAGAGGTGGGTGACAAGCAGGACCCTTGGTCATCTCTAGTCTGGATGTGAGGACCTGAGGAGCCTCAGGCAGCCCAATTTGGGGTTAGGAGGGGAGATGGGTATCATGAGTCACCTGTGAAAAGGTAAAAAAACTGACCTGCTCTGAGAAAGTGAAACTCTGTCCTGTGATTTTTCAGGCTGGGATGACAGACACTCGTGAAGCCAGCTGCCAACTTAACAAGAAGTAATATTTCTCCCAAGGGACACAATGCAACTGTAGAAGTGTCACAACGACTCCTTCTTTCAGTGACTGCGGGCTTCTTATTCAGAGAAAGCTTGTCTGTCACTATCAGGAATTCTGCTTATACCAGTAAGAAGGAAACACCCCACTCTCGCCTGCAGGATCAAAACCACTGTGACCCAGAGCAGCAGCCTTGATCTCCAGCTCGCTACAGAGTTCAAACAAGGGCTCCTGGACACTGTGTTCCACATCCATGTGAACTTTGTAGTTTCCAAGGAAACAGGACCTGGGTCCACTGCAGACAGACCTGATGCTGACCACTTCACACACGGCCCTACTTTGCTTGAAGCCCATCAAAACACAGTTACACTTGTACGTCACCTAAACGCCACCCTGCCCCAAGTCCTACAACAACTCTGTCCTTCCCTTTGCTGGCAAGATGCCCACAGTTCCTCTGGTGTGTGGCCTCCCTCACTGCAATGAGCCAGTAAACCTGACCTTGTTGAGACGGTCAGGTCCTCCCTCGTGGTCACAGACTGATCAGGCTAGGACAGACATTTAGAACTGAAATGACTGCCAAACGTGTGAGAAGAAAGGCCACACAGCAGTTAGATGCAGGGCCTGCGCCTGGAGGACAGGTCTCAGCTGGAGACGAATCCGGGAGCCGCTGGCACCGAGATGGGCGCTGGAGCCGCGTGTGCGAGACTGCCCGCAGAGAGGTCATGGCGTGAGGGCAGAGTGGGCCCAGGCCTGAGCCTCAAGGAACTGCACTGGCCGACGGGCTGCTGCAGAGGAGGGTGAATCAGCAAAGGAGACTGAGAAGAAATGGGTCGAGAACCAATGAGGAAAAGGCGATGACATGGTCTGGGGGAGGCCAGGGACTGTGGGGCAAGACATCCCAAAGCCTACCTTTGACCACATCATCACAGATTCCGGTGTGACCCTGGCTTCCGTAAGCACAATCTGATCTGGGCAGAGGACTGACCTCCAAAGATCAACTCACGCTGATCAGCTCATGAGCCCCCGATGCACTTTTCAGAATGCCAGTTCACTAATTTGCAGTGAGAACCCTAACCACCATCAGACTGACACACTTGCCACTGGATGGTACTTTCCTTCCCTTAAGATAAATGCACTCAGGATGATGCTCAGAAGGTGCTGGATGAGCATGGCGTCAGACTGGGGAGTTTAAGAAACTAATGACCGGCAGCTATGGTAACTGCAACATGGCCATATCTGGTAGGGTCCTGGTGGCAAACACATCAACCCAAACGTTGAGACTTGATGGGAGAGCAAGGACAAGAGACCCAACAGGATGGTGAGGCACTCAGGGACTGGAAACCGCCCTCAGCTGAAGGAATGAGGGGAGAAAACCGCAGGAAACAGTGTCGCCGGAGGCCCGTGAGAGCGGAGACCGAGGAGGAGGCCCCCAGTGAGAGGCGCAGCTGTGGAGAGGGCAGGAAGAAACGCCCCAATCCCTCTCTCTGCCCACTGATGCCTTCCGTGGGTGAGCCCTGCTGGCAGCCAGCGAGAGAGCTGGAGGCAGGCAGCCTGCAGGAGTCCACAGGGCGGAGCAGAGCTATGGCAACGACGAGCATTCTCCCCTCCAACTGGACACGGCTGCCCCTGGACCAGACGTGTTTGTGCAAACCAGAAACTTGTCCTGTGAAGATACCTTCCGGTCCGGACTAGTGCTAGAAACACAGCCCAGGTCCCCTGGGTGCACCTGTCCTAAAGTGATGGGGAACAGTCACACCCACTTGGTGAGTTAACCTGAACCACTGAAACTTGATTTAATTGTAACTCAGCCTCAATTAGGCAAGTGCTGAATCAATCCTAGAGTATCTCCGAGAATTTCAATAGGCTCCTAGAATGACCTGGGACACAACGGCTTGTCTCAAATCTCAAAACCTAAGTGGCCAAGTCCTAGCAAACCGGAACTTAACCCAGTGCTAGAAACCGACCCACCCATCAACCTGGAGACAAGTAAACACATATCCAGCCCACTCTACAGACACATTTAACTCCATGATAAGATCCTTAACTCCCACCCATAAGGACTTAATTTCTAGAGCAGATCTTTTTCAATCACAAAAGTATAAAATTCTTCTGCCAAGGAAGACAGGGGGAAAGAAAAGAGAAGCTAGTAACAGATACTTCAGGAAACTAGCAACCCTGCCTCCAAAATAAACTACACATCCCAGTTACTCATTCAAGCCTCTCCTTTTCAAAATTATGTCTTATTTGACTCCCCCAAACATAATTAGGGACTACAACTGTGCCTTCAAGTTTATTTACAATTACCGTATTTTGCCGTGGATAACATGCACTTTTTTGCCCAAATCTTTGAGGGAAAACTAAGGATGCACATTATACGTGGGTAGTACTAATCCCGTGTCTATATAAATGTTTTAAACTCTTTTATTTATGCTTATGATTACAAGTGCAACCCTAGAAAGCAATAACAGTATGTGTATGCAAGATAATATGATAATTGATTTCGTTTCTAAATATAAATAATTGAATTTAAAAGTTAAAACGAAAGGTTCTTTTTCCTGACAGTTTGGGCCATAAACATGGGTGCACATTATATACACGCGGGAGCACATGAAACTCGGCAAAATACGGTACTTTTGTTTTCCGGGTCAGGTCAACGGGCGGGAACAGACCGCTGTCGCCAACAGCAACTGCTCCAGATGAAGTGAGACTCACTTTTCTCCACAATCTTTAATTTCTGGAAGGTTTCCAGCACTTCCCCGTTTAGTATTCTGGGTAAGAAGTCCCGTATTTGCATCACTTCAGTTGTCAGCCGTTCCAGGTCCTTCTTTCGGACTTTAACAAATTCTTCTTTCGTTCCCATGAGCTGAAATCAGAACAAGCAGATCTTCGGATTATTACACTTCTCTCCAGCAGTCCGCCAGCTTGCTTCCTTTTAATTAATGCCTCTTATGTTCCTAGTTTCAAATTTATGTCTTTACCTCATGTGCTGTCTGCTGTATATATTACCTCTCGCAGCTGAACCCCCAGCTTTGAAAGTGGGAGCTATTCCTTTAAGTGCATACGCAGCCCTGTGCCTGAGAGTCAAAGAAAATGCCAGCAACTTTCCCTTACGTCTCAAGCCAAGCTAATGGAGGAGAGGATTCACACGGGGCGGCCACGGCCGGCCACCTCATTTAGAGATCACCACAATCCTTCAAGGTTGTCTAAGTCGGAAACAGGAAGCTGGGTCACTTCCCCACGCCATTAACAGCGGACAGGACCGAGGTTCTCCTTCTACATCACGTGCAGCGGAAGTGATGTCAGCGGAAGTGATGTCGGGGCACCGCGGAGCCTACACTAAACCTGACATCCGCAGCACGGCTTCGTGGGGAGGGAGGGCTACGGTTGTCTGAGGGGAACCACCATCATCTCCCGTTCGCGCACCCACCGCCCAACCGCGCAGCCTCCAAGACCCGCATCCACCGTGTCAGCGGCGGGGTCGCGCGGCCCGCACCCCAGGGCCAGGCCACGCTGGTTCCAAGTACACTGGACGAGGCCCACACAGACGGCGGTCCGGGGCGGGGAAGCAGATGGTGGCAGCTCAGACCGGGGGACGACGGCCCAGGGCCTCCTCACTAACCCCGAAAGCTTCCTCAGCGCCGCCCGCCTCCTCCATGGCCGTCGAGGCCCGGCGTCTGCTCCTGTGCCAGCGCGGCTGCGCGCCCTCTGACCTCTCACGCCAGAAAGTGCGGGAACGCGTCCACGACGGGGTGGAGCGGGTATGGAGAGCGACGAGGCTCAAATTTCATAGGGTTTGAGCTGCATTCTCTGCATTACGGAAGACGGGTGGGATCGGCCAGATTCCGCTTTGGCTCTTCTGGCGTAGCTGCGGTTTTAAAGTCGTTCACTGTAAAGTGGAAGAACAGTAAGGCCCAGGTCTAAGCGACAGGTGAAGTAAGTAGAATCGGCCTTTCCTGTTTGGCGACAGATGCTAGGCTAGGGACAATGCGTTCAAGTGAATTGCCACCTGTGCAGCCAGCGGCCACGCTCCCGTGCTCACTCTAAACTTTAGCAAGGGTGAAAACTTCGGAGGCCAGGCTCCTCAGGAAGGGGGCCCAATACAGGAGCGTCCATCTAGCCAGCTGGTTATAAGTGAGATGAGCACCGTAAATTTGAAGACGCCACCTTGCCCCATTAGGCCCACTGAATTCGCAAAATATGGTGCAGCCTATGGGTTCAAATGTACCGGGTCACTTCACAACTAAGACTTCGTGTGTTTCTGAAACCCCCAGGAAGTGTACACTACCAAGTTCCCAGAGTGGAGTGCGTGCTCTCCAGACCTGAGGGTGGTCTCCTGAGCACAGGCTCCAAATCCCTGACCACCCCCACCCTGGAACCTGCCTGCACTCGCGGTTCCCCTGCCCCAGGGACCTGCCCTCGGCCCCCAGCACCTGCTATCACCAGCCCCTGGCCCTGCCCGCGCACCCGGAACTGCCCTTGCAGCGGACACCAAGACACTGGAAGACGCTGGAGGGGCGCTGCCCGCAACAGCTGCGGAGGCCTCTCAATGGGGCTGCCCCCAGCATCCCTCCAAGAATCCGAAGGACGGCCCTTCTTCCCAGTGTCCACCTGCCGAGACGGTCCAAGAAGTTTAATACAATAAAAAAAAATTCGGTGCTGTGCATTTTGTAGAATAGCTGCCAACGAAATGGGTGTGCGTGTGCGTGAGTGAACTTAAAGATTCCAGGCCATTTACAATTGGCCACCCGACTCTTCCAGGCCAAGAGCAACCCTGGCTAGCCTCGCAGGCGACAGCCCCCAGATCTCGCTGCCGAAAGACAGCGGAGGCGTGAAGGCGCAAAGCAATGAGTTGTTTCGCCAGGTGCCGGGGCACGCCGCTCTCGCTCCCAGAACGCGCCGCGAGCGGCAGCCGGCGCCTCGGTGACGCCATCATCCCGCGCTTCGCCACTCTCCTCTGCGCAGTCGCGGCCGGAGCGGCCAGGCGGCAGTCGCTCGGGAGCGGCGGGAGGTTGAGGGGTGGCGGACTGCCGCCAGGGATGCTGCAAAGCGCCCCGCCATGCAGCCGGCCGAGATCCAGTTCGCCCAGCGGCTGGCGTCCCACGAGAAGGGCATCCGGGACCGGGCGGTGAAGAAGCTGCGCCAGTACATCAGCGTGAAGACTCAGAGGGAGACAGGTGGGCGCCCGGCGATCAGCCGCGCCACATGGCGGCGGGATCGGCGCCGAGCCGCCGGCGGAGCTCTGGCTCGCGCTCCTGCCGCGTGCTTCTGTGTGTTCGCACTGTGGGAACCGCTTCTTGCTGGGTCCAGTTTGGTTTTACGTTTGAGGGACAGGCCGACAGGGATTAGGTAGTCTGCTGGAAGTCACAGTGAGTGAGGAAGCCGAGATTAGACCCAGTCTGTCCAACCGCGCGCCTGAACTTTAAATCCTAGGCTCAGCCTGATCTGTCCTGCTGTGGTCATCGATCCACGCCATCATCAGACCAATACCTTTAGGAGCTGGGGTTATGGGGGAGAAGACCATCCCTACCCTAGAGGAACTTGTGCTCGCAAAGCTGGGAAGGGAGAGCGCCAGAGCGGAGCTTGTGTAGTGTTGTAACGGAAATGGAAATCAGGGAAGGAGGGAGCTTCTCTCCACAGGCTGGACCGGGAAGGCCACCCTGGGGCCATGTTCAACATATCTAAACAGGTGGGAGGAAGAGGGAGGCGAGCGTGAGGAATGGCTAGAAGAGACGTGTAAGTCAGGGAGGGTGAGGCGGGGTCACCTTAAGGGTTGTAGTTGGATTGTAACTTGCAGTGGGTGCCATTGAAGGACTTTGTTCACCTGATGCAGAATGTCCTATAGATCTCTGTGTCCCATCCCCACCCCCGAGGTGTGCGCTACAATACGAAATGGAGGTTTTTCTGTTGCACTAAGATGAAGTTTGGTTTGTTTGCTAATGTATTCAGGATCTACTTGAAAGAATAGGTAGTATCTCCCCTGTGCCGGCATTGTACAACCCTAGAAGAGAAATCACAAGGGGCCACCCAGGGGGAAAAAACAAAACAATTTTATGGGGAGTCTGCTAGAAAGAGGAATGAAGACCAAAATTCCTGACTTGATTTTGTGAGGATCTCTCTGACGGACTTAATTTCCTCATGGTTTCGGGTATCCCAGATATATTGAAGGCTCTTAAAACTGAATTTCTAGCCCAGGCCTTTGCTACTTCAGCTCAGCGATGCCCTCCTAACCCGGCATCTCCACCTGGATGTCCCACAGGCGCCTCAGACTCAGAATGCCTACGGTGACTCATTTTCTTCTCCCCGAAATCTGTTCTCTTCCGCTGCCCACCCGCCACCTGTGCTCTCTGGTTTTGTTCCCACTGTCCCCTCAGACTAGCTGAGTGCCTGGTATTGTCCTGGACTCCTCTCTGCTTCCCCCACCACACATCCAATGTCCCTTGGTCCTACCCGTTTCATCTCCGGAATGACTCTTTTCTGGTCCATCGTCTTTATCCCATCTAGGCTCGAGCCCATCCTCCACAAACCAGCCCAGAGGCAGCTTCCTAAAACACACCACCACCTTCCTGGAAATCCAGGTCTGCAGATGGTCTCTCCTCCCCTCCCCCACCCCTCCCTAATATGACTGCTTCGTGCTCCATCAGCAGCAGACCATTCCTGGGTCCTGGTGGCTGACACCCCACCTCTCACCTCTCTGCCTTTGCTTCTTCAGCGCACACCTAAAAAATTCCCACCCTCGATCCACTCCCAGTATTATCACTTTCCCCACCTCACCCCGACTCCTCTAGGATTCTGAAATGCCCAGTTTATCTCTGTTGTAACGCTTAGCCACATTGCTTCTTGATTACCTGTTCATGTGTCTGTCACTCTTCCCCCAAAACACCAAAACACAGTGAGCTTCGTCTGTTTTCTTAGCTGGAAGTGGGGGCCCATCCAGACATACAAGGGCCTGGCCGTGGACAAGAACAGAAGAGAGGCCCAGTGCAGTGCACGTGGGGCTGAGAAAGAGCCTGATGCTCACACCCCTCTGGTGAGCAGGTCCAGGGCCTGAGACGCTGAGGCAGGAGCACGAGGCTGTGGGTCTGCACCGGCGCCCCAGGGTTTTGTCTGGCTGGCACCTGCCGCACCGAGAGGCCCTTGTCCGCTGCCTCTTGTTCCGTGCTGCGTCCGTGTCACCCAAGCTGCAGTGGGCCTTCGAAAAACTAACTGCAGAGTGAATTTTGTAGGCAGTCATGATGGGGCGAATAAAGACAGTCTCTGCCAATGCGGTGCTCCATCAAAGTAGATAGAGAACTTTGGAATTAATCACCTAACATTTGAATCTTACTGACAGGTTTGATTTTTTTTTGCATCTTGTCTTGGCATAGTAAAGAGAATCTGAGACTTTGCTCTTACAGATACATAAACTCTCCACCAGCAGCATAGCTTTGTGATTTTAAAAACGAATTAGAAGTCTTTGTACTGCTTAAGGCAACTAAAGGTTGCCCTAGTGCTTTACTGGTTCATGTTGCGTGTTCCCAGCCACAGAGTGATCGCCGTCTGTGGTTTTGCTCAGGAGGGCTCATTCGTCCTTACCTGTTCATTCTTGCATGTGGCTAATATGCGGGGAGTGCTGACTGTGCTTTTATTACTGTGTACTCTATTCTTGACACTGCTAATGCAGCCGAGAACAAAACAGACAAAACCCCCTGCCTGTTTTATCAATTCTGCAACTCCAATTTGCATTCTTGCTTCCTTTTGGTGGCACGTACAATAGCAGTGCATCTGTGGGTGGGTGTCGGATGTGTGCCGGTAATGGGAGAGATGAGCGTTTCCCATACTGATAGTTTTAGGGGGTCTCACCCCAGTGGTGGTAATGACTAGGAGCTACACCTGTTCCGAACAGGTGTGGGTTCGAGCATATCACTTCACCCCCACCCAAGACGGCTCCTGTGCTCATGCATGGTGAGGCGGGCTGTTGGATTTCCTTGTTTCAGAGCTTGGTGTTTCCTATATCCACAGCTCACTTTCGTTTCGTCTCAGTTGTTTGAAACTAACTAAACCTGTATTGTCGTCAGAAACTTAGTTGTATGAAGAATCTCAACAGGTCGAGAAGCAGTTGTGGAACAAAACTGCTTTGGATATTTATTGGGTTGGACAAAAAGTTCATTTGTTTTTTTTTTTCCATAAGGTGGATCTAGTAGCGCTTAGTTGTCTTTAACCTCATGCAAAATAATTTTGTTAGATTGGATTGTGACAGCTGTCATATCAGCGTGCATTTAAAACAAAAACTTATCAAAACTGGTGAATTTTTGTGTAGCCATTTTAATATTAAAGATGGAAGAAAATATGCAACATTTTGGCATATTATGCTTCTTATTTCAAGAAAGGTAAAAAGGCAACTGAAACACAAAAAAAAGATTTGTGCAGTGTATGGGGAAGGTCCTGTGACCAATCGAACATGTCAAAAGTGGTTAGCGAGGTTTCGTGCTAGAGATCACTCACAGGATGATGCTCCGTGGTCGAGGAGGCCATTTGAAGTAGATAGTGATCAAATTGAGACATTGAGAACGATCAACGTCATACCACATGGGAGATAGCCGACATATTCAAAATATCTACAGTAAAGTTATTGGTGAAAATGAAAAGTGTTTCTTTTATTTCATGGAAAAACCGTATGGACTTTCTGGCCAACCCAATACTTCACTTTCAGAGTTTTGAAAGAAATTAAATAATGAACATTTCTTTGTTTTGCTTTAAATGCTCCAAAAATTAGTACCTTGTTTTTACCAGCTAATTTCCTGGGTGAAAACAAGTGGGTTTATACTTATGTTGAAAACAGATACTGTAAGTGAAAAGAGTGCTCCAACAGCCTATGGGTAGGAAAAGTGAGACAATTCTAATACCCCCAAATTGAATAGTGCTTTGCTGTTGCAAAATGCTTCTCATCCTTGCTCTTAATTTTGGCCTGAATCATAAACATTATATACAGGGTCCAGCACAAATAATGCTTCTTTTTAATTACAGAATCATAAGCATGTAATTCTTTAACATAACAATATCACACTCAAGCACAGCCTGTGACATTTTAGGTGAAATGTGCAAATTAAAACTATAAATTATTGCACCCATGTAATTCCCCTACCAACCACACTCAAGTAGGAGTTGCTTCTGCCGAACCCTGTATGTCTTGGTGAGGAAACAGGCCAGCTGACGGGCTAGTGGCTGCTTGGTAACACGCTGCAGTGCAACTGTAACACTGCACAGCTAGTAAGTAGCAAGCTGAGGCCTGAGCAAGGGTTTGTTTCCATTGTACTACTTTGTTGCCTCTCGTAGGATGAAACAATCAAAACAGCTTGCTTGCTCTCCAGCTCTGTTTCCTGCCCACTGTCTAGTCTGTTCATCATGGTTACTTTGTTGAAATCTGTTTTCAATTACAGAAAGGTGTGGTACCTCATCTTGTACCTTTCCCCATTGAAGGTATCGGTTGTCCAGAGAGACAAATTATCACTTAAAGAGTTAGTTTGAGATTCTGGTGCACTTGGAAGAGCCATCCGGAAATATACTGTGTTATTTTTAAGTGGACAGGGCCAGAGCACAGAATATGTAGCACGTGTGATGCTATTTAGGTCTCTCACACATGCACAACTGTGCATTTTTGTATCACACGTCAGTAAATGCATAGGGAAGATCTGGAAAGATACACATCAGTGGATAACAGTGGTCCCTCTGGGAGGAGACTGAGGTTTGGGAGACAGTGAACCAGCATCTATGATTGTATAATTTGTAGTACATGAATTTTTTGCAATGAAATGCTTTTATTGGTTAGGACTCTCGAGATTGCAACTTGACAAAACATCCGAGCCACCTTAGGTTTAAGGGCAGAAAACTGAAACAGTTTCATGCAAAGCTCAACTAAGGACACAGACCCAGTTTTCTCTACAGCAAACTCTGCTGCCCCCAGATTGGTTTCATTCTCAGGCTCCCCGTCATGTGGCAAGGTGGCTGAGCGCAGGTCCAAACTGTGTCTTCTTTTAAGTCTACTAGGAGAGAACTGGAGATTTTCCCAAAGCCTGAGCAGGGGGATCTTTTGTCAGTGGGGAGTCCGTTCTTGAACCAGCCCTGGGGCCAAGGGAATTCACGCTAGTTTGTCGTAAGCTCAGCGCCCTGCTTTGCCTCCCTGTGGATGAGTCCAGCCAGACTACTGCCTCCTTCCACAGGCCCTGCCTGTGGGCAGCCCTGGAGGGGAAAGGGTGTAGCTGCCCAGCAAGAACAAGGAATGCCCAGTACCAAGCCTGATGCAGAAACCCGCGTCATGTAAATCCAGTTCATCCGTGTTCATGCTTTTCTAACTGCATTATAAAGAGTTTTCCAAAAAGAAGAAAGACAAGAGCCCACAATAACACTTTGGTAATATCATACAGGTTTTTTGGGGGGTGGGGGGAGGTCTTTTTATTAAGGAGTATTTCATATACGTAAAAAGTCTACTCATTAGTCAGCTTCAGCATTTATCAGTACCTGGCCAGTTTGTCTGACCTGCCTGCTTCCTCCTTCCCACTAAATCCTTAAGCAAATCCCAGACACCTCATATCATTTCCAGGTACTCAGAATGTATCTCTAGAAGATAAGGACTCTCTTTTAACATAACCACAGTACCATCATCACATCCTTTTAAAAAAATTCTTAATATGAAAAATTCAAGCTGTTGAATTTCTCCCATCATTGCATAATTTTTGAATGACAAATCAGAATTCAAACAAGACTTATTACATTTGGTTGATATGTCTGTTGAGACTTAAATTCTAAAAGTTCTTATCCATCTTTTTTTTTCCATGCAACTTATTTGTTGGAGAAACTGGGTCGTTTGTCCTGTAAAGCTTCCCGCATTTAGGGTCGTGCTCTCGTATCTCAGGGTCTTGTCTGACATGCCTCTCTGTCCCCTGCATTTCCTGCAAACGGGTATTAATATTTATATCTGACGAGGTGTGGGTTAGTGTGGGGGAGGAAGAAGCTTTCCTCTACCCTTCAGTGTTTGTCTGGTCTAATAAGTAAATCAAAGTGAGGCCAATTAGTGAGAAAGTGACCGAATTTTATGACATATGTACACATGGGAACCCCATATACACGAGAGAGTCAGAGGCTCCCACGGACAGGAGAGGTTCAGAGAATAAATGAAGTGTGGGGGGTGACACTCTGAGCTGGGGAGGAGGCGAGGTGCCCGGGGCTTCAGAGCGGAGGAGGGCCATTGCAGGAAGAAAGGCAATAAGAAAGGCAGGTGTCCAGTAATTAATAGTTTGTCCTGCTCTATAGATGGGTCAGAAAAGTGATTTCTGGTGAAATTTAACGAGCAAGGACCCTGATATAACTTCGTCAAGGGAGCTTGAGGCTGCAGGGTCTTGGTTGCCTGCAGCTCAGAACAGTCACGAGGCACAGAGACACGTCTTGGGCAACTCGCCCTGAACGCCCACAGCAGCGTTTCTGTGTCTGGGACCACTTAGCAGGTGGCGCTGTGTTTTGCCAATTGCAGCGCATCTAACATTGAATGAATAGTCGCTGATCTTTGTGAATTGAGATAGACCAGTGGGTTTGTGTGTTGTTGGTCTGATGTATCCATTTTAAAGTTCTCGGTAATTTTTAATCTAATATTTTAGCAGCCATCGGTGGTCCTTGCCCAAGTCCACTAATTCCTTAGTCTTAACATAAGTGAGCATAAGCATGGGTTCCACACACGTTCTATGGCTGGCACCACAGCAGGCTCGGTACTGGCGGGACCGATCCCTCACACCCTAGCTGTGTTGTGTTGTCCGTAGGCAGGCCCCCGGATGTGGCTTGTTTGTAACAAGAGAAGGGAAAAGTCAGTTGGCACACCATTTGCCCAACCTCTAAAGGAAATGCACTTTAATAAACTGATTTTACTATGGTTTCTGGTATATTGGTCTTAAGCAAGAATATCAGAAAGAAAATGCACCATCACAAAATTGTTGTTATAAGAAAACTTTTTAGTAACTTGGAAATCAATACCCGTAAAGGTAAAATATCACTCAGGAGGCACTAATTAAACTTCATTCAGTCCATCAAAAGAATAGTTGTCACTTTTTTTGTCACTTCTTAAGACTTGAGGGTTTGGTTTATTCTCCACAAGCTGGGGAACTCCAAAAGTTTCCATTTTCCTGATTTTATGATTGCGTATGTCACTCAGCAGTTACGCCGTGACACCTGAGGTTGACCCGGCAGATAGAGGACCATGCCTGCCTTGCGGCTTGGTCGTAGGTGGTGCAGACGGGTAGACGGCTTACGTAATGAGAACAAGGCTAACCACGGTGGCGCCGGTTAAAACAAGACTGAAACTGCCCCGGAAGTGAAAACCATGAACAGCAGTGGGGGAGATCAGGGTATAGCCAAGTGTGACCTCATAGCAGGATCCCTAAAAGGGTCATCTTAGCAAAAATATCCCAAAGCTTTGCCACTTTCTCTGGGGCTAGTTGTATGAGACTTGAGCAAATCTTGCATCTTTTGTAGGATTTACATTTTTACTTTGCATGACTAATGAAAATGTTGCTGTGCGGGGTGAAATGCTAGTTTAAGCAGAGGGGCACCTTGGGGAACTCATTTTTTGAATGAACACTCCATTAATTAATTTTTTTTGTTGTGATGACATTTGCTTCCTT
>CM052539.1:184655456-184782091 GCA_028533065.1 Trachops cirrhosus | reverse complement strand
GTGAGGTTTCTGAGCCAGTAAATGGGGCTCATCTGAGCCGCTCTGTGCCCTCACCCGCCGTGGTGTCTGCACCCCCTTGTCCCACTTTCCCTTCCTGTGTGTATGGGGGTGGCACAGGTGGCACTGGGTGTGACCTGTCTTCTCGCCCCTCCCTCACACAGGGGAGCAGTGGAGCTTTCAGCCCTTTGAAGAAGAAGCTGAGGACCGAGAATGACTTTGTGAAATTTGATACCCCCTTCCTACCAAAGCCCCTGTTCTTCAGGAAAGCTAAGAGCAGCCCTGCCGCCTCTGTGACCCCTGCAGTGCAGGTAAGCGCTGAGACTACACCAGAGGGGCTGTGCGTGCTGGGTGGGGGTGCGCTGCGCTCAGCACGTGGCTTCGCCTCTGCTGCTCTCCACGGTGCATAGGCTCCTGTTTGGGGAGCCCGGGTCTCCTGTGCAGGGTGTGCCAGGGCTTCGGGGGGCCCGTGTTGGCTCTGGGGCTGGCCCAGAGGGACTGGTCAGGGGTGCCTCATAGACCTCACGGGAAGAGGGGAGATCTAGAGAAACGGGTGGTGAAGCAGGTGGCAGGAAGCTCCAGAGAGCCCCAGGTTTACAGATCAGATGTGGAGGGGAGGAGATGAAACCGGAAAAGTTGGTGTTCAGAGAGACAGGGATGGATCTTGGTGGGCGTGTTATTCAGCTGGCTGGCAATCTGGGAAGATGGCAGGTGTGTACCCTAACAGACTGTCTTATGTTTCCTTTCACGACAGCCTTTTTTTAAGGGGAAGAGGTGTAGGTAAGGGATTTGGAATTCAGGAAAGACATTAATCAGACAAAAGCCACAGTCGGCGGTTTCCCTGACATTTTTTCACCCACTGATGGATCCTTTTCTTTATCTGGGTCCTGAGTCCTGGGCAGCTTTCTTTATCTGTGTCCTGGGCAGCCGACCGTCTCTCCCTGGAACACAGTGGCTCGGACACCACCCTGACTGAGCGTGGTCTCTGGGGCACGACGGTCAATCGCTTGCAGTCTCCTGGAGTCCTGCCTCCAGTTCCTAAAACAATAGCTTTTTACATGCACCAACTACTCGGCTTATTAACTATTACATTAAACTAAAATTTCTAACTTTTGAGTCCCCCATCAGAGGAGCCTGCCAAGGACACTAGTGGGTGTTCAGGCTGGTAGAAGGAGCGGGTGCAGTCCCCCAGTCATGGTGGGTGAGAGTGGGCCCTGTTCTGGGAAGCCAGGTGGGGGCCATGAAGGAAAGGGTCACCTCAGCCAAGTACCACTAAAAAGTGGGACAAGGTGTGGACCAGCATATGCCAGAGGCTCATCTGGGGTTGCCTCCAGGAGATGGAGGTCTTGGTGGAGCTGTGGGCACAGGTCCCTGCCGGGGAGACACGAGCAGGTGCTGTTTCAGCGGCCTCCAGCCCGCACAGCGCCCCCTGCCTGTGTTCGCATTGCTGCACAAGTTGCTTTAGGGGTGTCTGAGTGATTCCGGCCTTACAGGCGTCAGGTTCTGCTCATAAAGTGGTAATGTTAAAACAAAAATGGTGTGAAGTAGAACTAGGAGTTCACACAGAAATGTGGGTTCTAGGAAGGAATTTGAGAAAGTGCTACGTACGCAAAATGGGTCAGCTTCTAGACATTTTTCAAATATGAAACAGTTATTTTTTTTTATCCTCACCTGAGGATATGCGTGCTGATTTTACAGAAGAGGGAAGGGATGGAGACAGAGAGAAACGTCAGTCAGTTTCCTCTCCCAGGTGCCCCGAGTGGGGAGCAAACCCAAAACCCAGGCGTGTGCCCTGAACAGGAATCAAGCCCTCGACCTTTCAGCTTATGGGACAGCGCTCCAACCAACTAGCCACACCAGTCAGGGCCCAACTTAGTTAATTCAATGAATGGTTAGAACATTCTGGTCTGTTTGGAGCCCTGTGTGCAGAAAGTTGGGAAGTGTGGGTCCGTTGCCCACAGAAGCTCCATCCCTTCATAGGCGTAATGTGACCTGTTTCATTTCCAAGTTAAAGCTGAAACTGGACACCAGAAATGGGCGCTCTTTATAAATTCTCAATGGTGACCCTTCTCCTGTAACTTAGGAGCTTTCAAACACGGCAATTTTGCTCTGCATTCTTCCCCGGAAGGCAGAGGCCGGAGCCAGCAATGAAGCAGGTTACTGCAAAGTGGTGCTGGCACTGCCCGCCTCACAGGCCCGTCGTTTGAGATCACAAAACACCGCGTGCAACTCAGGCCCGGGGTGTGCGCAGCGAGGTCCTGATGAGGCACAGAGGCGGGCGGACACAGGCCCCTGGGCTTCGTGCCGCGTGCTCCCGGTGGCTGGCGGGCCCCTGTGAGTGGTCAGGAACTCCCGACAGACAAGGCACCTCGGCCGCTTTGTACTCTCTCTCACCTCTGTTACGGCTTTCTTTCTTCCGCAGCTCAACAAAACACCGCCCAGCTCCAAGAAGGTCACCTTCGGGTTGAACAGAAACATGACTGCGGGTGAGTGCGGGGTATGCTGGCCGTCGTGGTCCCCTCCCCGGGCCGACGGCCCTGACCCTGTCCAGAGGCGGTTCAGGCCCTCGCTGAGCCCAGCTTTCACGGGTGGTGGGGGGGAGCGGGTCAGGGGGCTGGGGGCTTGGTGTGTGGAGATTTCTGGGGCCTCTGGAAGGTGGTTACCTGGTAGGTGACGTGAACGGCCATCTTCCCACGCCCACCTGCCTAGAATGCATTAGTTGTCTTGGCCTGAGATTTAATGGTCTGTCCTATGTAGCCACCTCTACCTAAATTCAGAACCTCCCTGCCCAAAAGAAGGGGAAGAGAGGGATGTCTTGTCTTTCAGCTTTTAACATTGGCATGATTCATTTGTGTTTGTTTTTTTCCCAAGGAAGCCAATGTTTTTAAAAGTATATGAGTTTAAGATCTGGCTCTGTTTAGAGACAAGTACTTGTGTGTGTGTGCGCACATGCGTGTGCACCCAGACACACACACAGAGGCACAGAGGTCTCTCAGGAGAGACCTGGGCAATACCCCGCCCTGCAAGCACACACCACCATCACCCTGCCCCTGTCCCAAGTCCAGTCTATCACTGGAGGCAGTGGGAGGATCAGATCCCAGAAGGAAGGGCTCCTTCTGCAGCTCCTCATTAACCCTCGGTCTCACTCACTGCCCGTATCCCAGAAATAGCCCTGCCCACCAGGTACTTCCCTCAGAGTCTATCCAGGTGGCCCTCAGGGCTGGTTCCCTGCCCGGGAGTGAGTGCCCAGGCTCCCAGCTATGGGGACAACACGGAGGCGGGACAGAGAAATCATACCCAGTAACATGTGGCCTTGCTTCCATCGGGCAGAATTCAAGAAGACAGACAAGAGCATCTTAGTCAGTCCCACGGGTGCCTCCCGAGTGGCCTTCAACCCTGAGCAGAGGCCCCTCCACGGAGTGCTGAAGACCCCCACCAGCTCCCCTGCCAGTACCCCCCTGGGGACCAAGAAGCCGCTGACCACCACACCAAAGAGAAGGCCGACGGCTATGGACTTCTTCTAGGAGAGTAGCAGAGTCTTATTTGTAAAGACTGCTTTTGTACAGAGTACTCTATAAATTATATCTTTATAGGTGGGGTGTTTTCTATTGTTTTATGAGTTGTGTACCCGAGGGTCTGAGCGTGAGCCGTGTTGCTGCTGTGGGCGTCTTGGTTGAAGCTTTCGCTACAAACATCTTTCACGCAGCAGCTCACCAGGATCCTGAGTTTGTGGGTCATTCAGTGCCTCCACAGGCGTGGGAGCCAAGAGCGTGTTGGCCGTCACCGCGAGTGGGCACGGTGGGCACAGGGACAGCCCGGAGCTGGACTGAATCCACAGTACAGGCATCTTTCCACACATCTCAGCTGGGGGTGGACCTGCGAGTGGGGGCAGGAGAGCAGAGCCCTGTGGCCCGTGTCCTCCCCTGCGATCCTACCTCTCAGCCAACCCAAAGTGTCCTCACCAGGGGAGCAGCGCCGGCCCGCTCGCCCGCCCGGGTCATCGTGCCCCGGCTGCTCTGTATACGGAAGTGTCCTCGCCGGCCACCGCAGCGCCTGGTGCCCACGGAGCGGCTTTTCATCTTAGAGGAAAACCCAGCTCTCCAGGGAGGTGGCGGCTGCGTCTGGAGAGCCCAGCGCTGCTGGGAGGCAGGCAGAGCCGTCTCAGGGCGGCGTGTGCATATTTGTGTGTTCATAGCTACCTTGTATCTGAAATGCTGAGTCTTGCACTTACAGGTTTTTATAAAGTCGAATTTTAGTTAATGACAAAAAGTCGGGGTGGGGGAAGGCACACAGACCTGAACTGGGGAAACAGATGAACTCGGAGCAGCCTCGCTTGATCCTTGACCTTGTTTGGAGAAGCTGTGTCTGCCCTGAGCCTGAGTGAGGGATGGGATGCAGACTTGGAAGTCGGTGGTCACCTCGGGAAAGCCCCGGTCCCTGGCTCTCTCTTGAGTTTGCACAATGACAAAGTGCAGACCTAAAGGAGGGGTCGTAACTGGGGGACACAGTTTTCCCTCTGGTGCCCAGCGCTTCCCAGCCTGCTCTCTGCTCCTGGGTCTCAGGCCTCCTAGGAGTGAAGGTCCCCCACCCCCCAAGCCAGAGCCCCAGTTTTGCACCAAAGCCGGGGCCAGCCCCCTTAGCTACTTCCCAGCCGAGGGCCCCAGCGTGTCCTCAGTGGCTCAGACCGTGGCTTCCGGGGAAGGGCGGCCGTCCGAGATTACATCATCCAGCTGACCGGTTTCTGTGATCACAGAACCAGTGTGGGCTTCATCTGCACACCAGAGGTGGGCGGACTTGCCCACGAAGGCCCTGCTGCGAAGGAAGGGGAACTGTCCCTTGCCTGCTCGGTAACAAAGTGTCACACTTCGGCCGGGAGAAAAAGAAACAGTGAGCGTTGTGGTGGTGTCGGCTCGTCTCTGTAATGAAGAGTCTCGTGGAGACGACTGTCGTGGCTGCATCCTCTGTGTGCCGCGTCTGCCGTCGCACCTGACATCCCGTCGGAGCCAAAACCGAAGTGTGAAAAGATAAGATTCGAGTGGTCCGACGTTTTTAACTTAAAAAAAAATTCATTATCCTTGGTCACATTTTTCTAACAACTTTTATTTTAGCTTCAAAGATAGGTCTTAGAGCCAAATGGGCCACATAACCCAATGGTGTTGAGCTGTCTTAGCAAGACGTTCCGGCGCGCAGATGGCGCATTTGTCCTCGGGCCGCATGCGGGGCCCTCGCCTCCTGGCTTCTGCCCGGCCTCTGTCTCAGGCGTCGGTGGGAACCCCGCAGCCTGCCTGTGGGCTGGGCCCGGAGGCCGCCTGTCTGGGGTCGCATCCGCCCTTCTCTAACTCCGCCCTCTCTTACTCCGTTTTGTGGGTAAGTCCAGTAGTTTGACTGTGACTTATTTTTAATCTCTATAAATTTTGGCTACAAAGGAAAAAAAACAATTTTTTAAAAAATTCTCACTACCTATACACAGAAGGATGTATTGCACAAAGAAACTATTTAGAGTAACAGTTTTCTACTTGATACGTGTTGTTTTCCTAGATGAAATCGCCAAGCGGACTTGGCGGTCCAAAAAAGGAAGTAACTTGGATGGATGCTGGTGACTTGCACAGTATTTTGTAAAACAGCCTGTACAATTTGGTGTCATATATTACAATGTGTTGTCCTTTCTAACCTGTACTGAACCGAAAGCACAAGGGGGCTATAAAGCAGTCGTTAGTGTGGGGGGGGAATTATGAAATTGAGTCCAGCTTTTGATTTTTGTATGTTTTCTCTGAATCTACCCCACTGCTAGCAAGGACTGTTTGTTTACAACCAGTCTGTAGTAGTGTCCGCAGGGCTTGTCAGTACTCAGCAAAGCCAAGTTCAATAAAGAGAAACCCGTCTGCCCTCAGATTCGCATTGGGTGTTGACTGTCAGCGGGCGCCGCCTCGGGGACGACACGGCGCAGCGGGGCGGGAGGTGCTGGTCGGCAGGGTCTGAAAACGGACCGCCCAGGCACCTCTCTCTCCTGTGTCCACTCTGCAGAGCCAGCGAGGGGTCGCCGGGGCAGTCTCCCGGGGTGGGGAAGCAGGCACTCGCTGCCAGCCCTAGGTCTGTGAGGACAAGCACAGAGGGGCCACCGTCCTGGGGGGACTCCCCCGTGCATCCCACAGGCGTGGCCGCCACCAGGTGTCGAGGGAGTGGCTGGACCACTAAGATCCCCGTGAGGCCTCCCCCCACCATCACACGCCCTGCACCACTAGGGTGCACCTGTATGCCCCCATCCCTCTAATAAGGGGCACTCGGGTTTCAGGCTCACGTGGGGCTCCAGCGTCAGCCAAGGGTCCCATTCCACACCTGTGGGCATCGGAACACTCCCCAAGGTGAGTGTGAAGTCCCACAAGAGCGTCTGTTGTCGGGGACCCCACGCTCGATCGTCCCCTCTGCCTGGCTCTTGTTCTCTGTCCCTTCCCCCCAAATAGGGGCACAGGGTCTCAACCAGGACCTTCCTCCTAAAATCAGGGAACAGGGATAGGGCAGAGGTTATGTCACCCTCCCTCCACAAGCCTAAGGTCACACTTGAAATGGCATTTTTCGGGGTGACCATCACCAAGATTTCTCACCATGTGTGCACCTGCAATCCTGAGCCTTCGGCGGTCAGCCGGCCCCCGCTCCCCCACCAGCATGGGCACCGCCATCCCGAGCCTTCTCATCCCGGAGGCACAGCCTTCAGCTCCTGCCAGCCCCCGTGGCACTCAGCCGCCCCCCTCTTTCCACACGGGCTCACATGGCACTCAGCGGAGAACAGCATGGCGGGTGACAGGACCCACCCTCCCGAGAAGACAGGTTGCCAGGGGCTGCTTCTCCCCATGGACCCCAACGGTGTGTCCTCGACACCACTCAACAGACGCTGTGCACCTGCCGCGCCTGGCGCTGTCCTGGATGGCGTGCCGCAGACAAAAGCCGTGCTTGACCTGGTGGGACAACGAGCAGGTAGGAGTGTACGGGTCAGCAGGGGACAGGAGCTCCAGGTGGGAAAGTGAAACCAGGGACGCATTGGCACAAGTTTTTACTGAGCTTCAAGCACAAAGAAGTATATGCACAAGCAGTTGCTAGTTTTACTAAGTTTTGGAAAGAATATTGCCTGGAATCCATATTTGTATGTTTTTTTAAATACTTTTATTAATTGATTTCAGAGAGAGAGAGAAACATTGCATTGTTGTTCCGCTTCCTGATGCATTCATTGGTTGATTTTTGTACGTGCTCTGACCAGGGATCAAACCTGCAACCTTGGCGTATCAGGACGATGGTCCAACCATTTGTGCTCCCTGGCCAGGGCTCATGTTCTCCTCCTAACTAACCTGACTGCTGGCAAGGGCTGCTTGTTTACAAGAAGGCAGACACCAAAAGAGGTTAAAAAGTGAGCCATGGGTGTCTGGAGAGAGAATTGCACACTGAAGTAACCACGGGCACCCCTAGGTGGCAGTGTGAGGAGATTGGGGAACACAGATGTCCCCAGGATCTGATATGCTGGTCAGAATTAGCAACGACAGTCATTCAGAGTCTCTAGAGATAGATCAAAAGGCTGCAACAGACTAAGCGGCATTTATTCCGTTAAATCTACAGAGGCTGAGTCAGCCCAGTGAGAGGCTGTGACGTGGCATCGGAGCGGGCTGCACCCGCGCCCCCGCACTTCTCCCTTGCAGAACCGCTTCAGTGGGCTCGGCAGCCGAGCGGCAGTTCCCCACCCCGCAGCTCCCTGGGGTGGAAGAACTGTTCCACATAGACTCAACAGGCAAAGAGAAACATTCACCGTCAAGCTCCCATAGCTACGGAGGGAGTGCAGACAGGCAGGGCTCCGAGGCCAGTGCAGAGCTATAGAGGACGCACCTTCCAAATCTCAGACGGGGGACTCGGCAACACAGAGCAAAAGCCCGTGTCTCTCCATTCTCTCAGAGGTGATGGAGGTGACGGAGCTTCTCTGAGGGGGCGGGGGCGGGGGCTTCTCTTCTGCCAGGCTCTGTAATTTGCAGATGGCCTCACAGCTTCCCAGAAGGGAAATTTGATGACTCCCTGTCCACAGCTGAGGCAACAAGGCTTGGAGAAGCCAGGCCTTTGCCCAGACCTCATGGCTCGTAGGTGCCTGACCAGGAGTCTGGTCCTAGCTCCCTGGGTCTGCAAAGGCCAGGTTCTGACCTACTCCTACTCCACCAACCCCTGGCCCCACTGGGCTGTGGGTTTGCTTCTCCAAGTTTGCACCGGCTCTGGCCAGCACCTCCAGAGCCGGTCAGAGATGCAGAATCTCAGCCTCCCCGCCCCTAGAGCCACTGAATCAGCTCCTGCATTTCACCAGCCCACACCAGCTGGTCCAAGACCTGCAGCCATTTGCAGGGGCCCTCCACACAGAACGGCCCCCGGTCAGTATTTGCTGCGTCGAATTCCCTCCAGTTGGAAAACCACAGAGCCAAAGGGGTTTTCCTTTGCAGGACATCCCGGAGGTCCATGCTGGAGAGATTCCCGCCAGACCCGTGGCCTCAGCCTCAGCCTTTCTGAGCATACGGGAGAGCGCACACTGACGCAAGCTCCCGCAGGCCGTCGCCTCGCATGGACTGCTGCTGTGCGCCTGGTCTGCATGTTCTTTTCCACTGAACCGTCTCGGAGTCAATCACGGACACGACGCTTTACTCCCAAACACTCGGGCCAACGTCACCAAAGAGCGACCTCTGTAAGCACATCACCGCGTTGCCGGACAGGGGCCTGGCCCTGAGTGGGCCTGCCTAGGGCCAGCGGTAGCGTGTGCGTTCTTCACTTTGTGTAGGAAAGATTCACAACACAGGTCCGGGTGACTTGGGGAGTATTTTTATTAAGGCTGGAGAGAGTGAAACAAAGGACTTACAGTAGAAAAAGCAACAGGAGAGAGAGAGAGATCCTAAGCAGTGCTCTCTCTGCTTTGGCTCCCTAGGAAAGTTATGGGGAAGGACAGAGCCGAGGCAGGGCTGCTGTCGGCGCACCGGGAAGTCAGGGCAAAGGGGGCCTGGGGACAGGATCGGGGGTGAGCCTGCGTCGAGCTGCCGCTGCCCACCGCTTCCCTGGGTGCAGGCCTCCTTGGGACCCTTGGAGTTAAGGACATAAAAAGCTCGTGGCCGAGAAGGGACAGGGGTGTGCCCTAGCGAGTGAGCCTGCACTGTGTCTTTGTCCAGAGGGCTTTTTATCTTTCTCTGCAGGTGAGAATCTTAGGGCAGGTTTCAGCAGAATATTTTTCCAGGTGCATTTTTAATATGCTGATGCATCAAAATGAGCTCATGGGGGAGAGCGAATACCCTTTGGTGTGCTTTTTACTTTCATCTTGGGTCTGTGTGGCTTTTAACAGGGTTTTTGTGATTTGTTCCCTGTAGAGAACTGCTTCGTATGGCGTGGAAATGTAGCTTAGCACTCACGTGGAAAACCAGTGGGGAGAGAGTGGAACACAGGACCACGCCCATGGAGAGGTTTCCCCGTGGGGAATCAGGCCTGCATTGTACCCAGACTGCTATGAGGCTTGCTTCTGCTAAAACTCCCTCACCCTGAATAGGGACAGCAAGGGCTTACTGCAACTTCTTAAAGTCTGTGCTAAACCTCCCAAGTATGGAGTGTGACCGGTTCAACCACTTTTCCCCTTGGTCCGCAATATCCTTCTCTTTGAAGTAATTAGCAACATTCTTTCCTTTGTTATCTGTAAAAGGTAGTCCCCTGCAGTGAACCTGTGCATAGTACGTGAGGACCATCCTCCATGTAATGTACCCAGAAAAACAATTAAAGCCTGTCCAGGCAGGGACTGGGCTCTCTGGCCCTCTCACCCACTCTCTCTCTCCGAGAGTGGCCATGCTGTCCCTTTTTCTCCACAGGACTTCTGTAGTCCGGGTGTATTTGTTCACGAGCAGCCACAACACACACGGATCCTGCCGGCCAGGATCCGCCACAGTTCCCCTGACTTCCTCTGTCCTTGGTTTAGCTGGCACAAATGACATTAACTGGGTCTCTGTTCTCTGTCTCCCAGACCAGGGAGATTTAAGCCATGTATTCTCCGGTCAGGGAGGAAAGATATAAGCCATTTGTTCTGAGTGTCCTTGGTTAGAGGAGAGGAGTTCTTGTGATTGACCAGCTGGCTGTAAGCTGCTCCAACCATTTAGCCTTGTTTAATTTTCTTGTCTCAGGAATTTCCCTAGCTTCTTACTATCCTAGCACAATCGATGGCACACCGAATCTAACACTCCCTCCACAAGTTCATGTTCAGATTTCCCCCAGCTGTCCCCAAACATTTTTCTTGGCCAGGAAGTAACCAAGATTACACATTGCAATTGCTTATCGTGACTAAAGTTTCTCTTACTCTAGAACCTCCCTTATTTTGTCTCATGACATTGCATTTTTGAAGAGTGTGTTTAACCTGGACACTACAGCCCACATGTGGGCTGTGAGCACCCTGGGGCTGGTCCAGCAGAGGTCGTGACCTTTCCACTTGGCCATGGGGACCGCAGTACAGGAGCACTGGCAGACGGACCCCGGCCGTGCTGAGCCAGGCGAGGCCTGGTGGCTGTGACAGCTCCAACCTCAGCTTTGCAGCCTTCCCTGGAAGCTGGGACAGGGAGGGGCTCTTTTCAACTCCAGGAAGGGCAGTTCCCCTCCCAACGTCAAGACCTCCTGGAGGGCAGGCTTGTTTTCCTCTAGACCTGGGTCCTGAACAATCCAGGCCCAGCACAGGGACTGGCTGGTCCTGTGTCTCCAGGAAAATAACCCGAGGCAGCCAGTTCTCTGCTGGCCAGAAGCTGAGCCCAGCACCATGCCGTGGGGACATGGGGCCCAACAGGCACCACCCCCCCAGAGACCTCTAAGCTGCGGATCTGCTGAGGCCCTCGGAGGTCGGTAAATTCCGGGGCTGGCAGTCAGGCAGCAGACGTGTGGCGGGCTTGTGCAGCGAGCGGGCAGAACCCGGGAATGAACTCTGTTATTTTACCAATACCCTGACTAAATACCACCTTTCTGTAAGTGAAACTTAAGCCAAGTCAAAGTTTCGTTTAAAACAACACGAATGGGCTTACATCTGTTTTCTGAGCCGGCAAACCCTGCAGGGACCAGGTCTAAACACAGATCCGAATGTTCCGTAGTGACCTGCTGGCAGATTCAGAGGTGGCACGCCCAGCTGCCCCCTGAGCCCCGGCCACGTGCAACCCGCAGCCAGAAGAGGAGAACCCGCCCCCCGCCCACACACACTCTCTCTGGAGAAGGGCGTTCCAAGTGCTCTCTCCTTGGCTGCATTTGCCCAAGAAGTGCCAGGCACCGGGCCGCGGTATGAAAGGCAACGGGACCTGCTTGGCATCCTGATGAGAGGCACTGAGAGACGCAAAGAAAGTAAGCAGGGCTGGTGTGGAAAATCAACCCATCACAACTTTGAGTCACGGCTGTCCCTTTCAATCATCCAGGTTCGATTCCCACTCAGGGCACACACCTGGGTTGCGGGTTCGATCCCCAGTTGGGTGGCATACAGGAGGCAACCGATTGGAGTTCCTCTCTCTCTCTCCCTTTCTCCCTCCCTGCACCTTTCTCTCGCTCTCTCAAGTCAACAAACATATATCCTCAGGTGACAATTACAAAAGGAAAAAACAGGTGAAATCAATTTTAATAATACATTTACTTACCCCCAAATTACCATTTCAATACATAATCAATCTAAACAATTCCTGAGATATTTTGCAGACTCTAGTGAGTTTGAGAAACCCAGTTTGTATTTTATGCCAAAGGTCCCACGTGTCACATGGGACCAGCCAGGTCCCCGCACTCGTGTCTTGAGGCCATGGTGGCCCAGCCTCCAAAGGGCAGAGGAACCCAGAGGACAGGTGGGGCACCTTACAAAGGCGCCCAGGTGGGGCCAGGTTGGGAGGACGGTGAGGACCTTGCGGGGGGTTTGGACTTTGTCCTGGGGACACTGCAAAGATCTCTGGAGGAAGAGCTTCGGGCAGGTGGGGCTGAGGTTGGTGGTGGGCAGGCAGCAGGCGAAGGACGGGCTGGAGGACTGGACAGGGGTCCGGGCAGAGTGGAGGTGGGGGGGGGGCAGGGAGGGTTGGTTGGGAGGTGGAAGGAGGTTTCTGGTCAACCTGGGAGGTCCTAGGTAACAGGAAAGGAAGACAGGTGACTCTCTGCCCAGTTTCCCGGTGTGTGTCGTGTCCTAGGCCACCCTTTCCCTCCGTCCAAGAAGAGCTGGGAGCCGGGCAGCATGCAGACCTTGCCCTTATTCCACTCAGGAACCAGACTGGCCTTCCAACTGGCCTTCAGCTGCCCAGCCTGGCTGAGGAACAGACAGCCTGGGGGTGGGGGGACTGGAGAGAAGTGACGGGGGAGGGCTTCCAGTAGGGGGCCTGCTTAAAGGGCCAGCCACTTGAAGTTATCACACTGTGGCGCCCTCTGACCTTCCTCCAGGAACATCCATGGGAAGAGGGGTGTCTCCGGAGGCCATGAAGACTGTCCTGGCATGGGCCCCAAGGGGCCTGGGGCTTCAGAGAGGAGCCAAAGCAGGTCCTTGCTCTCGGTCCCAACAGCGGGGCCTGAGGGGGCATGAGGCTCTGGTTTATTCCAGAAAAGGCTGTGTCGCCTTCTCTGTGGGTGATGATGCTGCACTTCCCTTTTGGGGAGCAGGTCACACTGGGCCCCTGAACGCAGCCTGCAGGAGCCTTGGAACTGAGTTCCAGGCACCGGTATTGTGACCGAGGTCCCACCTCCGTGTTTACCGAGGGCTCTGATGTGCCTTTTGTTCAGACACTCTGTGCTGCCTCTAAAAATGGCTACAATTCTTCCTGGCATTAGTCACCGCCTGGTGACTAAGGCTCTGGTTCGTCAGTCTTTTTAAATCCTGTCATTATTTCTCAACCCAGGGTTTTAAGACTAAATGGTGAAAATGTACTCCACGGGCAGCTCCTGGATTCGAGCCCCATTTTATAGGCACCTTCTTGCTGCTGGGCGCCATCGGTGGCTGTCACAGCGCGCAGATGTCACACTGACCGTAGCGAATCTGGAAAGGCAGTGGACTCTGACACAGGTTCCCCAGTAACCGACTTTCTGGTGGACAGAGACATCACCTTTTCCTCCCCACCAGCAATTCTGGCAGGGTTACTTGTTTTAGCACCGTTGGGCCACCAACTTTACTTTAAATGGTGGGCGCATGATTCTGTGAAGAAATCTGCCAATGAAAGTGCTACAAAGGGTGGGGAATGAGATCACGTGACTGAGAGAGGAAAGGAAGTGTACACTGTTCCAACGTGATCGGTAACCAAGGAACAGGCAGTGCCTAACCAGGGGGCTGGCCGAGGGTATTTCAAACTGTTCAGTTAAGTGGAAGGCAGTGCCCGTTCTTTCTAAATCCTGATAAAAATTTCAAAGTACCGGTAATTGCTTCCAGACCACCCAGGCCACGCAGTGAGTGTACAACATTAACACGGGTGTGTGCCCGGGGCTCAGATCACCCATCGGAATTCCCTGTATTGTCAACTCTGTTTCCATGCATTGGATTGTGTCCCCAAAATGATGCTGCAGTCCTAACCCCCAGGACCTGTGGATGAGACTCTGTTTGGAAAGAGGGTCTTTACAGATGAACAAGCTGAGAGGAGGTTCACTAGGGTGGGTCCTAATCCAATATGACTGGTGTCCTTATAAAAAGTGGACATTAGGACACAGAGTGGAGCACAGGGAGAACACCCTGTAAAAATAAAGGCAGAGGTCGGGGTGCTGCTTCTACAAGCCTAGGAACCCAAGGGGGCCAGCAGCCACCCGGAGCTGGGGAGAGGGTGGAAATCGTCCTCCCTCGTAGTCTCAGAAGCAGCCAGCCCTGTCCCCAGAATCGGACTCCTGGCCTCTGGAACTGAGAGAGAATAAATCTGTTTAAACCAGCGGTCCCGACATTTTTGGCACCAGGAACCTCAGGGGTGCAGGAGGCGGAACTCAGGTGAGCTTCCATGGCCTGGATCATACGGTCTGCAGACCACTGCTGGTCCACAAACCAAGTGTTGGGGACCCCTGGTTAAAGCCACCCAGCCTGTTATTTTGTTATCACCACCCTAGAAAACTAACACACTCCAGTTTTTAAAGTGAGGAAACTGAGGCAGAGAAAGCTCAGATAAGTTAGTGAGGGGTGGGGCCAGTTGTGAACCCAGATAATGGGCATCACCCTCTGTCCACACCCCCTATTCACAAAGACTTGCTGACGGACCAGATTGCACTGAGAGGGGCTGAATTCGGAGATGAGCTTCTCAGGAGCCTGAGTCTTCAAGCCCCGTGTCCAATGAGGAGAATGTTACTCCTGAATAAAACGTTGCTCCTACAGACTCAAGGGTCCTCCTTGTAACAAAAACACTTCCCTCCTGAAATGAAATGGGTAAACAGTCTGCTACATTCAAGGTTTAAAAAGTCAGTATACAGGCCCTGGCTGGGGAGCTGAGTTGGTTAGTGTTGTCGAGATACGCCAAGGTTGCAGGTTCTATCCCCAGTCCAGGCACACACAAGGATCAACCAATAAACGCATAAATAAGTGAAACAACAAATACAATGTTTCTCTCTCTCCTTTCCTCTCTCTCTCTCTAAAATCAACTGATAAATAAAAGATTAAAAATAGCAAGCCAGTTTTAAAAATAGAAGTCAATATAATGCCCTGACTATAATATAAAAGAGAAATAGGAGAAATACATCTATAATAACATCAGCTGAATTTCAACATGTAAACGGCCCGGCAAGGGGCTGTGCTTGGGCTGACCAGCGGAGTCATCCCCCCGGTTAGAAAAGCCGGCAATGCACTGAATGGGCCACTCAGATCTCATCAGGCATTGCCACTGGAAATGTGATTGTATGAGAGGCTGAAGAGTTCTAGGTAAAGGTCAGAGCAAATCAAAATATAACCTTCCATCAATTTGCATGGTTTGAACTCCTGGAAAATTATATTAAAGCCATGCAAAAAATGTCTTTGTGCCTGTATTAGTCAGCTCGGGCAGCTGTAACATATTCCACAGACAGGACAGCTTACACCACGGACATTCACTTCTCATAGCTCTAGAGGCTGGAAGTCCGAGATCTGGGTGCCAGCACAGGGCTTGAGATCTGGTGAGAGTTCTCTTACTAGTTTCTGTGTCCTCACTCTGGTGTCCCCTCATATAAGGACACCAATTCCATTGGACAAGGACCCCATCCTCATGACCGCACTTAACATAATTACTTTCTTCGTCCAAATGCTGCCATACTGGGGGTTAAGGCCTCAACATGTGGGTTTCAGGGGGACACAATTCAGCCCACAGCCAAGGTTTGGTATAAAACACCTGAAGTCCAGATTGGGGTCATTGTTGACAGGTTTGCACCCAGTTGAGTAAATGCCAGTTCTTTTTGTGGGGGATCACCCTGTCCTTTGCTGTGTGGGAAGCCTGTCTCACCTGGGATGCAAGCCACTAGAGCACCTTAACCCTGGGGCAATCGAAAGCGAGTGCAGACCCAAAGAACTCCAAGCTGGGGACAGCCGGTGCCACTGTCCATGGAGGTCGCTGGAGATCCTTTGTGGGCATGGCGTGGGCTGGAGAGGACTCCAGCAGTTTTTCTAGGATGTACCCAGAAATAATTTTCTTTGTATTTGTCCTGCTTGGGAATCACTGCATTTCTTCAGTTGGTGGGTTGATGTCTTTTAGAAGATTCTCGTCTTCTTCAAATATTGTTTCCACCCCATTCCCCCGCCTCTCCACCTGGGATCTAACTGCGCGTGCATGAGACCTTTAATTGTGTGCCACGTGCTGTTTGTGCTCTTTCTGATTTTTTCAAAATCCTCTTTTCTCTGTGTGCCCTGGTTTGCTATTTCCTGTTTATCAGGCTTCCGGTCCTGTCCGTGTCCACCTCCCAGGAAGCCCCTCACTGCCGGCTCCACATCGGATGTGCTTTTCTCCATAGTCTCAGACGGAGCCGGTGGGCGTTTCTCTGGCACACACTCACACAGGCGCAGTTTGGCAGTATGCGTCCAAATTCTCGGAAATGCGCACCTGTTAATCCAAAAACCCCACTGCTAGAAATCTGACAGTAAGAGGCAATTACGCGTGAGTGCAGGCTGCGTGCAAGCAGGTGCTCCTCGAGCTGCTCCGAAGGCGAGGTCGGGGCTGCGGTTAGTTGCCCCGTAGGTGAGTCGCAGGTAGAACCAGTGGCGGGGGAGCTCCGGGAGGCGCTGGGCCCAGGCCAGCGACGCAGCTCTCCCTCTGGGCTTGGAACACAGCCCTGTTTGCTCTGACTGAGTGCCAGAAAAAATGCCGACTTGTACTGAGAGGCCACATTTTTCTTCTTCTTTTTAATCTTCATCCAAGGACATTTTTCGTTGCTTTTAGAGAAGAAGGGTGGCGGGGTCTGACAGACAGACAGAGAGTGATGGGTTGCCTTCTTGTACGCGCTCCAACCAGGGATTGAACCCACAACTTGGTTGTGTGCCCTGATCAGGAGTCGAACTTGAGAACTTTTGGTCTACGGGACAGTGCTCCAACCAACTGAGCCACCCAGTTAGGGTTATTTGCCAGTTTTCAAGAATTCTGTAAAAATACACCCTGGCTGGTGTGGCTCAGTGGATTGAGCGTAGGCCTGCAAACCAAACCAAAGGGTCATTGGTTCGATTCCCAGTCGGGACACATGCCTGGGTTGCAGGCCAGGTCCCCAGTTGGGGGAGTGCGAGAGGAGACACTCATTGGTGGTTCTCTCCTTCCCTTTCTCCTTCCCTTCCTCTCTCTCTAAAAATAAATAAATAAAATTTAAAAAAAGAATTCTGTAAAAATACAGACGAAACTGTGCTAAAATTATCATCAGCTGTACTTCCCTGGGGTATAATTTGGGATATAGATTAAGAATCTAAAGATGTCTATGACTCTTTCACCTGTCATTCCACTTCATCATGTGTAGTAAGAAAGTAATAAAAAATGCACGTGAAGATTGACTTACAAATAACCAGTACAGCATGTACAACGGCGACGGCGCTGACTGAAGACCAGCAGTTACACTGTAGCTGTCGGTTTCCAGCAGAGGCCCAAAGCACCACCTTCCTGCGATCTGCTGGTTGTTCTGGAAACTGAGCACAGAGTGGCTGTTTTCCTTGGGAAGAAGCAACCCACGGCTCCTCCTTCCATTGCGGGAGCCTCAGGAATCCTCTAGGTAGTGACTTCTGACTCCAAGTCAGTGCCGGGGCCGGATGCAGATGGCTGGAGATGGGTGCGGGGCGCGGGGATCTCGAAATTCTGAGAAAGCCTCTGCACCGTTACCTCAAAGTGGAGTGGCTACTGCAAATGGGAAGCCAGAACACACTTCTATCAGCTGGCCGTTTGTTTTGGGAACCATTTGACTCTGGAGGATTTGAGTTTCCCATTCTTTAAATAAGTATTTCTGACCGTCTCTCTAAAGGACAGCCCAGACTAGTTTGTTTTTCTTCCGGGTTATTGAGTGCTATAGTCAAACATCCACCACCATGCTTTGGGGGAAGGGCCCAAAAGTGTCTGCAAATTGTGGGTGTCTCCCCACTCTGGGCAGGAAGAGAGACAGGAGGACCCTGCCAGGGCTGCTGGGATCGAGTGAGTATCTGGGACTCTGTGCCCACAGGGAAAGCCATCTTTGTAAGGGGATTTCCCAAGTCTTGGAATACTTCCAGATAGGTGTTAAAGAAAAATTTACAAGGGCAAAAGCTGGAAACAACCTAACTATACAATAATAGGGGATTAGTTAGAGAAAGTCCTGTAACGTCACGTGATGGAAACAATGTCGCCATGAACAACCACCGACAAATATTGGAGGTCATTGAATGTATAAAAATATTATGTATACACACAATACATTACAATCCGAATTTTTAAAAGTCTAACATCAATGTCTCTTGAGTACTTAGCATGTGTTATGTAAAACCAGGCAGATGTACATAGAAAGAAAGCCAGAAAGCTATACACCCCAAGACAATGAATTTGGACAATGAGGGCTTCATTCTCTTTGTAATGTTTATAACTTTTCCAAGTTTTCTACACCTCGAGTTTCTCTGCAAACTAGAGGCACAGCGAATGAGGTTGAAGAATCTCTGGCAGTGCACTTTAGAGCAGGAAAAGCAACTGTTGCAGCAAAGTTCATCCCAAACCATCTAGGTCAGCAAACTTACTTCCGGTTCGATGGGAGGAAAACCCAAACAGTCCTGTAGAAGAGGGAGGAACTCACAGTAGAATAGAGGATTTCCCCATTTTCCTGCTTTTCTTTCTGGGTGAATAAGTTGTGTCACCAGGCCCCATAAGGGTCTGCAGTTCTACGCTCTTGGCTCAGATTTTGAATCTTTAGTAAAGTGTCACTAAGGAGAGAGAGGAAGTTCTTCCAATAAATGTTGGTTAGGAATAAAGCCTGTGAGGTTCACGGTTATTTCTTCGAAGGGGAGGGCTGTGAGCGGTGACAGCCCCTCCTAGACTGGGGCAGAAGCTTAGGGCACACCTGTATGAACTCTTGGGAGAAAACTCTCCAGAAGGCCTGGAGCCGTTTCAGGTGCCTGCAAGGTGAGCTTCAGATCAGACCAGTGTGTTTGAGGATCAAAAAGTCAAATTGCGACACTCTCCCTCCCTGGGGCGCACCACACCCTTCTTCCCCTCAGGCTCGAGTCTCCTAAACTCTAAGGGCCCCCAGGAGACTCAAAACCAGGAGAGGAACGCCAGCAGCAGGCTGCCCGGGCTAATCCCCAGAACCCCCGTCTCCAAGACCCGGTTTTCTCTGACTTTCCTGTGAGCCAAGGCAGTGCTGCCTAAGCTCTCTCTCTTTGCTTCTGTCCTAAGCCCTTCCTTGTTTCGCTGCCCCCAGCTTTAATAAACATACTTTAAAAAAAGTCAAATTGCTCTCAGACAGTTCAGGAAAAATCTGGGGTATCTCTAGTGTTTCCAGAGGCACTGGGCCAAAGTGCTGTAAAGGTTGAAAAACTCTTGGCTATTCCAAAAAAGAAAGGAAAAAAAAAAAAAACCAGTCCCCTAAGAAAACTATTAAAAAAAAATACCCCAAACAAACCTGTAATCCAGGCTTCAAATTCAGTTGTTGCCCATGAAGACATTCTGAAAAAAAAAAAAAATGAAAGAAAGAAAGACATTCTGGAACTGGGAAACATCCAAAAAAACTATTCCTGAAAGGATGCAGCCACTTCTTAAGATGCAGCCACTTCTTAAAATGGCAACTTATCCCTGGCTGTTGTGGCTCAGTGGATTGAGCGTTGGCCTGGGAACCAAAGGGTTGCTGGTTCGATTCCCAGTCAGGGCACATGCCTGGGTTGTGTGCCAGGTCCCCCCAGTAGGGGGTGTGCTACAGGCAACCACACAGTGATGTTTCTCTCCCTCTCTTTCTCTCTCCTTTTCCTCTCTCTAAAAACCAATAAATAAATAAAATCTTTAAAATGGTAGCTTACTCCATCAGTCTTGAGAGAAAGCAGACTTTTCTTCCAGCTTCCATGCCTTTTTTTTTTAAAGATTTTATTTATTTAATTTTAGAGGGCAAGGAAGGGAGAGGGGAGAGACATCAATGCGTGGTTGCCTCTCATATGCCCCCCACTGGGCACCTGGCCTACAACCCAGGCATGTGCCCTGACTGGGAATCGAACCAGCAACCCTTTGGTTCCAAGGCCAGCACTTAGTCCACTGAGCCACACCAGCCAGGGCCTCCCAGCTTCCATTTCATTAGGACCTGGGGGAACCTAAATCAATGAAAGGGCAACTTGACCGAGCATGGGCTCCGGTCAGGCTCTGTTCTCAGTCTCCTTGTGGGTCAGTCTTCTGGGTCCCTTAACAGCACTCAGATGGAGGTCCTGTTATTATCTCTCTGTTTGAGGAGATGGAACACTGAGCCCAAGACTTGACCTACCTTGTCCCTCCAAAGTGACATGGCATTGGAGGAGCTGGACTCCAACCTGAGTGGTGTGGCTCCAGAGTCCAGCACTCACCCCAGTGTGTTCACTGCATTTTCTAATCTTTTGTATTCTTGACGCTCTGGCCTCTGGGACCTCACTGACTGGGAGAGACCGCCCCTCCCAGGGCCAGCCAGTTCTTAGACAGCAAGGGTGCCTTCCACATGCGAACTCACCAATCCGGAGCCCGCCTGCCACGCACGCCTCTACCCGGCCCCTACCCTCCAGGAAGCACTGACCCTCTGCCTTAACCACCCCAGGACTGGGTGCGGGGAGCGGGGCGGACAGAGAGCTAGAGGCAGCCCTGGTGACCCAGAGCCTGCCAGCATTACTTCAACCAGGCAGTATTCATCCTGCTCACCTGCCTGGCCTGGCCTTCCTCACGGACACCACAAAAGAGGTCCTCTGCTGGGCCCCACCCACTTGCCTCACCAGCCACCCCCACCCCCACCCCCAAGGATCCTTCAGGGTGCCCTTTCTTCCTACCCAGCCCAGGGCGGCCCCTGCGGTACTGTCTCCTAGAAAAGGCTGCTTAGCAGCCTAGGGGAACATGGGAATGAGTGGGAGGGGTCCTCTGGGGCTCTGCACCTCACCCTGATACAGAGGTGAGGCAGCCCACCCCTTTCCTGGATGGCCAACACCCTGAAAAGTCTGCACTATCTGATTCATCAAGGAAAGAGGTTTGTTCTTGGGTTGCTAATTACTGGTAATTGACAGTGCTCATACAAATACCTAATTAACTCAGCTGCCTCCACAGTGCCTCAAACTTGGGTGGTCTCAGAAGCATTTGAAGAGATGAGAGAGTCTAGGGGGCCGGGACAGGGCTGGGTCCTAGCTACTTTACCAGGTTCCCGAGGTGGCTCTCATGTGACCAGCTGGGGGACCATAAGCATTGGGAATGAGGAACAGATTATCCAAAAGCCCTAGGGAAAGTGAATTCACTGAAACCCACTTCTCAGGACTTTGGCCCCGGGCTGCCTGGGTGCTCCATCAAGGAGCAGGGCTAAGGAGGTGGGGACTGAGGATGAGGTTTCCCTAGGGAGAGGAGGGGACCTCAGGGTCAGGAGGGGCTGACATCAGCTGCATAGACAGAGGGATCCCTTAGCCCTCCTAAGAGCCAACGGTGGTTGACCTCACGGAGCAGGCACGAGAGGAGGCAGTAAGGGCAGAGGCTGGGCTGCTGGCTGCTGTGCATTCTGGGGCTCTGGCCCAGCAACACTGTCACTAGCTGTGACCTTGGCCCCGTCATACAGAATGGTTGTGAAGATTCTTAAGAAAAAAAGGAAGTGAAGTCACTAATGCTATAAGCCACATGGAATTTTAAACCAATCAGTTGGGAAGATACTAATCAATACTAGTAATCTGCCTGATAAGACCCCGGCCCTTCTCTCAGGGGAAGGTGCCCTTGCCTGAAGTAACCCACTCTTCTAACTGCTTAGTCCCACCCTCTTTCTGCCTATGACCTTGCATTTGGAACAGCCCCTCCCAGCGCCCTTCCAGTTACTGGGTGGGATGCAGCCTGATTCATGAATTACTTAGTAAAGGTAATTAGATCTTCAAATTTCCTTGGTGGAATTTTGTTTTTTAACAAGATTGTGCAAACCCGTAGAGAACTTTTTTAGCATATTTGAGTCAACGAATAGTTGCTGGGAAGCACACTCCTAATGAACTGAGAAAGTGCTCCGGGGAAGGGCACTTTTACAGCGTATTTAATGCAGGAGAATCAAACGAGGAGGGGTGAGGACAGCGACATGAAACCCACACCCACGGGTGGTGGGTTAGGGAGCGGGGAGAAAGCAAAGCAGGGAAATCTCTGGGATTGGAGAAAGAGTGAAACGAAGAAAAGACATTTCTTTACGTTGGTGGGTACAGGATAGTTAACAAGGAACAATCACTGTGGTATTTGGGCAACAAGATAACAACCGGCAAGATCATGCCTTGAGGGGCATGGAAAAAAAGAGATTATTCTGACAAGCCCAAGGTATGTTATCTTAGATGCAAAAAGACAATGCTGGGCTCATTAAGGTAAAGATGGACTTTTGTCCAGGAAGCTACGGGCCCAGGCCACTCCCACTACGGCCTGCTTTTAGTTGAGAATGTTCAAGTTCAGGTCATCCATTCTGTGTGGTCACTTTCAGTCTCTGAGTTTGTAGGGCTTCCATGCTGGCCTCTCCCGAGCATGTCAGGGTTAGCATGTGGCCCCTTTTCCATGCACGGTGTTACAGGACTGAAGAGGTCTCTTCCCCTGCAGGCATCGAGGCCCAGTGAGACCGGAACAGGAGCTTGCAGCTAAGAATGTGAGGGTTTATTTTTAGGAAGCAGCCCGGCCGGGAGTCACAGGGGAGCTACTGCTCAAAGAGCTGGCTCTCTGGTGACTTCCAGGGGACCGGTGACACAGGGGAAAATCATGCATGGTGGTGGCTAAGGGAGTGAGGGCTGTGGTTAGGCCTGTGGTCCCTACCCATTGGCTGGTGCCAGGATAGGGGCGGCGATCAGTGCATCTGGCCCCCACGTCAGCCGACGTCAGCCCGGTCATTGCTGCCTGCAGTTTCACTGCTTTTCTGGGCCTCCAGCTGATACGTTATCTCCGGTTTCACTGGAAGTCCCCTTCAACAGACCCAAGGCTTTGTTCCTAAGATGATTTGATGCTGATCAGAACCTCGTTTTCCTGAGGGCTTCACGGTTAAGGGAGGAGTCCGCGTGCTGGAGGAGGCCAGTTTGAGTCAAAAGGAAAGAAAGAAAAATTATATTAAAGAAACGAAGTTTCTACGTGATTACAAGACTAAATGTGTTAATGAGAGAAATGTGTTTAGCACACAGTAAGTGCTCAATAAATATTAGCTGCTATTAACCAACAATTATTAACTTTCTCTTCAAAACCTGGACAGTTTGGGCACTGCCCTGCTTCCTTGCCACCCCAGCACTTGCCAGTCCCTGCAGTTGCGTCCTTAACGGGCTAGAGAGGTCTAACCATGCTGACTGCAGTCGCCATAAGGGACCTAAATCACCATGTCTCAGGGGCTCTAGGTGGGTGGAGGGGCAAGGGAAGCCACCAAGAGAGCCTGGGGTGTGGCAATGGTAGGAAGAAGGGGTGGGGCTGGGCGCCCACCCCATGGAAGGCCGGTTTTGAAAGGAGACAGGGCATGGGTAATGGGGTGGGCACGGGCCACATGGTCCAGCCAGGGCACCCTGAGACAGAGATCCCCCTGGCTCCCTGGCCAGGGGTGGGGGCTGGGTGCCTCAGTGTCTCCACGTGTCTCATGGCACCATGGAGATGTCAGTCCCCACCAGGCCTGTTGGGAGAGGTTCGGTGCCCGCTGGCCTCACTTCGGTCAGCTCTGCAACCCATAGGCGAGTGTGCTCAGGAGAGTGAGGAGGTTGGGCCTGGGTCCTTGGTTCTCAGGGAGGACATGGGGTCCGTGGGTCCTCGGCCGGTCCGTGCGGTGGTCCCAGGGACGGTTGTGAACCGGACGCCGGTACTGGGCCCTGCAGGGGTCTCAGCGGCCCTGTCATCCCTGGAGTGGGGACCTGCGCCGTGAGAAGGGCAGTGTAGTCACTTCCAGCTCCGCCCGCCTCCGCGGTCACCCTCTCCGCGTTCACTTTCGCGTCTCCGCGCCTGTGCATTTCCTTCGTGGCTGTTCCTAACAGACCCGCAGGTGGTCCCGCGGCCCCCCGAGTATGGGGCCGGAGGTCGGAGGCGGGGCACAGAGCTGGCGGTCCTGATGCATGAGTCAATGAATGAATCCAAGACTCATGAATGAGCAACGCTACAATGACCTTTCTGGGTAAAATTGAAAGTGCAAACCCAGCGTTTGGGGGAAAGGGGTGGTTGGCTCCGCCTACGCGGCAGGAGAACAAAGTGGCGTGGGTCGCCGAGGCCTGGAGGGAGGGTGGCAATAGGGGACGGCGTGGGGACAGGGTGGGTTGCGGATTCGAGTTCCTTCTCCCGGAAGAGGGGCGGGTGGGCGTGGCCTGTCTGAATGCCCCGCCCCCGCCCCGCCCCGGCGCTGCGCGGGACCCGCGGGTTCCCAGCCGCGCTGAGGTCACAGGGAGACGGCCTGGCGTCCGAGCCGAGCGCCTGCGCCAAGCGAGACTAGAGCGGAGCCAAAGCTCTAGCAGAGCCCGAGCCCAGCGAGCAGGGAGACGCTGAGGCGCACGGCCCCACGTCGCCCTGGCAGGCCGGCATGGAGGAGTGCCGGGTGCTCTCCATCCAGAGCCACGTCGTCCGCGGCTACGTGGGCAACCGGGCGGCCACGTTCCCGCTGCAGGTACGCTTACGTAACGCGCGGTGTCCCCGCGCACCGCCGCGCGGACCCGAGGCGGAGTGGCCACAACCTGCCCGCGTGACCTTGGCCCGGCCACCGAGGTAGCTGCAGGTGCCCGTCTGGAGCGCGGAGAGCCGGACACGGGTTGGGAGCACCTGGTGGGCTCCTGCGGGTGTCCCCGGGCGGGAGAGCTGAGTTAGGATGAAGCTTCGGTGCAAGCCTTGCGCACCCGGCATTTCCCACCCCTTGCCGCTTACAGGCTCCAGCGGGCGGGGTTCTCTGGGGGCGAGAGGATGCTTTGCCCGGGACCCTGCCTCGAAGCGAAGGAGACAGGATGGGCAGGCGTTTACAGTGCTCACCTGCTGGGCGCCGCATTCTGTCCCTGCCCGCTGTGGGTCGGGATGTTGGGAGGGAGGAAAAGGAAGCTCACCGACAGTGAGGCCCCTCTGGCTAGAGTGGGCTCCTACCCTGCCTCTGACAACTCCGGGAGGTGGTTACCAGAGGGAGATGGGGCAGAGAAGGTCTATCTGCAGGTGCCGGCTCTGAAGAAGCCCACAGACCAGTTCAGGCCCTTTCAAGGTTTGGCTTTAAAAGCTGCTCTTAAACGTGTTAATCTTTCCATCTTGGCCGTCCTCTTGGGCTTCCCTCGCGCCATCCCCAGCCCGTCCTTGGTGAGGGGTTCACCATTTCCTCCTGACTCGCTGGCTGACCACTTACTGCTTCCTGTTGCAGCCATGAGGTGGGTGGCCCTTGTGGGGGCAATGGGGTGCAGTGGGGTGTCATGCTGGGCAAGAGGCAGTACCACAGTGCTGGGCACTTCCTTGTTTTGTGGCCCAGCGGGAGCACTGAGTGGTTCTGGCAAAGTGGGGACTGTCGTGGATTGCCACCTTTTGTTTGATATTGAGCAAGGAGCAGGCATGGCAGGTCCCAGGGCTGGGCCCCATAGGACATAAAGGGCCACCTGCAGGATGCAGGCTGGGCAGAAAGACCATGGGAAGGGCCAGAGCTTTGGTGTAGAATTTGAGGGCTGACCTGACACTGCCAAGGCTAAAGCCTGAAGAGGGAATAGTGAAGCAGAGACTTGAAGGTGCAGAGGTACAAGCATTCAAGCGCAAAGGGTCCAGCCACCCGTGACGGTGTGAGCAGCTCTGCAGGTCTGGGCCCTGCCCCTCCTATTCTGGCCAGCAGAGGGCAGGCCCGTGGGGATAGTCCGGGTGCAAACCTGGGGCTGTCCCACAGTGCCCATTCTTGGCCACTGCTCTGGAATACCTGTGCATTCCTAGCTTGTTGGGGGAGGGGAGTGGAGAGAAGAGGCATGGCAGGTAGGCAGACACAGGGCCACTGGGGTGGGACTCTACTGGGGTGGTGGCATTGGAGCTTCAGGGTCCCTGGAGCGGAGCAGGGGCAGCCGGGAAGGTGGAATCAGGAGGCTCTGGGAACAGCTTCAGCCTGCTGCCACAATGGTGGGAGCAGCCCCGGCCCGGCCTTGGCAGAAGGTATGCAGTTCCCTGCTGGCTTCCCTGTGCCCTCTGCTCCGTCCCTCCTCCCGGTCCACCTGTGGTCACGCTCTTCTTTCTCTTTCCAGTGGGAAAACTGTCCCCTTCCTCTGCTCACCAGCGTCCTGCAGCGATGCCCCTTGTTCCTGAACTCCTAGGCATGTACCCTCAGCCTCCATAGCAAAACCATCCTTCCCCAATTATTCAGGGGAGGTGCCTCTGAAGGACACAGCTGCAGTTTGTACCAGGGTTTCCCCAGGGTCCAGCATCTTTACTTGTGGGCTCATGTGCTGGCGTTTATGGGACACAGGCTGGGGGTTGGGGGGCAGGGGTCATGTCACATCATCTCCTTCCTCTTGTCATGGGCCATTCATCAGGTTAGTGACCTTGAAGAGGCCACCATCTACACTGAGCCTCTGGTGCTCAGTTGCCTCATCTGTAGAATGGGTGTAATGCTGCTTCACAGGCCGTTTTAGAACCAGCGAAGATGGGGAGTGTGCGAATGTCTCTGAGGTGCCCCACTGTGAAACGGGGTGGGCCGGCAGCACCCTGAGGTGCTTTGCTCACCTCTCCCCATGCAGAAGGACCGGGAGCGGGGCCACCCTCGGAGGCCAGAACCCCTGTCAGGAGTGGATGTCGGTTGGGTCCGTACTTGCTTCTCTGTGCCCTTTGCCCTGATTACTTCTTCCTCCTAATCTCAGAAATAAGATGTAGTGTAGTTTTGAGGCAGAAGGTGGAGGGAGCTGAGCAGAGGCAGAAAGCCAGGAATGGTGGTCCTCAAAGCATGTTCCCCCGACAGCTGGACCTCAAACAGAACTGCGTTAGGTCAGGTGACCGAGACAAATGCCTCGGCCTGGAGGGCTCAGACAGCCCAAGTCTGTTCGCTCCCAGTCCCGGAGGCAGGAAGCGAGGTGTGCGTGGCGCTGCCTTCTCCCGAGACCTGTCTCCTTGGTGTGGAGGTCCAGCCTTCTCCCTGTGACCTCGAGTGGTTGTCCCTCTGTGTGCCTGTGTCCTGGTCCTTTCCTTTTATGATGATGGCAGTCCTGTTGGATCAGGGCCCACCCGAGTGACTTTGTTGAACCTCACTCACGTCTGTAAAGGCCCCCTCTCTAAACAATGTCCCGTTCTGAGATGCTGGGAGTCAGGGCTTCAACATACGGATTTGGGGGGGGGACACAGTTCAGCCCATGACAAGAACAGTTTGCAGAAATTTCTTAGTTCACTGGAGTCTCTCTCCACTTGCCCAGTTAGTGCTTCTTTGGCCAGCGCCTGTGTAGGCCCCCTTCGACCCAGATTCAGCTCCTGTGGCACGGTCTGTTAGCACTGCAGGATGCTCCCCGGGGTCCCCTGCGGGCAGTTTGCTCCGTCACCCCTCATCTGAGCACCGCTGGAGATACTGGGAGATGGGTGGGGTTGGCCCCCTGATGGGACTTGCACCGGCCTTTGCCACCACAGGACGGAGGCGTCCCCTAATACTGATGCCCTACAGCTAGAGGTTCCAAAGTCCGGCTCTTCCACGTGGCCGAGGGGTGGAAAGAGAATTTGGAATTGACTGGAGGAAGGAGGCCCTGGCTGGGCCGCACAGACGTGCTCTCGTGCCCCTCAGAGAGAGACTGGAAACTGCATGTGGTGGGGGCTGGAGGGGCTGCCTGTGGGAACCGATCCCATGTCCCCTGGGCTTGCACTTGGAGTCTCAGCTCGGGGACCTGGTCCCGCCTTCCGAACCTTCCTAAGCATCTCTGCAAAGCAATGTCGATGAAAAGAAGACCTGAACCTTTGTACATTTAAGCAACGAGTTTTTTATTTGGGCCCAGCTGAGGACACGCCCATGAAAGGAGCTGAGAGGCTTGAAACAGCGTCTGACTTGAGGGAGGTGAGGGGACGCCTGTGTAGGAAGGAGGACAGAGAGGTACAGCTGTGTGCCGCAGGCTCAGTGAGTCACGTGCATTCGAGGATGAAGTTTGAGGTCATCGGGGGAGAATGATCAGATAAGGTACGGGCGCCCAGCACCAGGAGCCAAGGGTCATGGGAAGGGGTCTGGAAGCAATTATTTTTACATATTTGTCCGGATGTAGAAAGAATAGGAACTGCCTTCCATAATCACTTATCTTCTTACTTGGAACTGTTGGGAATATACGTGGCCAGCCCCACGAAGACCTTGGTTAGGAATGGACTGTGTCCCCTTGGTTACTGATCAAGCTGGAGCAGCCTGGACACCCTTTCCTTTCTCGGTGAGGACAGCCGTCCTGGAGGTCAGATGGTACCTGACTCCCAGGGCACCACTGCCCGGACAGAGCCCGGCCCGAGGTGCTCCGCGGTCAGCGTGGCGCAGGGTCTGGGAGTCAGGACCGAGGTTCCCAAACTGCTTTTGCCAGGTCCCGAAGCACACTGCACACAGCCTCAGGCAGGTGGTAGCCCGTGGGCTGCCGCCTTCCACAGGCAGAGAAAAACATGTACCAAAGAGAAAGGAACAGAACTTTGGCCTTGCTTTGGGATTCGTTTCTGGGCTCAAAGTCCATAGCACAGTTTAGTGGTTGAGAGGAATCTGTTAATGTGACCAGCAACAGAGGAGGTAGCCTTGGCTCTCAACCCACTGAAGTACAGTGCCTCGGAAACAGGAAGGTGCTTTGGGGGACGGCTCAGTTTGGGGTTGCAGAGATCAGCCTCATCCTCTGACACCCCCGACCGTCCGACCATCGGTGCAGCAAGGGGTTGGCTGGTGGGCAGTGGCGCGTTGAGAGGGCCCTGGCTGGGAGACCTGGACTCACACTCCCTCGGCTGCAGTGGCCGGGGCAGACGTGGAGGGTCCTGGGTGGCAGCTGGAGCGGAGCAGGAGCTACAGAGCTGCAGGGACCTGGGCGAATGGGCAGCTCGCTGCAGGTTCTCCCGGAGACCCCACTGGGTCCCCAAGGGTCACGTTAGGGTCACAAGGAGCTATTCTCAACCTCTCACCTTTGAGAACCCCTGAGCTGCAAGGCAGCCTTCTTCAGAGGGTCTCTTAATCAGTCCCTTGGAAGATCTTTACATTTTTCCTGAGAATTCCCGGGATAGAAAGGGCCTTCTCCAGCAGAACTGCATTCAGCAGGTGCCAGAAGAATGGTACTCTGCCCTTTAAAAGCCTCAGTTTCTGTCTTGGCAGTTTCCATGCTGACATGTCACTAACAAGTCATGCTAGAGTGACCACCAAAAATCGTGCCTCCCCCCTGCCTCTGTGCGGTCATCCTTGTCCTCGGAATGACCCCACCAGGTTTGGGACACTCCTGAGCATGCTCTGGAACATGCCCTTGTGTGCTCCAGGCCACGCTGACCTGCTGCTTCCCTCCCGGCCCTCTGTGACTCACCCGTTTCCTTCTGGAACCCTCCGCTCTGACTCAGACTTGCTCCAGGCCTGGGACATCGGCATTGTTTTTGCTGTTTCTTCCAGCAAGTCCAGAGTCGCTTAAAATCTTGATTTCTTAGTTTGGGACTTAAGTTTCTGTCTCTCTTTGCCGGTCACAGAGAAAAGCAAGAATTTAATTGGTCCTAATCTTTTCTTCCCTTCATGTGCGTACATGTGGGGGGTGTGTACACTGCATGTGTTGTGGGCGTGGGTGTGCAGGTGTACATGTGGGGGCTTGCACATATACATTTGTGGACACACGTGTGCATCTGTGCCCGTGGGAGTGGATGTGCGCACAGGCGTGTGGGTGTGCAGTTTTGCTGTGTGGTGTTGCTCTGCTGCGCCTTCTGTTTAAGTGCCCACCCTCACAGGGCAGCGCTGCTGGAAGGAGAGGGCGCGCCTGCCGCCTGTGGCTTCCACATTGCAGGGGCTGATGGGATGGATCTGTGGCTCGTGGGCTTGGTGGTCCCCTGGTGCGCACCCACATGGAGCTTTTGAACTAGAATCGGCCAGTTTTATTCCCAAAGTGACGCTGTGTAACGGAATCAGTGGAGCTTCTCAAGGAGGGAGGAAGGAGGTGTGGGGACATGAGCCACCCAGAGCAGCTGCCCGGCTCCCCATTTTTACCCGGCTGCCACTGGGAGCTTGGGATGACGCCCCTTCTCTTAGGGCTTTGCGTGCAGCCCAGCACCCAGAAGACCTGCACAGGACCTGGCAGGAGTGTGGTCCCGGCACTGGGTGCTGTGAATCTGGAAACCAGGGAGCAGGGTGCACTGTGCTGGTGTGTGTGTGCTGGGAGCAGCCCTGGGGCTGAGGTGACGGGGTTCAGGGCTGTGACATCTGAGGCAGGGACACACACATGGGACAAAAGTGGCCATGGAACCTACAGCAGACCAGGGAGGCAGCTTCAGGGGAGAGAGGGCTGTTCCCGGTAGGAGTTCCCGCTGGAGGGGGCGCAGGGGTGTGAGCTGAATTGCAGGGCTGGTGGAGGGGACGGGGTCACTCAGCCCTGAGGCTGATCGGGATGGCAGCAGGCCCAGGACACATGCATGTCCCCTCTTTCTTAATTCTAGTTTCCTATAAAAGTGGCTAAAAGTCTTGCAAAACAAGCCACAGTGAGCCATCTGGGAGACTGGGGCCTCTGTTGTGCCCAGCATGAATCTCTCTCCTAGAGGAACCCTGTGGTCCGGCAAGGCGGGGAGCTGCACTGGAACATTCCAGTGCTTCCCCACCGCTGCTGTGAAGAGGGCGGCTCTCAGAGCTGGGTGTGCCTGGCTGTCAGCACAGTGGGTTGATGATTCACCCTGGAGGTGGGTGTGCGGCCACTGGGGCCCAAGTCACCCGCTGAGGCTGACATTGGAGCGCTGCCTCAGGTCCCCACCCAGCACGTGCAGCCATCCGGGAGGGGCATGGTGCCCGGACAGACCAATCGAGGTCCGAGTCGGGGCAGAAGATGGGCGCCTGTGTGGACTAGAGACCCCGGTTACACCCTTGTGTTTCTGTCACTGATCTCTGTGGCTCGGTGACTGTGGAGCATTGGGACGCCGTCCCGGGTACACATGTGCTGGCAGGCATAGGGAGCTGGAGCCACTTCTGGGCCATCCCAGCAGCCCGGGCTTTGCAGTGAGGCAGTCTGGGATGCACAGGTCTCCACTCCTTCCTCCGCCACGCACCGAGCGTGGATTAGCGTTGACAGGCAGTGCGTCCTACCCAGGGACTTCCCCAGCAGCGCCCCGATTTTGGCTGGCTGTGAATCTCAGTGGCTCCGCTCGGATCTGAGTCCCCTGACACCTCAGCTGAGTTGTGCTGACGTGGTCGTCGTGGAGCCAGCCTTTCTCAGCAGCCGGAGCGAGGCTGTGACCTGCTCAGCGTGGGCAGACTGCTCTGCCGAGGCCTCTAGCTCTTCTCAAGTGGGGTGCGTTTGCTGCTGGAGCCCGAAGCCGGGCTTTCGCTACCACCGACCTTTATTCAGAGGCACATGGGATGGGGGGCTCAGCCTGGGGGGCTCATCGTTGGCAGGGAGCCCCAGAGCCATAAAAACTCTACCAGGTGCAGAGGTTCTGGACGGGGGCCTGGAGGCTAAGAGAGTGATGTCCTGGATTGAGGAGAGGAGCTCACCCAGGTTTCGGGGCGTTCAGGGGTCAGAAAGTGGCCAGCGGCTCTGCAGCCACAGCACAGACTTTGCGGAATTGGGCGTAGTGGTGGGACACGCAGCCCTGAGGCCTGGCATCCTGCCTCGGGCAACGGCAAGCCCTCAGAGTCAGGGTTTAGGGGGTACATCTGGGGTCAGGAGGGGACGAGAAGAGTGGCGGTGTGGAGACTCAGGAACAGGAGCGAGGCACTGCTGGACAGGCCTGCATTGGGCCGTCACAGCAGGGAGAGGACGCTGGCTGGGGTGGAATTCCAGGAGCACCCAGCCCCCACCTGGTTGCAGGGGGAAGGAGGGTGGCTCGGGGGTTCCTGCTGCAGGAGGGTTGGCGGAGATGGGGCTTTCCCTTCTCCTGAAAGGCCTTCCTTCCCCTGCCCGCTGTCCTGGCTGAACTAGTCAGTTCTTCCTCTTCTTTTCTAAAATGACAGTTTATGTTTTTAATAGCAGGTGTGCAGAACACGGGTGTGCACAGAGGGTGGCTCATTGTAGGGCCTCCGCCTTCAACGCCGGGAGACACGCGTTGGGTCCTCCCATCCAGATGCTCTTGCCCGTCAGCCACGTGTGATTAGACCGGACTTGCGGGAATACTCCACCTCTTGCCACGGTGCACAACGCCCTTCACGGGTCCCACCCGAGTTCGGGTCGGGCACCGTGAGCCCTTACAGAGCTGCCTCCCCCAGGAGCCTCGTAGGCTGTTCGAGCTTCGGGTCTGTTCTCTCCCACAAGAACACAGGGACCAGCAATCTGCCCTGTCAGCCGGTCTAATACGGGGCAGTCTTGTCGGTCAGTAGGATCCATGCGACGTCCCGGTCTGCTCCCCACGCCCTGTGGTTTCTGCGCAGGCCGTCAGGGGCAGGAGCTCCAGTCCGCCCCACATGCTGAAGCTGGATGCCAGGGAGAGGCTGGCTGCTCCCTGTGTGTGTGTGTGTCCTGTCTGTCTGTCTGTCTGCATGGACCCCTGGGCCAGGGGTCAGCCATCTCTGGCCCACCTGGGGCTGGGGGAAGACGAGGTGCAGCAAGCTGGGGCCAGACCACAAGCAGAACCCCGCGGTCATTCTCACAGAGGATTCACGGTAACAGAGCCCGTCGCTGCTGGGAGAACAGAAAGGGGAGACACAGAGGGGGTGCAGGGGGTCCTGCCGGCAGCCCAGCATTGCCTGAAGCGGTGGACACAGGACAGAAGAGAAGAGGCTAGAAGTTAAAGCTGGGAGAAGGGGTGTGGCAGGGGCGGGTGACAGGCGCACTGAGAGTGATGGCAAATCCACAGGGGGACGAGGGATGGAGAGCTGCTGGGGTACAGCCTTTCCCTCCCGCTGATCTGTCTCCCCCAGTGGGCAGTGCCCAGTAGGAGCCGCTGGCTGAGCAGGGCGTGAGCCCCAGAGTCGCAGCCCCAGCATACAGGGCCCAGCACAAAGGGCGGGTCAGAGCTGAAGCCTGGATGCGAACAGCAGGAGACCCTTTCTCTAGGGTCCCAGGGCTTCATCTTGCAGGTCAGCCCCCTGCTCTGACTTTTTCCTGGGGTTGCTCAGCCCTGCACATGTGCTTTTAAAATATACTTATTTATTTATTTATTTTTAGAGAGAGGGGAGGGAAGGAGAAAGAGAGGGAGAGAAATATCTATCGTTTGCCTCTTGCACTCCCCCAGCTGGGGACCTGTCCCACAATCCCATGTGCCTTCACTGGGAATTGAACCAGTGACCCTTCGGTTGGTAGGCTGAGGCTCAATCAGTCCCCAGAGCCACCACACCAGCCACGTGCTCTGGTGGGTGCCCTCAGAGAGCGTGTGGTCCCAATTAACGTGCCCATGTCACTGGTGGCATTTGAAATGGAGCTGGCAGCGGGGGGCTTGGCGCTCACTGTCATTTCAAAGCAGAAAATAGCGACTTCAAGGTTGCCAGCTCCGAAGGATTAATTACCCGCATCCAGCAGCAAGGGAGAGGATATTTTTGGTAGGATTTTCAGGATTGGCGGCGTCGTCGCTTCAAATCTGTGTCTTTAGAGTTGAGTGGAGTTTTGAAGGGTTTGAAATGCTGCAAACTGTGTCCAGGAGGCCGTGAAATCAGGCGAGGAAATTTACGGGCCAATTTTAACTTTTTACTTTAACGACTCCCGATTTTTTTATTGCTTTAAGTTCTGATAATGCCAGCCTAAAATGTTTAAAAAAGCAAATTCGAAGTGTGTAGCTCGAGGATCCGCAGCGTGAACACGCAGGTGTAATCACCCCCCCACCACCACCGGGAGGGAATGGGCAGTGAGCAGCACGCCCACGCCTGCTCCCTGCCCCGCCGCCACCTTCCCCGAGGCAGCCGCCCTCCCCGTTGGCGACACCAGCGATCATTCTGTCTGTTTGGAACGTTAGGATGAGACGCAGAGGTTGGTTGGGTGGTGGTGTGCAGGTGAAGAGGGAGAAGAGGGTGTGGAAGTTGTTGGTGCGCAGAAGGCAAGGCGGCCAGGCCCCTGGGGCCAGCCACAGCCCTGCCTTTCTGTCCTCTGTCGCCGTCTTTCTTCCACACCCACTCTCTCCTGTCCCTCCCTGTCCCTCTGCCTCACGCTGTCTGTCTCTCACTGTCTGTTTCTCGGTCTCAGTCTCTTACACTGTCTCTGTCACACTCGCTCTCTCTCGCCCTGTCTCTCTGGGAGGGTATACAGGGCACTTCGTACTGCGCCCCCTGGAGGCGCTGGTATTTTCATTAGTGGCATGTGGAGTGTCTCTGGCAGTGACTCCACAAGTTTGTTGAACTGTTGAACTCCCTCATCCGCTGCCTGCCCTCTGCTCCCTTTCTTTGTCTTGTGGTTGGTGCTAGAAAAGATAAAAGCGTCCTTTGTCCTCCTGTGGGCACTTGGGGGAGGGAGAGGTGTAAAAGTCAGTGGACCAGATCAACCAGGAGTCCTGGAGTTGACTTCGAGGGCTCTGCTGCCCCTTGGCCTCTTCGCCCTTGTGCACGCACGGCCCTGGTCCGTCACGTGTCCCGCGTCAGAGCTGCGCTCACAGGCGTGTCCCCGACTCCTCGCCCTGCACAGGATCACTGTTCTCACAGTTCCCTGGGTGGCTTCTGGCTTCCCACTGCTTGTATGTGGCTCCGTGGGGTGGGCCTCGGGTGGAGGCCCTCAGTGGCCTCAGCTGTGAACTTCCTGGTGGGCCCCCCTGGGGCAGGCTGGAGGCCAGGCCTGAGGTCTGGAGCCGGATGTGAGGGAGTGCACGTGGTGTGGACACGGGGACGTGCACGTGGTGTGTGCGTCAGATCAGCACATCCTCTTCCAGCCCTGCACTGCGTCCAGCTTTGCAGGAGGAAAGATCGACTCCAGGGCTCCCCGTGTCACCGCGAGCAAGGTGTCGACGCCGGCTTGTGTGGCCTTCCGGGCCACTTAGAGTAACTTTCTCTTCCCTTTCACTGAAAAAGGGCTGCTACCTTTTGTGAACTTAGCTTTGAACTTGGTGATAGCTTAACTTTTCTGCCGTCACCTGCTTTGTGTGCTATAAATAAACTTGCAAAAGTTGTGTTGCAGTTCCCATGGCAACAGAGCCCCTTCTCCTTTTCTTTCTCCTTCTCTTTCTCCTTCTCTTTCCCCTTCTCCCTCTGCCTTCCGAAATGCTCCTCTTGGCCCCTGAGGCAGCCCAGCCAAGGGGGCCAGAGGACCCCACACCAGGGCCGGTGTCAGGTCCCTCCGTTGTCAGTGAGCGGGTGTGTGGCTGGGACTGTTCGCAGGGGACCCTCGGCCCCAGTCTGGAGCCTTTTCCTCCCCAGCTGACACGGGCTGATGCACGGCTGCACACCAGGCTCCGGGGAGGGCGTGGGGGCTTCGGCCTTGTCTCGGGGGCTTTAGCCTCCCGTGCAGGGGGCTCAGACAGACTGATGCCTCCAGGTTGCTTCGAGAGCTCCATCAGCTGGGGTTTCCGGAAGTGGTCTGGAGGCGCTGAGTTCCACTGGTGGCGAGTGGACTCCGAGTCTCAGCCCCTCGGGCTGGCTGCTTCCCAACACGTTTCCTCCACAGAAGGGTGAACGGAGCCGTCACTGACACAGACACCACCCAAAGTGGGGACACGGAGCCTGACTCGGGAAGAGCCTCCTGGTCCCTGCCCGGGGCCTGGCACGTGTTGGCCCTCCTCCTCCAGGCTGGCCTCCGGCCGAGGTCCGACGCATGCTGTGGGTCACTGCAAGCCCGGCGGTCTTCTCCCAGCTGGCCCTTCTCTGTCTTGCAGGTGTTGGGGTTTGAGATCGATGCTGTGAACTCCGTCCAGTTTTCAAACCACACAGGTAAGCAAGGCACAGCCTCAGTGGAGTGTGGGTGTGAGAAACGGCCCTTTAGAAATCTGGGGCTTTGGCCCCCCATCCGATGGACAGGGAAACAGCCCAAGGGGTCACCCCCTGCAGAGGGTGCTGTGTGTGAGGGTGGAGGGCTGGAGTCCCCCGTCTGCAGGTGTGGCCTGGCCATCTGAGTCTCAGCTTGCCGGCTTTGGGCTGGCTCACCTGTGCAGGCAAAAGTAACCAGGATGGCATCCTGGCACCTACTTTAAGGCTCGTGCCCACCCCCCCCAACCCCGTGATGCCACGGCTGCAGGGATGGTTGCCGTGCTGTAGGCAGACATGTGGGTGGGCCCTGGTTTTCTCTGTCAGAAACGGGTGCCTGGGGGAGTGCGGTGCATGGGGCCTCGAGGGTTTCTGGACACAGAGACCTGGAAGCAGAATTGCTGGCTGAAGGGCAGTGAGGGTTGGGTGCCCTTAGAAGGCTCTGCTATCAGGGTGAGCCCCCAGCTCCCGAGCTCCCCAAACCCGCTGACCCCATGCTCCCCGTGGCCACAGAGGCAGGAGGACAGAGCCTCCTTGGTTCTTGGAAATGGCCCCACGTTGCCTCTTTGAGATTACTCTGAGCCTGGGCATCGAACGTCCCGGAAGCGCCTGGCAGGATGTCCTTGCCTCAGCCCCCAGGAACGACTTTCTGTTATTCTCTGGGGTGCGGTTCTTCTTGGAAGGGAAGGCGGCTGTGTTAAGTTTCGAACAGGGAGGGAAGAATTCCATGCGGGTTTGGAGAAAGAGGCTGCAATTCTCACTCAAAGTCCTTTCCTGCCTTCTCTTTGCTGGGTGTGCCAGGCGCTGTGAGATTTGCAGAAATCCCAAAAAGTCTGAGTTGGTTCAGCAAACTTCCCTGAATCCGCATGTGTTTACTGCCTGTTTTAGCTACCCTCCCTTATTTGTTTTAGTGGTTTGGACACTAAATGATGGGAATAAACTTGTGGGTGAATATTACATTGTGGCATAATGACATTAGCTCAACATAAGCAAAGACCTGGCTTAGAAACTCCTGCCGTCCTTCCTTCCAGACTCCAGAATGAGGGGAGGGGGTTTCCAGGGGCTTCTGTGGTGATTGGCAGCTTCTGGGCCCCTGTGGACTTTCTCAGGTGATGGTGGACTGGCCGTCCTGAAGGGCCTGAGGCAGAGGGAGCCTCCGCCTGCCCCGGGAGGGATGGAGGAAGAACAGACCACCGTGTGTCTGGGAGCCTCCACAGGTGTGAGTGTGGTTAGGCCCGGGACGAGGGCTTCCTTCCCAGTGGGGCGCCCCCGTGGTTCCTGGGCGGGCCTCCCCACCCACAGAGCAGAGCCCCCCGCCCCCACGCCAGCCTTCTCAGGCCGCCCCCACTGTGGGTGACTTGGAGCGCCCTGCGCTCGGGCCCACAGGGGCCGCTTTCTGCGCAGCCTCATCAGAGGGCCTGCAGGGGGCAGCCTCCCCGGGGCCACCTCTGTGGCTCAGGAGCCAACTCCGTGACCCGGAGGAGCCAGGCGAGGCCGCACTGTGCCCCTGAGCCCGTGTACCCCTTTTCACTCGTTCCGTCCCCCTCACCCGGCCCACACCCTGCTGCTCAGGAGAGGGGCTGGCCGGTTTCTCACACCCACCCCCTGTGGCAGTGTGACCCCCGGCACCTGCGGAGCAGGGCCACGCTGCCCACTGTGAGTGTAGCACACCCACGCAGCCTGTCGGTTCTGTCCTGGACTTGGGACACGGACATTCTTGATATTCTCACCGTTTTCTTTTAAGAACTGGAGGCACTTCATTGACTTACTTTTACCACATTCCGCTGCAGCAGCGTCTCTCGGGGGAGGACTTGCTGCAGGGCCGTGTGGCCTCCGCCGGCTCGCCCCCTCTGTGCGTGTCCTCGTCCAGCACGGGGCTTCGCAGGCTGTCCGGCGACGGCCTTGCTGATTTGTTGTTTCCACCACGTGGTCCTACTGTGCGCTGAGCACGCAGCTCACGCCCGCCTCAAGAGTTTGACCACACACTATCTATGCCCGGCTCAACAAGCGGCCCCACGGATTCCGCGCCGGGGTGCCTGAGCAGCGCCCGCTACCGGCCCCCACGGCTCTGCTGGCTGCAATCTGCCGGCTCCTCCAGCTCAGAAATCCCTTCTTCTGTTTCTACTTTTAAAACACATCTTTGTTAAGACATTTTCACACCATAGCTTTAATTTAGTCATTTATACGTACAATTCAGTGCTCTTTAGTATAACCACAGTTACGCAACTCTTACCACTGTATTTTCACGCTCCAGTGGAGGTGACTGTTCCTGTTAGCCGTGCCCCCCACTCCCCCCTCTCCCCAACCACCGATCTGCTCTCTGTGTACGGCCCTGCCCATTAGGCTGAGTGTAGATGGAAGCGGGTGACAGGGGGCCTTTAGGGGCTGGCTCCTTTCCCTGAGCCTGACGTTTTCAGAGTTCATCCATGTCGTAACACATTACCGCTGCATTCTTTTCATGGCTGAGTAACATTCCACGCTGTGCGTCGGCCACGGTGTGCTATCCGTCTGCCCGCCGGTGGACATTTGGGTGTACGAGTCAGGGTGCTGTGATCTTCCGTCTCCCCGTGCTTTTGTGGGAGCGTTTTCTGCTTTCTCCGGTGTGTGCCTCGGAGTAGAGTTGCTGGCTTACATAGGCACTCTGTGTTCAACCATTTCGAGACGGTTTTCCAGACTGGCCGCATCATTTTGCGTCCCCACCAGTGGTGTTGGAGGGCTCCAGTTTCTCCGCATCCTCGCCAGCAACACCTGTTATCATGTGTCTCTCTTATCCTCGCCGTCCTAGTGGGTGTGACGTGGGAGCTCACTGTGACTTGAGTCCGAAATCACTCTTAAGATTGAGAACAGACAGCCTGACTCCCTGGGTGAGGGGTGTCCTGGGGCGGGGCTGGCGCCTTCCCTATCAACGGCCTGGTAGTAATGATTGAGGCTTTGCCCCTTCCGTGCCGTTGAAGCATGGAGCACCCAGAGACAGTATGGGTGTTCCAGTAAATCTTAAACTTTACTTACAGAAACTGAACAGCTCTGGCTGGTATGGCTTAATTGGTCAGAGCAATGTCCCAAAAATCAAAGGTCGCAGGTTTGATCCTGGGCAGGGCACGTGCCTGGCTTGCAGGTTCTGCCCCAGTCAGGGCAAGTGGGAGAGGCAACCAGTTGATGTTTCTCTCCCTCTGTCTCCCTCCCTCCCCGTTTTTCTAAGATCACTAAGCATGCTCTCACTTGAGAATTTAAAGAGAAAAGAAAAAATAAACTGAACATGGAATTTCATGTAATTTTTACAAGTCACTAAGTGTTTTTTTCGCAACCATTTAAAAATGTGAACTCTGTCCTTGGCTGGTGTGGCTCAGTGGATTGAGTGCTGGCCTGCAAAACAAAGGGTCACCAGTTCAACTCCCAGTCAGGGCACATGCCTGGGCTTTGGGCCAGGTCCCCAGTAGGGGGCATGTGAGGGGCAACCACACCTTGATGTTTCTCTCCCTCTCTTTCTCCCTCCCTTCCCTTCTCTCTAGAAATAAATAAATAAAATCTTGAAAAGAAAAACTTAAAAAGAGAAAAGTGGTCCCTGCTCTTAGCTTGCCTGCTATGTGCACAAACACGGGGCCGACCGGACTTGGCCTGAGGGCCAGTTTGCTGACCTCTGTTCTAGGTCAGCGGTTGTCGGATTTGCAGGTGTCTAGGGATGTCCTGGGGCCTTGATAAAACAGCGCTGCCGCACCCCGAGATTCTGACTTGGCAGGTCTGGGTAGGGCCTGAGAGCCTCTCTCTCAGACCAGCCCCGGCCGGTCTCAGACCTTGCTGTGGGCAGGGAGGGTCTGTGTTCATCATGAAAGGTGGGTGGGTTTGGGGTGGGGAGGCTTTGGGGACAGAAAGGGGTTGGGGGCGGACCTCCCCGTGCCAGGGGCCCAGCTCTCCCTGAGCCAGCACCTGCTCGGGACACCGCCAGAGCTGCGGGCGCCTAGTGGACACCTGCTGGGGGAGCTCATCTTGGACTCCCTGCCTGGCCCTCCTGACCCTGAGGGGACCCAGTTAACGGGCTCAGTCAGATTCTTCGTCTAACAGCCTCACCCACCTGTGTGAGTTCATGCCGGTGCCTCCCACGGAGAATGCAGCCTCCAGTGTGCCCCTGGCTGCGTGTCCCAGGGACCTTGACGCTCCTGCAGAATCGCCGTGGCAGTTGGAATTGTTCCAGAATCAGGATGGCTCCTGTTCATGCACACAAGCTGCCAGCAGAGGGCGACGTCGCCCTTCTCCAGACCATGCTGCCTGGATATGCTGGGATCCCCAGCCTGTGGTCCATGTCCGGGGTTGTAGGGATCAACTCTCCCCGGGTTTTTACTTACAAGCCTGGAAGTACATACTTTGGAGGGGCTCCCATGGCGTAGAAGACACCAGGAGGAATTCTCGCCGGTGAAGTGCAGGATGTCCATGATGTGGCCCTGCCCGTGGTGAATGGGGAGCCATTGGCCTGCCCCGCCTGCGCCTCTGTGGGCAGGGGTTCCACATGGCTTCCCCCAGGATGTTTACACGTCTGTGCCTGCAGTGAACGCTTCACCTGAGTACCCATTGGGGCCGAAAGGTCAAGCACCTGGGCCTATTTCTTTCTTTTTAAAAAATTTTATTTACTTATTTTTAGATAGAGGGGAAGAGGGGGAAGAAAGACAGAGAGAAACATCAATGTGTGGTTGCCTCTGGAGTGCTCCCTGGTGGGGACCTGGCCCACAACCCAGGCATGTGCCCTGACTGGGAATCGAACCGGCGACCTTCTGATTTGTAGGCTGGTGCTCAGCCCACTGAGCCACACCGGCCAGAGCTGGGCTCGTTCCTAACTCACCTTTGGCTCTTGGTCAGGATTTGATTCACGACTTGCTTTGGCCACATCTCAGTCTTGTGGGGGAGGCGGGTGGGGCTGGGACCTGATGAGCCCCTACCTGCCAGGGTGCCAGGGGCAGTGATCAAGCCTGGGCAGGGCAGCACGCACAGCGGAAGCTGGCAAAGCGAGCGGCCACAGCATGTGGGGGCACATCCCTCGTGCCGCTGCTGAAGGCAGGGAACAGTTACGTGGTTGTGCAGGCCCGGGGTGTCCCTCCCAGTGTGCCCCTCCCCACATCCTGTCACATGACACGGGTCCCACAAGTGTCCGAGGGCCAGCCTGGAGAGCTGATGCCCTGGAAGCCTTGGATTAATTCCAGAGGGAACTGGCAGGGAGCAGTGTGACCCTGATGTCAGGAATGACACCACAATGTCAGAGCTAGCTGTGCTGTTGGGGCGGCTTGAGGCCGCCCGGTGCCCATGGGAATCAGGGGCGCCCACTGAGTCACCGTGCCTGGCTGGTCTCCGTCAGTCCCTGCGTCAGCCCGTGGGGAGGGGACCATCCACCGGCATCATCGAGGTGGCCCGGGCTGCGCCGGGCCATCGGGTGAAGCTCTCGCCCACGTGCCCCGGCCCTGAGTGCCCTGCTCTCCCCCAGGCTACGCTCACTGGAAGGGTCAAGTGCTGAACTCGGATGAGCTCCACGAGGTGTACGAAGGCCTGAAGCTGAACAACGTGAATAAATATGACTACGTGCTCACGGGTAGGGGCCTGGCGGGGGGTGCTGGTGCCCGTGAGCCCTGCTCCAGCGGTGGGGGGCTCGGGAAGCCCCAGAGCAGCCGCTGCCCTGGGCTCGTCCCCGGTCCCTCCCTCCTCCGAGGAGAACTCGGTCTTGTCCAAGCCAAGTCACGCCTCTGGGACCGCACTGGGGCTGCAGTGTCCATTGGGTGGGGTGGGGTCCGGTGGGGTGTCAGGAAGGGGTTGGCCCCTCCCCAAGTAAGCGACACACTCTCACCTGGCCCACTGGTCTATTTACACACACTTTGGTTTAAAAAAGAAAGTAACCGTTTGCATTTGTGTACGTGGTTAAAAGTGAGCGTGCTCACTGTTGAGACGAGCAGGGCAGAGGAACATGCCATGCACACGTGTCGCCCACGGCTTCTTCCTTTCACTTAAACTCAGCATTTCTTCTGGGAAGTGCCCGGTGACCCTCGTGGACTGCACGTGTTGGGGACACTTGGTCTTCGCCCTGGCCACAGCGTGGCCTTGATGGCGCCTCTGTCTCCCTTTGCTGGGCTCGGCTGTGAGCCTTCTGTTTTGTGAGGGTGGCCCGATCTCCCTCCCACAGGGTACACAAGGGACAAGTCCTTTCTGGCCATGGTGGTGGACATCGTGCGGGAGCTGAAGCAGCAGAACTCCCAGCTTGTGTATGGTAGGCGCTGGGCTGTCCCCTGCTGGAGTGGGTCCCCCGGGTGCCTGTGCATGGGTGCTCAGCCCCCCTTTTGCTGGGCATCCCAACTTCATGGTCCACCTCCCAGCCTGTGAGCCCCAAACCCACCAGGTCTGTGGGGATGTGAGCCTTCAGAACTTGGGTTAGAAACGTCTTGACTGTGAACCTGGCATCTGTGTGGGGCGTGTGAGGCAAACGAGCTGTATGCGTGTGTGTGTCCATGTGCAAAGGCCTGGCTGCCGGTCACTGCAGCTGCCCCAACCCTGGAGGGGTGGAGGGGGATGGACGCCGGGGGTGGCCCGGATGGCAGAATGGGAACCCCAGGCAACGAGAGAAATGGGAGCGGGAGACCACTCTTTCCCGAGCTTCTAGGTGCAGTTGAAGTTGAACGACCAGAATCGTGTGAGAGTCGCAGCTTTCGCTGATAAGATGCCCTTTGTGTTCCCGCAGTGTGTGACCCGGTGATGGGGGACAAGTGGGACGGCGAAGGCTCTATGGTTAGTCATTTCCTGCATGCGGGTCCAGGTGTGGCACGCACGGCTGTTGCTGCCAGTCCAGGGGCAGGGCACCTCGCTCTTCCTGGGTGGGGCGCTGCTCCGGGGGCAGGCAGGCCTGGTGGGGGGGGGGGGCTGGGCTGGCAGAGGAGATCCGCAGAGAGCCAGAGACCGGTGTCTTGGGGCCACACGTCCCTGCTGCAGCCGAAAAGAGCTACGTCACAAACTGTCGGATGGGACCGCTTCCTAATAAAACTTCGCAGACACAGATTTGAATTTCCTGCCATTTCCTTGTGTCACCAAGCGCCACTCTTTTTTTGGCTTGTCCCCCAATGTTTAAAAAGTGTTAGAACGGCTCTCAGCCCGTGAACCACGCACAGGCAGCCACCGGGACAGGCAGTGGGCCGTAGCCCGCTGTCCCTCAGTGGGCAGAGCGGGCAGCGACGCGCAGCGGAGAAGGCAGGACGCCCTGGAGTGACCACCCCATGCCCCTCGTGGCAGCCGAGGGTGTTGGCGGTGGAAGGATCACGCCTGACCCTCCCCAGGACCCCTCGGGGCCCTGCAGGTCACCACACACTGCCGTCTCCATGGTCGGGTGCCCGCTCTCACGTGGGGGCCCCAGGCATGGGCCTGAATGCTGGTTCGTCCCCTCCTCCTCTGTGTGTGTCAGCCTGTGTCCCTGTGTCCTTTCTCTGCAGTACGTTCCAGAGGACCTCCTTCCCGTGTACAAAGAGAAGGTTGTGCCAGTTGCAGACATTATAACCCCTAACCAGTTCGAGGCCGAGTAAGTGACTAGAAACGCCTAGAGCTTTCAGACCTCCAGTGTGGGAAGCGTCCCCAGACCCCCCTGGGGCTTGCGTTCAGCTCCTCGGAAGGTCCCACCCCAGGGTGGTGAGGCGCCCTGGGCAACCTGGCTTCCGGTTGTCAATGGCAGTGTGCAGTTACTCCATCCTGACTCCCTGTGCCTGTCACACTGACCCCAGCTGTGATCTTGAACAGCAGGACCCTTGGGGACACCATGGGGGAAGTGGCGCTCTGGCACATGGCTGCCACAGGCCACAAGGTAGAGAGTCCACGCCAGCCGGCGCAGGCGGTCACGCCAGAGCTCTGAAACCCACATCCCCAATCACCCTTGCTGGCCCCGTGTGCCGTGACATGGTCACGAAAGGGCGGTGTCGCTCCTCTTCGTGTTGTGGCATGTGCACATTGACCGCAGTCTGGAACTTCAGCATGCCCTGTGATGTGGGGTCCCCATTTAAAACTAAAGTTTACTCTCGACCGGTCCCCAGACACGCCATGGTGGCCACTTGGTCCGTGATGGCCTGTGATGGCCAGCAGGCTCTGAGTCAGTTCCCCGTGGCAGTTGGGGGTGGGTACCAGTCCCCGTGCAGTTCTGGGAGCGGGACAGGCAGGACCCAGCTGGCAAGTGATGCCTCACCTGTGCCTGCCTGTCCTGCAGGTTACTGAGCGGCAGGAAGATCCACAGCCAGGATGAAGCCTTAGCGGTAAGGAGGCCTCCCAGGTCCTGGTGTGGGGCAGGAGGCACTGATTACAGTGGGGAGGGGATAGCCACGTGCCCACGGAGGTGGGAGATGGGCACCCTCGGCATCCAGCATCCCAGCTTCCGGTCAGCTAGACGGAGGGCCGGGGGATGCACTGCAGATTTCTTTTTGGCTGCTTGGTGGGTCACTTGCAGCTTCGTGCTCGTCAGGTCTGGTTAACCCTCGGCCGGCTCTGCTCGTCACAGCAGCCCCTGTCTGAGCTAACGGGGGGTGGCCGTGACGGAGCTGCAGGGTGGGGAGCCCTCCTGCTCGGAGGGCCTCCCAGCCAGATGACTCTGGGGCAGGAAGGAAGCAGTCCATGGGTACAGGCACCCCTCGTTATGAGAACGAGGAGACACGTCATGCCAGGCCCATGGTGGGCGCTGGGCAGCTGGCCTGCCCCCGTGTGCATGCGTGCGTGTGTGTGTGCACATGCATGGTGGGGCGCCCACCTCCCAGAGCCCACACGCGGCTCGAGAGCAGAGGGCGCCCACGTGCAGCATCACAGGCACTGCTCCGTGCAGCCCACAAGGAAGGCAGGTCTTCCTGCAGCCCCTATAAGAGGGCGGTCCCTCACTGCTACGTGACTCCCAGCCCAAAGCCCTGGGCTGACAGGGGAGGGACGTGGCTTCCAGCTGCCACACTGGGACTTGGGTGAGCAGGCTCCTAGGCCAAGGGTCCGTGACTGGGAGTCCACGTTAGTGCTCCGGCACCGGAAATTCCAAATATGTGTGCACAATTCAGGGCCAGCGTAGGAGCCTTCCCTAGGACAGTGGGGGTCCTGTGTGGCTTGGCCCACTGGCGTTAGCCCTGTGGGAGGCTGGCGATACACCTGCTGCCTGCGACTGGGCCCTAATGCACCTGCCCCAGCCGTGTCCAAGCCTGGCCCCCTGCTCTGGTTCAGCTGGCACTTTCCCAAGGCCTGAGTTGACCTCAATGGGTATTCCGTCACAAGGCATTGTGCCCTGGAGGGCAAGAAGCCTCCAGCCCCAGCAAGTTACTGGGCACATGGCAGCAGGTGTTTGTTGAATGAATAAATGAGTGAGTGAGTGGCTTCCCAGAGTGGACGGGTGCTGGGAGTTGTTGCTTGGTGTTTACTCTGTGTGGGGCCCGGATGAGGAAGGACAGTAGGCCCAGCCTGGTTGGCACCTCTACCCAGAAGATGGGCACCCATAGGGTGCAGATGGGGGCTGGCTGGTGTACCCTCAGAGTTCAAGCCAGAGGGAATGGGGCAGTGGCTTTCACCTGGCAAAACTGTCACTTGGCAAGGCTGTCACGGGACAGGCAAGGGCCGGTCGGGGGAAGCTCCCAGGTTCTCAGCCTCTGTTGCCTCCCTTCCCATCAGGCCGGACCCCGTGAGAGTGCATGGGGGGGTGTGAGTGCTGGCCGAGCCTGGCTGTTCCAGCTCACGGGGTTGGGGGCAGGAGCGACAGCGTGCGCTGTCCCAGGTGACTCAGGAGTGGCTGATGCGCTCCCTGTGCCTGGCAGGTGATGGACGTGCTGCATTCAATGGGCCCCGACACAGTGGTCATCACCAGCTCCAACCTGCCCTCCCCTCGGGGCAGCGACTACCTGATCGCCCTGGGGAGCCAGAGGATCCGTGAGTCCCACGCCTGCCCCATTCCGGCACCGAGCTCCCGCCTTCCCTTCCGCTGTCTGCCCTGCCCACTTCTGAGAAGGCTTGGGGACCAGTAGGAAGAAAAGCATGCCTTACTCAGCAGGGAGTCATTTCCCTTAATTCCTGTCACTCCCTGCCCTGTCTTGTCCTGAGAAAGGGGAGACCGAAAGCAGAATGGGGAAGGGTTTCCATCAGCTGGGGCGCAGTGGAGCTTGGGGTGCCATACCTCCCCCATGGCTGCCGAGCAGCCCTCAGTACCCGCGACAGCACCAGCGGCACGAGGATAACGTCCCAACTTATATATGGGGGTCGAGGGGAGCAGCCCTGCCAGGGAACCAGGTGTCCACACGCCTGACCCCCACGGAGCTGGGACTGGTGCTGACCCCACAGGGCGGGCGGGGCTGGGAGGTGCATGGTGCTCACTGTGTTCCTGTTTCACCGCGGGAGTGCCGCCCGGGTGGGTGCTCTGTGCCTGGCGTCAGAGTGACTCAGGAGTGGGGCTCACACTCCTGCCCTGGGAGCAGCCCCTCGGGCACCTTCTCACTGCTCCCTCTCATCTCTGTGCAAGAACACCCATGCACACACACCCTCACACACTCACATACACACGCTCATCCACACCAGGGGTGTACTCACGCTCACACGCATGCACTCACACTTGTGTACCTGGTCGCTCACGTACACTCACTGCAGGGAGTTCACACCATCCCTGAAGCTCTAGGTCCCGTGGTCACTCAGGCTCTCTCTGAAGACCACGTGAGCCAGCCCCTCGTCAGCCACGCAGGGTCCCCCCAGGCCGTCCTGACTGCAGCCACCGGGACGCTCGTCATTGTTCCCTTTCTCCCCTGGGACACTTTAGCCACTGTGGGGCATTGGGAGCAGCCAGCAGGCCCCGAGCCCTGGGTTCTGTCCAGGCAAGCCGCCACGGGTGACATAATCCGCCACGCGCAGTGCAGGGGACAAGTGGGGAGGAGAGCAGGCTGGGGCCCCAGGCCTGGACTGGCCTTCTGCTGGCAAGGGTCTGGGGTCCCATTGTGCCATGCTATCTCCAGGGCACCCCGACGGCTCTGTGGTGACCGAGCGCATCCGCATGGACATTCAGAAGGTAGACGCCGTCTTCGTGGGCACCGGGGACCTCTTTGCTGCCATGCTCCTGGCATGGACCCACAAGCACCCCAACAACCTCAAGGTCAGCGGGGTGCGCCACCCCTGCCCCCTCACCAGTTGATCTGTTAATCTCTGCGGGGAGTGGTTACCGTGTCCAAAGGGCTGGAGGGGCACAGGGGTGACCATGAGCTTAGAGGGGGGCGGCACTGGGCGGGCAGCGGTTCTGTGTCATGTCCCACATCTGGGTGGAGTCCCAGCCCCAGCCCTGCTCTCTGTCCCTGTCGTCCCTGAGCAGGGGACCCCGGCCCGGGGAGTCTGGCACTGAAGCCCGGGGCTCTCGCTCAGGACCGAGGTGCTGCAGCCTCGGTTACGGGAGCCTCTTCCAGCACAGCGGTCCCTGTGAGCGCGTCCTCGAATGTAGTCAGTGGGCTGAGGAGTAAATCAGGGTGCGCTCAGGACTCTGGGCACGTTCTCCAACCTCCTTCTGTGCCATGTGCAGCTTCGAGGTGTCTTACGGAGTTCTGTCCGATGCCCCGTTGACTGACAGCCTTGTCTGTCCTCCCTGAGCCTCGTAGAGGTGGCGGGTGGGCAGGGCCTGCCATCCCTGTCCTTGATTGCGGGGAAGGGCAGTTGTGGGTGGAGGGGGCTGGTGGGACAGAGGAGCCAGGCCTCAAGGAGGGGAGAATTCGGTGGGCGGGACCTGGAAATGGATTCCCCTAAAGCTGTCGTTGCCGGGCACCTGAGGCGGGGGTTCATGTCTCCCCAGCACATCTGAGTGTAGGGCTCTGAGTTTGTGCGGTGCAAAGCTTGCCCTGGGGTGCCTCCTCCGTCATCTACCAGTGGAAGCAAAAATACACTGTCCTCTGGCCGGTGTCACCCACTCCCGCCTCCCCTGAGGGCCACCCTGCTGTGAGCGCAGGCCTGCTAGTTTAATTGGCAGCAGCAGGAGCTCCATCTGGTCCAGGCAGGGGCACCGTGGTGCCCAGAGGCGGGCTCGCTGCTGGGCCACAGGATCCAGGACGGAGTTCTGTTAGATTCCCTAGCACCTGCTGAGCTCCAGGTCTGACTGAGACTCAGAGCAATGACTTTGGTCGACCTTGGAGCAGGAGGTCTTTCCATGTTGATTTTTTGTACTTCATTCATCCCAGAAACACTCACTAAGCACTACGTGCCCGGCAGTATCGTTGGTCGAGTCACAGCCCCTGCCCAGAGTTGTCTGTGGTCCAGAGGGGCAGTTAATCGTGTTAGGCAGGCGTCTGCTCAGCTCTGTTCTGCGGGGGGAGGCCCAGCCAGCTGGAGGGTGATGGCCGAGCAGCACCCTCGTGACTCGGCGCAGAGGGCACTCTCTCGGGCAGCTGTGGGCGGCATGGGGGGCAGACGGGCCTGAGCGTGGCAGGGGCACAGCGGTTCCCCTCCCTGCAGGTGGCCTGTGAGAAGACGGTGTCGGCCATGCACCACGTGCTGCAGCGGACCATCAAGTGTGCGAAAGGTACCGCTGGCAGGGCCCGTGGGCAACCTTTGCGCTCCTGAGAGTCTCCCGCGTCTGGGGCCTCGGGCGGAGAGGTGGGAGGGAGGCAGCCCCCGCTCCACTGTGGTGACGTGTGACCGATTCCGCTGTGACTGGGGTCCCTCTGGCTCCCTTCGTCCCTCTGACCTTGGCCTTTAGGAATGGGGTCTGTGGGCCTGCTCTGCCCCCGACGCTAACGCTTGGTCTGCTCCGCAGCCCAGGCCGGGGAAGGACAGAAGCCCAGCCCGGCCCAGCTGGAGCTGAGGATGGTCCAGAGCAAAAGGGACATCGAGGACCCGGAGATCGTCGTCCAGGCCACGGTGCTGTGAGGACCGCGTGTGCCTGCCTCCTGACGCGCAGCGTGTCGGCGTGTCCGTCTTCATCCCGTGAAAAATGTGACGCCTGCCTTAGAGCTGTGGCCCAGACTTGATGTTTCTTTTCTTTCGTGAGTGTCCAGCATCAACTGGTCTTAATCGTGAAGTCGTGCCAGTCATGCTTTTTAAAGATAACAACGTGATCACAGAAACTCGTGATTTGGAAAACCAGCTGCCCTTCCCCACCAAGGCCCCTGGGCCTCTCTGGAAAACCAGCTCTGTGGCCACCCTCTCGGGGGCGTCCTCCCCAGCTGGGGGGTGGCCCTTGGTGGGAGGGGCTGCTGCCCCCAGAGAGTCGCATCGGCTCCCGCCATTGAATGGTCCCCTGTCCAGTGTGGGGCCGGGGGCCGGGGGCGGGTCCCCGGGTGGTGGGGGGCTCTATCTGTGTGTCTCCGAGAGTGAGTTCAGTGTTAACCATTCGCGTCCCGACAAACTCTGCCAAATACCTTCGTTGTCATTCTGGCCTTTTCCTCTAGGCTCCTGCTTCCAGACTTTTGTTTCTTTGCCGTTTAGGAGGTGGCTGGGCGTTTCAGATATTCCGCTTCTGTTTCCACACGTGGACAGGTTAACGCCAGCTGGCCCAGAGACACTCAGGCCTGTGCAGTCACTTTGGCAGGGACATTTCCAGGACCCCCAAAGTTCAAGCCAGTGCACAAATCTCATGAGTATCAGCGGGACCACTCTAACGCACACGTGTCTCTGGGGACCTGCCGAGCAAGGTGCAGAGACCCCAGTAGGGGGAGGGCCGGCCCAGGGCCAGGGTGTCTGGGAAGGTGGCCTGCCGGGCTCCTTTTGGAAGACTCGCCCACTTTGTGGCACAACAGCTTAGGAACTGCGTGTCTGCCACCTGCTGCTAGTGACATGCCTAGTGCCACAGAGTGAGTGTCCAGACAGGTACGGGGGCGGAGGTGGGCTCCTCTCCCACTGGGGGCCCACCTCACCCCTAGGCCCTGACAGTAGTGCAGTTGTCCGCTGCTGGGGTGACCTCCTCAGCTCCATTTGCCCAGAACTTTGGGGCGCCCTAGGCATGGCCGCAGGCAGGGGTGTCCATCCTGAAGACTCAGCCTGCCTTGAGCTCAGCACCCTGCCCCCACTCTGGGGTGCAGAGGTTTGCCCCTCCTGGGAGCCCACAGTAGGAGCCCGCACATCTGAGCGGTGCATTCTGCACTTTGTAGGAAATGCCCTAAAAAGAAGAGCTGCCACTCCCCAGACCCGCCCCGTGCCTCACCACTCATTTCTACGCTCGGAGCTGGGTTCTCCCGGGGGCCCGTGCACAGGTCGGGCCCCCTGTGCCGCCCAGGCCCCAGAGCCCAGCCCCTTGGTCCCTGCGGGGCCCACTGGACAGGAGGAGGAAGGCGTGCCCCGCAGCCTGGCAGGGGGCCGCAGGGCCCAGCCAAAGTCCCCCAGGGCCCTGGGCCGGTGCAGCGCCTGTAATGGAAATCACTGCCACTGCCAAGTTGAGCTGGGGAGCCAGCCGTTGAGAAAAGGTTTCTCGTTCTTGTTTTATTTTACTTTTTACTTTGAGAGCATGTTTATCAAAGCTGGGACAGCGAAACAAGGAAGGGCTTAGGGTAGAGGAAGCCACAGGCGAGAGCCTGGGCAGGGTGCTCCGGCTCTTTCGAAAGTCAGCCAGCCGGGGGCCTTGGGGGCCGGTTCACGGGGAAGCCGGGATGAGCTGCCGCTGCCCTGCTCCCTGGTGGCCAGTCTCGTGGGGTTCCTTAGGAGATGCACGCCTGCTGGGGAAGGAGATGGGGACGGGAAAGGCGCCGGGTGCTCCAGGAGGAAGCGCGTTCTCTTTTTAATAGCAAGAGCCAGTATAGGGCTGGGAAAGAACCCAAATGTGTCTGTCTCCCGTGAGAGGGCGAAAACCCACCCGGAAGACACGGTTTTGGGTTCGGGCTCGTTCCGTGTGTGCAGCGAATTCGAAGGGGAACTTGCTCTGCAAACACTGCGGTCCTTGGTTCTTCAGTTTTATTTCAGAGGCGTGGCCCCCAGAGGTTTGGTTCTCTTGCTCCCCTGTGTTTATACACAGAAGGATGAGACTTTCCCACCCACAAAGCTGCAGTAGGACCAGGGACTCGGGCTCCACCTGGGCTTTTCCGTGTCCTTTGGCGATAAAGCTTGAACATGAGGAGACGGGGCTGGGCTCTGGGATAAGAGAAGGCAACTGGGGACCCCGAGAGCCTCCGTGGGGTGCGGGGCTGCTGGGGAGACGCCTTGAGCTTCTGTGGGCGGCCGGGCCCCGTGTTCCGTGCTGAGCCCGTGTTCTCTCGGCTTGTCTCCACACCTGCCTGTCCCGTCTGTCACGGGGACAGCGGAGGCTGCAGAGGCCCCAGAGCCTTCTCCGTGTGGGATTTGCCACCCAGGAGCCAACCACGGCCCCTGGCAGTTTTTCATACAGACCGGGTCCAAATCAGAATTGATCTTTACTGTTTTTACCTTACGTAGCTTAGTGACACGCAAACGATCGTTTTGTGTTGGAGTGCAAACGATCGGAGTGCAGACTTCAACACTGACCAGTGTTTCAGACCTCCTGCGGACCTGCCTGCAGGAGGCATCACCAGTAGGCTCCCTTGTTTTTTAACCAGTCTGCAGTCACCACCACGGCCTGCTATGGTGGTTGTGTTAGTCGGCCTCCTCTCTGTAATACGCGTCAGTGACGGTGAAAACCGCGCTTTGTTGGTCGTCCTGCTCTTACGCTTGTCGGAACCAATCTTCAAAACGTCTAGTTTTCCAATGCCTGAGCCTGGCTCGGCACACCTGCCCTGAGGTAGGGGAGGGTGTCTGAGTGTTGAGGACGCAGGCCAGAGCGCGTGGCCTGCACCGTGACGCCGGAGTCCTGATGGAACGGTCGCCTCCCCGCCGCCATCGTCCGTGTGACAAACACGTGGGAGCTGCAGGCCCCTCTGCCGACTGGCCGCCGGCCTCCGCCGCACGCACCTGCTCAGTGTCTCTCCTGCCCTTGGATGGGACCACCTGCTGCCTGGGGCGTGGGGTCCTTGTCTGTGTGAATCAGAGACAGCGTGTGACTGGACTGTATTCGGAGCCGGAAGGGCCAGGAATCCCTGTCTTCCTTCTCTGCCCCCCACCTGGTCCCTGGGGCCTCCTCCACACACGCCCCCCCCCGGGAGCCTCCCGGTACCTGCGTGGGCTGAAAGGGGGCGGCGGAGTTTGTGAGTGGGCAGGGCAGCCGGGGCGTTGGGAGTGTGGCCGGCTTTCTGTGTCTGGGTGGGAGCCAGATCACCCCAAACTGGATTTCGCCCACCAACGGCACTGCCGCTGAGCCTGCCAGTTTCTCCCCCGTGCCACCCCCCGCAGTCCGCAGCGATGTGCAGGAACGGGGCCCTGTGGGTGCCTGCCTCCAGCAGCCTCCGGAGGCTCCTCCCAGCATTGCTCATCACTGCTGTCCGGGAGCCCCACAGGGCGAGCTGCCGTGCTGGGCGCGCGGGGGGGGCTCACAGTTCTCGTAGTGCATGTGTCTTCTTGTGGACGTCTGCAGTTTATTCTCGGTGCAAAATGTCTTCTGTTTAACTGATTAAAAAACATCTTACAAACCACATTCCCGCCTTTCATTAGCGGTCCGGGCTCGCAAGACAGACCAATGAATGACTTCAGGTCTGGCTTAGAGAACGTTGTAAAACTATATCGATGGGAGGCTTCTCCTAGAATTTTCTTTTTAAATGCTGGCAGAATAAACAGGTGTTTAAAAAGCTTTCTCACTGGCCCCGACTGGTGTGGCTTGGTTGGGTGTCATCCCACAAAGCAAAGGGTCACTGGTTCGACTCCCAGTCAGGGCACTTGCCTGGGTTGTGGGTTCGGTCCCCAGTTGGGGCATGTGTGAGAGGCAGCCAGTCAATGTTTCTCACATAGATGTTTCTTTCCCTCCCTTCCCCTCTCTCTAAAAAATAAAATCTTTTAAAGATAAAAAAATAAAAGCTTTCCCACTGTCTGAGCCAAGCAGAGCGCCGCACTCAGAGCGAGGCTTCCCGCCCACCTCTGAGCCCCACTGCAGGGTGGTCATGGCGAGTGGAACCCCCAGCCCGCAGCCTCCCCTCCTCCCTAGCCCCACACCACGACGGGCAAGTTCCAGTCTTTGTGAGACAGGAAGCCCATTCTGTGGGAGACGCCTTCCTGAGGCCTCGGGTCACTTGCCCTGGCTGGGACATTGGCCTGCAAGTCAGCTGGAGAGGGCTGGCCCTTCACGGTGGTGCCACCCTGGGCTGACGCCGAGACCCTTGTCTTGGTGGTGGAAGGTGTCGATGTTAATGTGTGGGGCACTGGCAAAGACTCCCGAACCTCCACGCCTGGTGGTGTTTCGAATGCTCATTGGGAATTTCAGTTGGCATTTCAACCAATGGTTGCAGAACTGGACCAACAGGCGGACTGAGGTGCTGGCTTGGGGCCTGGCCAACACTGTCCCGGCCCTTCTCAGGGAAGGAACTTGGGTTCTGGAGGCTTCCTGGGGTATCACGCAGCCTGGGAACAGAGCCCGTGGCCCCAGGGTCCTGGCCGTGGGGGGCTCGGTCTCTGGGAGCTTCGGGCGATGGTTCCGCTGGCCCCGTGGCGACCAGCCCTGCGCACGTGAGCGTGTGGACGTGTTTGTACACGGCGTTGTGGAGGCCTGAGTGCACTGCCCCGTTCCCGTACGGTCCTCCACAGAGAATATTTTCATGCAGTTGTGGTGAAGCGTGAGGATTTCTTTTCTCCATAGGATTATCTGTGCAATACCTACACCGTGTTAACCAAGCCGTGGTTGCTGCTGTCCCTTAAATGTCCCCCTCTTAAAGAAAGGGCCTGCCCTGCTCTCCGTGGCCCAGGTCCCCTCTCACCTGACCCGTGCCGGTCTCCGTCCTGGGTGCTGTCCCAGGCAGCAGGCTCCCGGCCCTTGGGGCTCCTGCAAGACCCTACCAGTGATAAGGGTTGGAGGGCTCCCTTTCCTGGCCCATCCCTGCCGGATGCTGAGGACCAGCTCTGGTCAAGGATCACATGTCACTGCCCCTTCTGGGTTCCAGTTCCTGCGCACCAGGGTGGGGACAGCTCTGGCTCTGCTAGTCCAGTAGGTCCTACCCACACTCCCACCCTTGTAGCTCAACCCTCAGGTCATCCCCAAGCGACCGGGACAGCAGGAGCCACACGGCCTGTGACTCTCGGGTGTGACGGCCCCTTGACCACTGTCTTCCTGGTGCTGGGGAAATAGATGGCACTGACCAGTGACTTGAGGAGTGCTCAGTAAAAGGGCCGTCTATAAGCATGCAGAAAGGGGGGTCAGCACCCCTGGGGGATCACGGAGGGAAAGGGAGCTATTATTATCTTAGCATGAAGCGCTAAGTGGCAGCCAGTTCAGGTACCAAAACCCCAGGGCACCGAGTCCCCGAGGTGGTCCCCACAGCTATCGGCTGGAGGACAAAGGGCGGGGGGATCCCTACAGGTCAGCACCCAGGGCCCTGGGCAGGCAGAGGAAAGGCTGGGTGGGCCTGGTGGACAGATGGAAGAGCTCCAGCCCAGTGCTGGTCCCCCAGACTGGCTCTGGCCTACTGTCCTGTGCTGTGTTCTTGTTGAGGTGAAATTCACAGGACACACACCTCACCATCAAGTGCACAGCCCAGTGGCCGTAGCACATCGCAGCATGGTACGACTGCCACCACCGACGCCTGCTCCCCACGGGAACACGGTGTGCGCCTGCGGGGAGGTCTGCCTCCACGGGAGCTCCCTGCCTGCACGGCCTGCCGGCCCCCAGTGCTGCCTCCCTCCCGCCTCCCGCCGACCCTGCAGGACCCCAGGTGGGAACTGTTAGGTCTTCACTTCACTGCTAAACTGCTTTGCTGTTGGCCAAATCAAAGAGCGTGTTATGACAGTGTTTCATTGTTGCCCTGGCTGGTGAGACTCAGCGGGTTGGGTGACGTCCTGCAAAGTGAGGGGTCACCAGCTGGATTCCCGGTCAGGGAGCATGCCTGGGTTGCCAGCCAGGTCCTGGGTCTGGGGCGTGCCATAGGCAACCGATCGACGTTTCTCTCTCACATCAATGTTTCTCTCCCTCTCCTCCCTCCCTAAAAAGATCTTAAAAAATAAATAAAAGTTTTATTCTCACAGTGCACAGAGATTAGGGTACACACGGAGATGTCTCACTGCCCTTTCCCAGCTGCACCTGGTCCCCGTTCCACCCTTCCGTGCTCTGCACGACCTCACGACCCAGACAGCCTGACCCTAGCACAAAATGCCACACGCAGGGAAGCCGAGTGCGGTTCAGGAATGTCAGACCCACGTTAACCCTCAGGGACACGATTTCTGCCTTGACCCTGAGCCACACAGACAGGCACTTCACCAGTCCCTACTCTTATAACGGGGGTACCTTTCTAATTCCATTTCACACAAACACGCAGGGCAAACCAACCGGTGGGCTGACCTCACAGACGGGCCCTGCCCCCTGTGGAGACGGAAAGCACTGCTAACACGCGTGCTCTCGGCAGATGCTCCAGCTGTGAGCACCTGCAGCTCAGCTCAGTGGATGAGGTGCTCAGGGCAGCTGCCAGCTCCTTTGCTACCTGCCACTTTGGTACCTGCAGTGTCCTCGCACCTGTGGATCGCCACGGAAATGTAAGGCGTGTGACTGTGAGCACATCTAGAGCCAACGGCCTAGAACTGGCTTCTTGAGAATCCTTCTATTTATGGGGAAACCACGCCCCGGAGACAGGACGCCGAGTCCAGGCCGCAGTGTGCAGAGCCGTGGTGGGCACAGACTCCCGGAATCCCGTGTCTGCCACCAGTGACCATGACCTGGAGTGACCTCGCTGGGCTCTCCTCAGGTGGAGGGGGTCTCCAGCCGGCTCAGGCCAGTGCGTGGCCATGAAAGAACTTTGTAAACATGTCTGAACACTTCTATGTGGTGATTATGGTTTCAGAGGAAGAAAAAAAAATCCAAAACAAAGGAGGAAATTTGCAAAGACTTTAAAATATATGTATTTAGAGCGAGCCTAAGCCCTCCTTGAAAGCAGTTTAGTTAAGACCACTGATTGGGAGAACAATCATACTATTAAAGCCAGAAGCAGAGACACCAGCTTGGTGCGGAGCAGCCCCTCCATGAAACTGGCACAGTGTAGTGACATCGATCATTTCTGTCTACAGACACGTAATCAGATGACAGAAGACCACATGGACAACAGGCTCAGTCCAAAATCCGGAACTAGAAATAGGCCAGCTCGTCTTGCCTGGTCTTGTTGGTCTGGTAGTTGTGCAAGGCCAAGGGCTTCTTCTCATGTGAGAGACTTTCATGCACTCGCAAGTGTATGAAGTCATCATCTTCAACTTGAACCTGCAAAGAGAGTCGAGTGAGGAAGGGAGGCAGGTGCCGCTTCTGATCTCAAGTCCCCGGACTCGCCTAGACCGTGTGAGAAGGCCCCTGGGTGTGTGGTGGCCGCGTCCCTTTAGGTATCCGCACCTAAGTTGGTGACATTCCCATCTCCCTCCCTCAGACACAGCAGACACCCATCGCCCCAACCAGCACCCTTGGCTGACACTCTGACATTCGGTCCGTCAGAGCCCTTAGTTGCCCGAAGGCTCAGTCCCCTCCTCCACAGAGGCCTGCGTGGGTGCACGCACATTTTTTTAGAGGGGACAGATGCCCTGAAGCTGGGGACTGCCGCAGGACCCCCTTTAACACCCCTGTCCCAGCACCTATAAGCCCCCCGCCACCCAGGTCTGCATGAGCACCCATGTAGCCCATACTCCACCTTGATGAAGTAGTTCATCCCCGCGACCACCTGGCTCTGGTACTCCACAGCCTTAAAAATGGTGTACTTCTTGTTTTCCTTCTCCTCCAGCTGGGACTTCACCTGGGGGACGGGCCAGAAGGGAAAACTCAGTGGCTCCCTTCCTGCAAGAGGAAGTGCCTGGCGCATGAGCTTCTGTCTACCTCACGTTCAATGTTACAAATTGACCTCCAAGGCCTGCCCTTTACAGATTTTCTCTTTTTTAAATAATTTTTTAAAAGATTTTATTATTTTTAGACAGAAGAAGGAAGAAAGAGAGGGAGAGAAACATCAATGTGTTGCCTCTAGCACACCCCCTACTGGGGCCCTGGCCTGCAATCCAGGCATGTGCCCTGACTGGGAATTGAACTGTCAATCCTTTGGTTCCCAGGCGGGCACCTAATCCACTGATCCACACCAGCCAGGGCCCTTTATAGATTTTCTATGACGTGATTGTTCCTTGCAATGGAGGAGACTGTTTGCACTAATGACAAAGTACAGCAAACAATTCCTTAATTCCACCAAAGTTTCAAAGGAATGATTTCAGTACCTCACTTGCCCTTTCTTTTCTAGGTGTGGGAAATTTTCACTTTTTCACCATTATGACACTATTGGGTTGGCTAAAAAGTTCGTTTGTTTTTTTTTCCACACAATGGCTCTAGTAGTGCTTAGCTGTCTTTAACTTCATTCGAAACAATTCTGTTAGATTGGATTGTGACAGCTGTCGTATCAGCGTGCATTTAAAAACCATGAAAATTAGTGAATTTTTGTGTGGCCATTTTAATATTGAAAATGGAAGAAAATATGCAACATTTTTGGCATATGCTTTATAATTTCAAAAAAGGTAAAAACACAACTAACACAAAGGCTTGGGCAGTGTATGGAGAAGGTGCTGTACTGATCAAACATGTCAAAGGTGGTGTGCAAAGTTTCATGCTGGAGATGTCTCACTGGATGATGATGCTCCACGGTCGGGGGGACCGGTTGAAGTTGATAGCGACCAAATTGAGACAGTAATTGAAAACAATCAACATTCTACCATGTGGGAGATAGCCAACATACTCAAAATATCCAGATCAATAAAGTTATTGGTGAAAATGAAACGTGTCTTTTATTTTACAGAAAAAAAACTAAGTAGACTTTTTGGTCAACCCAATACAAGTTTACACCCTGTTTTTCTTTTTTAACTTAACATGCACAGAGTTACTTTTTTAAAATTAAAAACTTGACACAGTTTACAATGTTTAACTGAGATTAATTTTAGATTTAATCTATTTTATAGATGAGCTTTAATTCTCTTGACTGCCCCCTACTGGGCACATGGGCTGTTGCTCAATTTCCTGGAACAGAGAAGGAGCAGAGAAAGTGCTTTGCAAGTAAAGGGTGCCGTCCTGCATTGTTAGATGACGTCTGAGGATGTCGTGCCTTTGGGCAGAAGCTGATCCTAGTCCGAAATCTCAAACAGGAATCTATCCTCTGTGTGGTTCAGTCCCATCTCCCAGGATCTTGCCCTCTTACTAACTGAGCATCTTTATGGAGGAAGGAGAAAGCAGGTCTGTTTTTTAAATGTTTTTTCTTAACTTAAAGTCTAATCTGCTATCTAGACTAATTAGTAGGCACAGGAGCAGGTTGGCTTTGGCTGTAGCCACTAGACTAGTTCTAGAGGGTTAGAGGATTTTGGTCAAGGCAGCTGCAGGAAGCCGGCTAGCTGCTGGGAGCCAAGGGGGATCACCCTTGTCACAAGCAAATGAGTCACCGTGGCCACCCTGCACCTTCAGGGAGGGGTCCTCCCCCGGGATAAGAATGGGAAGGAGAATGCACTTGTGGCAGCTCAGGGCGGGAGGGAGGGTGGGCCAGGTAGGAACAGGGCAGGCTCATCCCACCCTTCTTAAGTTTGGGAAACCAGGAACTTCGAGGAAGAGATGGGCTCTGTGAGCAGTGCCGGGGAGGCACCTCCGTCCAAGCTGACTCACCCTCCAGTTCCTGCAAATTCCTGTTTTTTGAAGTCTCGTGGGACTGACACAACAGCCTGTGCTGTGGTCAGATGGTCTAAACCACCAGGGCAAAGATGGGGGCCTCGCAGCATTCCCTCGGGTTAGGGAAGAAAAAGCGGGGGAGGAGACTTACAGGAGAGAGGTTTGTTTTGCTTTTGGTCTTCTCAAGCCTTCCTGTGGCCCTACCATTCCACCTTCCTCAGAACCTTCTGTGAAAGCACCTTAGTGATGCCCACTTTACAGATAAGGAAACTGAGGCACAGGGATCAAGCGCTGCCGGGTTTCTGTTTTGTTTTAAAATGTTTATTTGGAGTTAATTTCAAACTTACACAAGGAGTATAAGTTTAGGATCACTGCGTACCCTTCCCCAGGTTCACTGACTGTTAACCTCCACCCCACCTGCTCTATCTCCTGGTCTCCGGTTTTCCCCTTAGCCGCCTGAGAGCCAAAATGCCAGGCCCTTCCCTGTGAGCGCTTTATGGCTTGGTCCCCAGAAGCTGAGGCTCTTCTATCCCTGTCCCAGCTTAGCCCCACTGGCCAGGTCCGAAGTGCGTGCATTTCAGCCCCGATCTCCGCGTCCCGGCGGGCGCTGCCCCGCTGCGGACAGGGCCAGTCCCATCCCGGGCTCCGTAGGGCCCAGCCCACCTACCTGGTCGGCGATGGCCTGGATCTCAGCCGTGGCTGGCTTGGTGGCGGAGCACCCACCGCACATCATCCCTCTACCGCTCATGGTGGGGCAGCGGGCGCAGAGGAGCGGCACACTGAGCGGAGTAGGGGAAGAGTGGTTTGGAGTGCAGACAACCCTCCGTCCTATATCCGCGAGGTCACATGACGCGAGGGCGGGACCACGCGAGGGCGGAACCTCGCGAGGGCCGGGGGAGGGCGTCGCCTGCTGGGAAAGGTCGGGTGGGGAGAGTTGGGTGAGGGGCGGGCGCACTGAGGAGGGGGGCGGGGGGGACTTTCACCTCTCCCTTAATTATCTGAAAGCATTTAGATAGAAAGCCTGGTTCAGAGAGAGAGCAATATATGTATATAAAAATACCCATATATGTAATACACACATACATAATTTTCAACCTGAGACTCACCTGCAGCGCAGGGCAGACATCTGAGTATCAAACACCCGCACGTCCCATCTCCCATTGATTGGCCTTCCTCTCCAAGGACCTGAGTCGGGCCCTCAGCTCTGGACGGTTACAGACCTCAGCTGCCTGCAGCCTTTGGATCTCATATCTTTATGGGGCTCTCTATGCATGAAATTAAATTTGTTTTTCTCCTGTTATTCTGTCCCACATCATATTAATTATTAGACCAGCCGAAGAATCCAGAAGGGAAGAAGGGGAAATTTTCCCTCTCCCATAGGCCCTGCAGGGGACAGGCTCACTCTCCTGTACCCACCAATGTAGAAGGAGTGTGTGTTTCTCCACTTTGCTCCCTAGGCCCCGTGAGGGGTGGGCGTGGCCCTGCAGGGTAAATTGGGGACCATAGCTTTCAGCAGGGGTGGGTGGGCTCTTTAGAGGAGATCAGGGGTCACCCCACAGGTGGGGTGGGTAGGGATGGGCCCTGGAGAAGCCCTTGAGTGGCTCTAGCCCCATGTGGGACAGATTACCGGGGCGGGAGGACCCAGAGACAAGTGGGAGCTAAACCTGAGAGCCGCAGAGGACAGAAGGGAGAGAAGCCTGTGCCCGTGGGCACCGGGAGTAGCCGAGGGAAAGGGCAGGAGCTGCCAGGGCATCCTGGAGTCTGGGAGCAGGCTCTGCCTGATCTTGTTCCCGAGTGCATTGGACTGCCTTGTACCCCTCATCTGCAAGGCCCAACCCAGCAACCCCCCTTGTGCCAGCCACTCTGGATGTCACCAGCAAGTGACCCAGGGACATAGCAAAGGGCTGACATGGGTAAACAGAGGAGGCACAAAGGGGTCCAGTGATGAGATGACTCTGAGTGCCTCAGGCTGGGGCGGGAGTGGCACTCCAGCTGCACCCTCTTCCCCCACTCCAGGGCTGCACGCCAGGGGATGCTGGGTATCTCCCCCTCTGGGTGCTGGCTGCCAGACAGGCCCAGTCTTGCCTCCTGGAGGCTTCAGTGCAGAGCCCCAGTGGGAGTGGCCCATGAGCAGGTGTGTGGGGGAGGCAAGCCTTTCGGGTACCTGCCACGGAAGAGCCTGGTCTGTAACTTTAGGGAAGGATGGGAGGCCAGTTGTGGTTGAACCCTGGGGAGAGGGGAAGGAAAGGCCCCCACCGTTCATTCATAAGTAAATGAATGAATGTGTGAACAGAAAAGGGGCTACATAGCAGACCCAACAAGCTCACGGGACTACATGACGGGCCTGAAAGCTTGGTTTCTGACAGGAACCACACAGGGGCATCTGGCCTAAATTCCTGGCTGGGCAGGTGGTGGTGAGTAATCACGTTGTAGGCATATAGCTTCCTTAGCCAAAGGTCAGTCTTTACCTTCAGTAAGCCCTGTCCATTGTTCTTATGCATCTAGGATAACATACCTTTGAAAAGTCAGAGTAGCTTTCTTTTCCAGGCCCCTTGTAGGCACAATCACACTGGCACCGGTGGCTGACCCGAAAGCCCTGTTACCTTGCTGCCCGCACACCGTCCCTGTTTACTGTACACATTCAGTGTTAACTGTCCTGTACCCACTGATGTAGAAGTATGTCTCTCCATTTTGCTCCCTCACATGTGTTGTCACAGGTCCTTGCTGGGGAGTTAAGCATGGCCTGTGTGACTCCACCTGGAGAGGATTCTGGAAGCTTCCTCCTGGTGTCCCCTGGACTCTCTCCCTGTGCCTTTTTCCTGTGCTGATTTTGCTTTGGATCCTTTTGCCATAATGAATCATAGCCCAGCATCCTCCTAGCCTAGCAGGTCAACAAACCTGGGCTCGGAGTTCCCTGACATGTGGTCCTTTACAAAAAAAGTCTGCTGAGTCCTTCTGCATAAACATAAACACTGTATAGACACACCTAAGAAAATAAGCAACTATTATATCTGCACCGTAATCTGACATCTAGTCTGTGTGCAAGCTTTCCCAGTTGCCCCCAAAGTGATGTTTATAGTTTTTCTTTGAACCAGAATCTAATCAAGATTTGTATATGCATTTGTATATTCTCTTCTTTATGTACATATTCATTCATTCTTTCGTCTACGACGTTAACTCTCTGAAGATATCAGGACAGTAAGTAGTCTTGCGGACTACCCCAGAACGAGCGGGGTAGTGATTGTCTTCTTGTGCATCTCTGCGGCCTTCCTCTGTCCTGAAAGCCCGGGTGCAGACCTGAAAGCTGAATGAGGGTCACCCTAGACTGCCCAAGTGATGCTGCTGCGTGGGAGGGGGCGCCCGTGCCAGAGGTGGCAGGCCATTTGAGGAGGGACGGAGAGGAGGACTGATATTCCTGTAAACCCTGTCCCCGACCACCTTTTCAGCCCTTTTGCCATTTTCGTCTGAATCAAAGATTCACTAGGGCTGCACAGGGTTTTGTCCAATTCTACCATTTCTCTGCCTGTGCTCGCTGGTAGTTTTTGCTAAAAAAAAGAGCCTCTGTCAACAACCAGGTTAAACCACAGCCCCACCTAGCAGGTAGGCACCCACTTACAGACCTCCCTTTAATTCCAACGGTCTAGCGCAGTCATTGCCGGTCCCGCCAGTGTGCGGCGATAGCGTGCAGTCCCGGCGAGGCCGGCGCGGGCGCATGACGTCAGTAGCGCGCCTGGACGTGGCCGGCGCGGTGAGGTGACGTCACACCGCGCGCCCCGGCGAAGCGGCGCAGTCGCGGCCGTCGGGGGCTGTGGGAACGGTCGCCATGGTTTCGCGGGTGCAGCTCCCCCCTGAGATCCAGCTGGCGCAGCGCCTGGCAGGGAACGAGCAGGTGACCCGGGACCGGGCGGTGAGGAAGCTCCGGAAGTACATCGTTGCCAGGACTCAGCGGGCTGCAGGTTGGCGCGTGGCTGGCGGGGACTGCGGCGGCGGCGGCCTGGGCTGGCTGGCCCCCGAACCGCGTGGAGCTTCCACGTGGCCCGGCGGGCCTGCGGGCGGTGCTTTTGTCACAGTAGTTCTCCTTGTGTAGTTATTGAACTGTCGTGTGAATTTCACTGTGGTATACTCTGCGAGGGCAGGAGCATGGTTGTTAACTCGTCTCTGTAACAGTGGTTCTCAGTGTGGTGCGCCATCAGCAGCCTCAGCATCCCCTGGACGTTTGGTAGGAATGCCGGTTCTCGGTCTCTTCGCAGCCCTGCTCAATCAGAAACTGGCGGTGGCTTCAGCGGTCTTTGTTAAGACGTTCTCCCAGTGATTCCAGTGCCAGTGCTGAAAAGTCTGAGAACCCTTGTTCACGGAACAGGGTGCCAGACACAGTGAGGAACTCAGTACATATTTTGAGTGGTTTTGTATATTTCCCTCCCTTACTGGCCTTAGGAGTCAACGTTTTGTTTTGGAATTTAAAGTACAATAACACAGAAAAGTGCACAGACTCTCACGTGTAACGCCGGACGATTTATCACTGGCAAATTCACCTGTGTGGCCAGCCACCATCCACCTCAGGAAACGGTGACTCTCAATTTCGAATCCCCCAAAGTGGAGTCGGGTGCCTGATGCTTGAAAGACTGGAATGGCAGTTACCTAGGGGTGTCCCTCCAGCCACGGGCCCAATGGGTTAGGAGTTAGGAGTGGGGGAGTGAATTAGGAGGATGGTTTGAGAGGGGTGCCTTCGCAGTAACAGGACTTTGGTCTGATTCAGGCCGTCACGTTTCTCTGGCTTCGTTCCTGGCGCTGAAAGGTTGGGCTCACTTAGTCTGAGGGTTGCTGTTTCCGGTGCAGGTGGTTTCACTCATGACGAGCTGCTGAAGGTGTGGAAGGGACTGTTTTACTGCATGTGGATGCAGGACAAGCCGCTCCTCCAGGTGAGTGCGTGGGACGGCAGAAGAAGCCGGAGCAGCAGCGTTGGTAGGAGGACAGATGGGCACGCGGTTGACCCTGGGCAAAGCTTTAGAGCTCTGATGCTCTTTTTTCTTGTAATTGGGTGGAGGGCCAAAGCCTTTGGTTGAGCGAGTCCTGCGCGTGCTGTGAGCGCCACAGCCACACAGGTGATCATCAGGGCAGGTCCTCGAGTGGGCAAAGCCTGGGTTATGTCTTACGTTTGGGAGACGTCACAAACTCAGCCCCAAAATGATGGAAACTGAAGGAGGGGATCCAAGTCTTCTGAGACACAGATTTCTTTGTAGCTTTTTTAAATTGTCTTTAAGAAACAAACTTTATTTTATAGAGCAGTTTTAATTCACAGCAAAACTGAGAGGAAGGTATAGATTTTTGCCATTATCTTCTGTTCCCCTTCCTCCTCCCACCTCGGCACTCACATGCATGCAGAGCTGCCTCTGGTATTAACATCCCCCACTAGGTGGCACGTTTGTTACGGTCGGTGAACCAACGTGGACACATCATTGTCTCCCAGAGTCCCTCGTTTACCGGGGTCACACATCTGGGATCACCCCTGGTGGAGTGTGTTCTGTGGGTTTGGACAAATACGTAATGACTTATGTCGGTCGCTATGGTATCTTACAGAGTAGCTCTATTGCCCTGAAATGCCAGCCTTTTTAGAACAGTGTTTCTCAGAGTGTGTGTGACTTGCTTACTCTTCTTCAAGATTCTCTGGGTGGTGGGGGTGGTGTTTAAAATGCAGACTCCTGTCCTGTGGCCTGTGCCTCCTGCACTGGAGCCTCGGGGGAGGCTCTGGAACTGCCTGTTTAGCAAGTGCAGTAGGTGGTGGTGGGGGGGCAGTGAGTAATTTACAGGCTCCGGTTGGCCCTCTCTGCTGGTCAGGTGGCTGACGTCCTGAGGCTCCCTGCTCTGTCCTGTTCTCTCTTGTCCCCTCCTTCAGCGGTCAGCCTCTGTTGCTCAGGGCTCAGCCTTGATCATGAGGACAGTAACCGCCCGTTGTAGGGCTCTGCTGGCCCGGCGGCAGGGGGAAGGTCTTTTCCAGCAGGGGTGTAGCGTGCAAACCTCACGCACACTGGGCTGAAGAAGCCAGTGGAGCCCGTTCTCGTGACGAGTGGACAGCTGAGTGTGTTTGTCTTTTCGTTGTTCCTTCTTGTTGTCAAACCACATTTCTTTGGGAACTAAGGGAGTTTTTTTACTGTTTCCTACACAGGAGGAACTGGGAAGGACCATTTCACAGCTCATCCACGCTTTTCAGACCACAGAGGCACGTGAGTATCCGTGCTCCTCGGTGAGGCCAGACTCGCGGGGAGCCAGGCAGCTCCCACACTCAGGAGGCTGTTCCAGGGTCTGGAGCAAGAGAGGGGGCCCCGCTGTAGCTGGCGTCTGCTGGGGCTTCTGTGAGAAGCGCTTCAACACGGGTTAACTCGTTTGCCTGAAATATACCAGCTCGGAAGTCTGAAGGGCCGGTTTCTGACATTTTGAAAGTCAAACAGCAAGCTCATGCAGTGTTGCCAAGCTGCTTGATTGAGCCTCACCTGGTCGTTGTGAGGTTCCTTGGTGTGCTCTCCTAACTCGTTTCCGTTCTGACCAAGGTCAGTAGTTCGCAACCCTGCTCCCTGCCCGTTGGGGTCACTTGCTAGTCTTTACAAATCTTGGTGTCCAGACCCTGGTCTCCTTAAGTCCAGCACTAAGAGTGGGGCCTGGGCAGCAGCATTTTCGACCCTCCCACGCCACCCTGAGGGTAGCCAGGGCCAGGCAGTGTCACTGTCATGGGCTCTAGGACCAGCACTGGTGAGGCTTAAACTGCGTGGGCGGGTCTAGTTCAGAGGGGCTTAAGCAGGCAGGGGACCGAAGTTGGGGGGGTGCGCAGATAGCCACATCAGCTGCTTTCTGAACTTGGGACGTCTCTGGCTGCACTGGAGTGATCATGGAGGTGGGTAGCTCTGCTCTGTACTTTTTTTTTTTTAACTCCTCACCCTGGCTATCCTCCATACTTTCTGCCTTCTGAGAACCTGCAGAAGAGTTTCTGTGTTCAGCAGAAGGCCAGTCTAGAGTGTCACCTGGTGGCGCTTGAGTGAGTGAGTGAACGCAGGCCCATCCGTTACCAAACCCTCTGACCGTCTGCCGTCGGAGAAGCCTGTGACAGGAGGGTAGAGGGGCTGCGTTGTGTCCGAGGTCAAGGTGCGGGCAGGGCTGGTTCCTCCCGAGGCCTCTCTCCTTGGCACGTGGATGCCGTCCTCTCCCCTTGTCCTCACGAAGTCGTTCCCCTGCGTCTGTGTGTGTCCTGGTCTCCTCTTAGAACACCAGTCAGATTGGATGAGGGCCCACGCCAGTGACCTCCTGCTAGTTTTAATTACATCTGTATTTGATTGATTGGTTTTTTTGATTTTGAGAGTACACATATTAAAACTGGGGACAGTGAAACAGGGAAGAGCTTAGGACAGAAGAAGCAGTAGGAGAGAGCCTAGGTGGGCTGCTGTGGCTCACTGAGAAGTCAGAGAAAAGGGGGCCTTGGAGACAGGTTTGGGGGTGAGCCCAGCATGAGCTGCCACTGCCTATTTCTTTCTTTTTTAAAAAAGATTTTATTTATTTATTTATTTATAGAGCAAGGGGAAGGGTGGGAAAGAAACATTAATGTGTGAGAGAAACATTGATCAGTTGCATCTTATACACCCCCATCTGGGGTCCCAGCCCACAACCCAGGCATGTGCTCTGACTGGGAATTGAACTGGCGACCTTTTGGTTTGCAGGCCAGAGCTCAGTCCACTGAGCCACACCAGCTGGGGCTGCCCTTTTCTTAATCATCTCTTTAAAGACTGCATGTTCAGATTAAGTCATTCCAAGGTCTGGGAGTCTGGGCTTCAGCACAGGAGCCTGGGGAGCACAGCTCAGCCCCTGGCACTCGGACATAGCTGTTGTCAGTAGGGTTTTGTGCTTGACTGGTTAGTGCAGCCAGGGGGGCGAGCAGCAAGGTCAGGCGTGGTGTCAGGCAGTGCCTCGGCCCCAGCCATGGGGGAGCCGAGGACCCGGGGAGGAAGTGTCCTGAACAGCCTCCTCTCTTGCCCGTGGCTTTGCCTGCTCTTTGCACCTGTTCTTCAGAGACCGTGGCTGCCGGTCAGGGTCACAGTGAGCTCTGCTCGTCTCTCTGGGGTCCCTCATAGCCCCGTCATGAAGGGAGATTGGTGGCACTGCTTCACAGCCCCACAAACTCGGACTGAGGACCCCAGGGTTTGGTGGTATGTGACATCCTGACCAGGTTTCTCCGTACTCTTCACCTCACTCCCCAAAGCGGCTTCCGCGTTCCGCTGCATTCTCTTCTGGCCGTTTTCCCTTCCAGAGCACCTGTTCGTCCAGACCTTCTGGCAGACCATGAACCGCGAGTGGACGGGCATCGACAGGCTGCGCCTGGACAAGTTCTACATGGTGAGGAGCCGCCTGCGCCCCCTGCCGGGGTCCCCTGTCGTGCCGACGGCTGTAGAGGGTGTGGGAGGCGGGCCTGAGCGCCCGGCACCCCATCGTGCTGTCCTGCTGGGTGCGGTGTAGAGGGGTCTGGTCTCTGAGCCTCCTGCCCCAACAGGGCAGAGGTGGAGGCTCCTGGGCAGCGTGGCCGCTGGGACCCATAAGCCTGGTGGCTTGATCGGGGAGCCCAGGTTGTGTTCAGGGTGCCCGTGCCCAGGGCTGTGCAGAGTTTGTCCCGTTCCTGAGGGCTGGCAAATGGGCAAGGACTTCAGTCCCTGAGACGCCACTCAGACCTTCAGCTCCACAGAGGAGGGTTAAGCTTGTCCACCTGGGAACTGGGGGGAAGCCCGAGCTTGGCAGCGGGGCTGTGTGGAGCTCGTGCTCTCGGTGGAGGCCCTGGTGCCGCTTGGGTTGCCGGCCTCTGAGGACGGCCTCTTCTGGGCGAGGACCGTAACATACTTGTCATGTGCAGAACCCCTTTTCTTCCTCCTTCCTGTGCTGCATTTCTGTGGATCTCAGTTACTGATGTTCCTCAGAAGTGCCTGTCTCCATCCGCCCGGTTAAACCGCAGTCCTGTTCCATAGTGTGTTCACGGGGACTTGGGACAGTCTCCAGAGGGAGGCACAGTATTGCTCTGTGGGAGCAGGTGACCCATTGGGCACACTGAACAAGCAGCGGGTCCCCTCGGGGCAGCAGTGACTTGTCAGTCAGATCAGCCACCTGCTCAGGCTTGAGCTGAGGTTATGTGGACACTGTATGTCACACCATTTGAAGTGTGGGCCGGCTGGCGGGCCGGGCAGAGAGCAAAGGAGGGAGGGAGGTGGATGCCAAGGCAGTGGGCCGGGGCGCGGGGCCAGGCTTTGCACTTCCACAGACTCAGGGTCGCCAGGCAAAGGAGCTCTGACGGGAGTCGGGGGCGGCGCACTGTTGCCGGTAGGGGCGTGCACTGGGCCTAAGCCTTAGGTAGGATGGATTCTGTGGCTTTTTGGGGCCCGTTTCCCGGGTGCCCCTGTGTAGGACAGGCCTCCACTGTCCTGGGGACGGGAGTCCTGGCCGCCGCGTGTGCCCTGTCCTGTCTTCCTTTGCCTGTCACTACCGCTGGACCCTCCGCAGGCATGCTGGGTTAATACGCAGAAGGTGGGAAAGCTGGGCCAGGAATGCTGTGAGCCGTTGTGCTGGGGGTTGTAGGGCAGGCGTTGGGGCCAGGTTTCCATGACGAGGCTTAGGGGGAGGGTTTACCGCCCAGAGATCAGAGAGAGGGGGGGCCTTTTCTCTCTGTTGTGGGGAGAAGATGTTCTCAGCTGTCAGACCTTGTTTTTCTGGGATGTGTGCCTCCGGTGGGGAACCTGTGCATCGCTCCCTGTTCTCACTGCTGAAACTGGGACCGGTCCATTTTAGTTCTTGCTCAAGGTACTGCCCGGGTGTCCTCTGTAAGCCTGACTTCCGGTGCGCTTGGGAAGTTGGGGCAGCTCAGCCCTGGGCAAGCGCAGTGTCCGGGCCCAGGGTCCTGAGGTTTTGGTGTCTGTCCACCAACAGCTCCGGGGGCCTGCTGTGTGTTCGGGGCACACGGATGGCCACGGGGCAGAGGGGCTGTCTGGGGGAGGCTGGGTCGTGCTCCCCCTAACGGGTCTCCTTTTGTGCCACAGCTCATGCGGCTGGTCCTGAAGGAGTCCTTGGCAGCGCTGAGGATGCGGGGATGGGAAGAAAGGTCAGTACTCACAGCACGTCCTGAGGCTGCTGCTCAGCGGTCTCTCTGAGTCATGTGTTGTGAAGGGATGTCGGTCTTCATGTTAAAGGGTGGCCCGGTGGTGCTTAAAACGAAGGTGTTTTAAAAATTATAGTTTGCATGTTTTTATGGAAATGTTCGTTTTCAACCTCGATGGTAAGCTCTGTGAATTAGAGTTGAGTCCTCTCGTTACAATATATACTGTGTTAGTGTGTTTAGCTCTGTTATCACTGGTCATCGTTCGCAGTTCTAGAAATACTTAATTCGTCCAGACTGCTTTTGACGGCGGTGCTTCTGGTGGGGTGACCTGTGTCCCCCAAACCGCAAGGGGCCTGCGTTAGTGCTGCCACCAGGAGGGCAGGGCTGCTGCAGTGGGGCGGGGGCGGGGCTCCGCTGGGCCTTGCTCCTCTCCCTGCCCCTCCCGAAGGCCCGGGGACCGGGCGGAGGTCGGGAAGGGCTCCCCTGCCTGGCCGGAAGCTCTGCATCCAAACCTCCCAGGGATGGGGGGGTCTGAGATCCACGACACTGAGTGGATTTCTGAATGTTCGCATTTAAATTTTTTTTAATTCATTTAAAATTTGGTTTCTTTATAATTTTATCTAATTTTGAGAGTGACGTAAGACGTTAAAAAGCAATTCCAACTCAACAGTAGTCTTTAAGATGGTGCCCTGTTCTGTGCACACAAGTGGCGCCGCACCAGACGTGGCGTGTGCGGGGCTGCTTTCCGTAGTACCCGTGACGCGTCGGGGATGTCCCGTGTCACACAGGGTTCTGCGTGGTTTGGGGGCAGGGGCAGGAGGAAAGGGGCTTAAAAACCATGTACTTGGAATTGACTTCCAGTTTAAGAGTGGACATAAAGGGGTTTATTTCAAGCGCACGGACACTAAACCCGGCCCCCGTACGGTAGGATGGCGGCCCCACCAGACAGGGCAGCTTGGTGCATCCATGTGGCTGGGCTTTCTGTCTGCAGAAAGCAGCGGGAGCAAGAAGTTGGCCCTGGCCCACTTTTTTTTTTTTTTTTTTTAAGGTTTTATTTATTTACTTTTAGAGAGGGTGAGGGAGGGAGAGTGGGAGGGAGAGAAACATCGATTGGCTGCTTCCTGCACGTGCCCCAGCCGGGGCTGGGGCCTGCAACCCAGTCACATGTGCCTCGCTCTGCGGGGTGGTGCCCAAACCGTCGGAGCCTCCCCGGTCAGGGCCCGGCCCCCTTTTTCCTCCGTAAGAAGGATCAGTTGGAATTGGACTGTAGTTACCTGAATTTTTCTCAGTTTAGAATCTTTGTGGGTGACTTTTTGTTGGGGCAGGAGTGCCTCTGGTTTTGAGGGGTTTTTTTCTTTTTTAAAGATTTTATTTATTTTTAGAGAGAGGGGTAGGGAGGAGAAAGAGAGGGAGAGAAACATCAGTGTGTGGTTGCCTCTCACACGGTCCCCACTGGGGACCCGGCCGCAACCTAGGCGTGTGCCTTAGACTGGGAATCGAACTAGCAACCCTTTGTTTCTCAGACTGGCACTCAATCCACTGAGCCACACCAGCTGGGGCTGGTTTTGAGTGGTTTTCATCCTTAAGTCCCCATGAAGACCTTGAGGTCAGGGGGCTCACTCACTTTCAGGACCTTGGGCTGTGTTACTGAAGCAGAATAAAATGTTAAAGGGACGACCATATTTTAGCTAACTTTTTATTGGTTTGTTGTTTATTGTGGAGGTAGTTTCACGCACACTGTTACTAGTAGTTCAGCGCAGAGAGCATTTCGAAGCACTTGGCCCCTTCAGTTGCCGTGAGGTGACCAGTGGTGCGGTGTGATGTTCTGCCCTTTCTCTGTCCCGATGTAGCGTCTGGGACCAGGTTCTTTTTGGTACGTGTTCGTTAGCGTTAGCAGCAGCCCCGGAGGAGGGCTCTTGCACCTGCTCTGGCCTTGGCTCATTTCCCCCGAGCATCACTTTTCCTTCCCTAGCCGGTGCATCCCCACTGTTGCTGCACCCACGTCGTCTAGGCAGCGTCTTAAAGCACGCCTGCTTTCCAGCCCAGGTGCAGGGACCTGTGTGTCATCAGGAGCCCAGGAGTTCAGATGCACCTAGACCGCTGGTCTCGGAGCTGTCTGACCTGGAAGCCCAGGCCTCCGAAACCACGGAAACCCGCATGCCAGAGAGAGGTCTGTCGCAACCTCCAGGGACCACGCACTCAGTGCAACAGGACCCTGGGGACAAGCCCATCCGCCTCCCATGGCCGCCGCCTCCTTTCTTGGTGTTCGCCGTGTCCGGTTGCCTTCCCTTGCAGTCCCCAGCGAGCACGGCAGGGAGGGACGTGAGATGTGGTGGGAGTAGCCCCCTGACCCTCCTGCTGCACCGGGCGTCTCCCCTGCACTCGTTTGGAGGCGAGGCGGAAGGCCTGTGGGTGCTTACACGTCCCGTGCTTCTAGCTGAGCTTCAGCCATGCCGCACGCTCTGGTCAGCACCAGAGGCAAGGCCACATATATCGGTAATTGCAAGGGTCCTTCGTGCTGGACGGACCCGTGTGCGGTCCAAAGCTGGCCTGTTGGAGGGCGGGGCGTCTGCTCCATGCAGGTGGCGCAAACCCGTGCCCTGGTGCCTGTCGTGGCTGCTGCTGTACTTGCCCATTTCCTTTTTCAGACAGATCAAGCAGCTGTTGGAGCTGCTGACCACTGAGATCCTGCACCCTGACAGCCAGGCCCCCAATGGGGTGAAGAGCCACTTCATCGAGATCTTCCTGGAGGAGCTGGCCAAAGTGGGCGCCGCCGAGGTGAGGGGCTGGGCATGGGCAGCGGGCTGGGCGGGGTTGGCGGCAGAGCCCCTCCCTGGGTGTTTGTGAATGAGGGTCTGAGGCAACTCCTGTCTAACTTCCCCTGTAGCTGACAGCAGACCAGAACCTCAAGTTCATCGATCCCTTCTGCAGAATTGCTGCCCAGACTAAGGAGTAAGTGGCAGGAGCTCCTCCTGGCTGGCCTTTCCTTTATCACTGAGCTCTTCAGGGGACTGCTTTTGGGGAGTGGCTGGCCTCTTCTGCGGAGAGGGATGAGTTGGGCCCTGTGACAGAATAGCCATGAGGGCTGTGCAGCGGGAGGTGGGGAGAGACGGTCACAGGAGTTGGCGTTTCTTCCCCTTGCAAGTCCCGCCTCACTGCCTGCCTTCTTGCCTGCCTGCCCTTCAGCTCCCTGGTTTTGCATAACATCACTCGAGGCATCTTTGAAACGATCGTGGAACAGGCCCCGTTTGCCATCGAAGACCTAATGGACGAAATGGAGGAGGAGGAGGTGTCAGAGGGTGATGAGGAGGAAGAGGACGTGTCCAAGAAGCCGTTTAAGGAGCCACCTAAAGGTGAGGATGACAGTGCATTCGATTGGACGTGCCCGTCACCTCTGCGCCGGCCCACCCTGGTTCCAGCCAGCAGTGCGTCTCCTGGGGTCTCTGCACTCACCTGTCTGACCTCGTTTCTGTCCTTGCCCCCAAAGGCTGTGCTTGGCCCAGCAGCTGGGGCGCCCTTTAAAAACACGCACGCGTATCGCTCGCTCGCCCATCCCTCCCTTTGTGGCCTCCGTCCTGACTCCCCTGGCCCCTCTCGTCTTGCTGGTCTCCACCCTCTGTCACTCCAGGGGTCCTACCCTGACCACCCTGTGTAATGGGTAGTCTCCCAGCCCCCACCCCGCCTCACTTGCTCGACGTTGCACTTCCTGGCATAGGTCACTTACAGTTACGTAAGTTGTGTGCTCGTTGATCCGGGCCCATCTTGCCCACTGCACATTGGCTTTACCCGCAACAGGGAGCTCTGGCGATCACAGCTGCACCCTCGGGCCTAGAGCATCAGTGGGCGCAGAGGCCGGGGGTCTGCACAGAGTGGATGACCGAACAAAGGGGGCGTACCTGGAGTGGGTGGCCCACTGCAGGGCTGGGGGGCAGGGCCTGCGGTGCTCAGCCGTGGCGTCGGCCGGTCTTGATGCTGATGTGGGTCCTTGTGGGGTCTCAGCTGCTCTTCGGTGGCCCGCGCCTCGTGTGCTCTGTATATTGTCCTGTGGCTGTGGCAGGGGTGTCATTGTTCACCAGCTTCAAGACCCTTACCCGCCTCCGACTCTTTGGCAGTGAATACACATAGCAGAGTTGGCGAGTTTAACCATTTTAAGTGCATAGTTCATTGACGTCAAGCACGTTCCCACTATTGTGTGGCCGTCACCACCGTCCGTCCGTCTCAGAACATTTCCACCTTCCCAAACAGACTGTCCCCGTTAAACTGCCCGTGCTGCTCCCCGGCCCCTGGCACCCCCCTCCTCCTCTCTGCCTTCGTGACTTTTACTGCTTATCCCACTGTGCCTTATCCCACTCAGCCTAGTGTCCTCAAGGCTCACCCACGTTGAAACCCCTGTGGCGGGGTTTGGTTCCTTTTTAAGGCTCAGCGGTGCCCGTCGTGTGCGTGGGCCACGTGTTGCTTGCCCGTTCATCTGTTGATGGACACTTGAGTTCTTTCCACATTTCCTTCATGTGCGTGATTGACGCTGTGAATGTGGGTGTACAGCCAGCGGCTCTTCTTCCATGAACAAGTGGAGTGTTTCATGAAGCATTTTTGCTATAAGATTATTGCCTCGCTGTGTGAAAATAGCACAACCAGACTCAGCGTGTTGCAAAATTGAGATAGTATCGTTTATCGTCTGACACAGTAACGACGAACAGACGCTTTCTCCCGTGCCAGAGCTTTCCAGTGGAAAGGTCACTGAGCGTTCTACCCAACCACGGAGGCAGACGTCAGCGAGTTCCAGCATTGTGTAAGGCTTGAGGCAGCAGTGTTATCCTTGACTCACATAAGTTTTTTAAGTTAATGCACTTTTTTCTGTTCATCTTCATTATGTATTTTCCCATTACCATTTAGACCCCTATACCCCCTCCCCCCTGCAGTCCCCACACTGTTGTGCATGCCACGAGTCCTATTTTTAGAGAGAGGGCAAAGGAGGGAGAAAGAGAGGGAGATAAACAGCAATGTGTGACAGATACATCAATCAGTTGCCTCTTGTACGTCCCCAAATGGGGACCTGGCCTGTAACCCAGGCATGTGCCCTGACTGGGAATCAAACCTGCGACCTTTAGGTTTGCAGGCCGGCGCTCAATCCACTGAGCCACACCCACCAGGGCCGAATCACATTTTTATAACTAGATTTTACCACAGAGAATTTCAGGAATTCTGAATATTTTAACAATAGCCGAACCTAAAAATTACAGGGTGCTGTGAGGAAAATGCATGGTGTCTTAGAAAGTTAACCTGCAGTTATTAGAAAGTTAAAGGGTGTTTCTTTCCAGTAGTGTAATTGTTTCTTTTTTCGCTAATGTTACTAAAAGTTGCTAGTTTTTAAACCTCCTGCCCACCGTTAATTTAAAACAACTGTGCTGGATTGTTCCCTGCTACTTTCCGTGGGAGGTTCCGCTTTCACTCCTCAGCGGAGTGCACGCATTTCCCACTCGCATTTCCCACTCGCATTTCCCACTCACTCCTTCACTCTGAGGTGCTCTAGTTCTGCGGGGTTACGCGGGGCACCTGGATCAGCCTCACAACAAGATTTGCCGACAAGGCCTGGGTCTTCTGCACGAGCTTCATTAATTTCAGTTGCTCCTCCTGATGGGGAGGGCGGGGCTCACCAGCAGCGTTCACGTGCACACTTCCCAGGGCACCGGACCCACCTTGTTTGTTCGGTGTCCCAGCTTCGGGCAGACCTCAGTGAACACCTTCCCCGAGTCCCTGGGCGGAGCCGCCAATGGGCACTGTTCCAACTCAGCTTCCTGTTGTCGTTGCCTTTTACATTTCTCTGCATTTATGCCCTGAGGTCGGATTGGGGCGGGGGCTTCCAGTGTTTCTCTTCGAGACCCTGCCTTGAGTCATTTCGGGCGTGTACCCAGCAGCAGGACCACCGGGTCATTTGGTAATTCTGTTTGTCGTTTTTTGAGGAACCCCTGTACTTCCTCCACAGCCGCTACCCTACTTGACATTCCCACCCTCGGTGCACGAGGGTTCATGTCCCCCACGTCCTCGCTGGCACTCGTCCTTTCCTGCTTACCTTTCATGGCAGCTGCCCTGCAGGGCTGAGGGGGCGCCTGGTGTGGTTCTGGGCAGCACTTCCCTGGCGATTGCTGACGCGGAGCGTCTTTATGTGCTCGCTGGCACGCACTGTCTTCTGTGGGGAAAGGTGTGTCTGAGCCCTGTGTCTGTCCCAGCTGGCCCGTCCTGTTGACGTCAGGGGTCCTCTCTGTGTTCCGGATGCCAGCCCCTTGCTGGATGTGGGATTTGAGGGGCATTCTGAGTTGTGTTTTCACTCTGTCGATAGTCGCTTTCAGTGCACAGCATTTAACAATTTCCATTAAGTCCATTTTGTCTGTTTTGTTCTCTTGTTACCTGCGCCTTTTGTGTCACAGCTGAGAAACCATTGTCACATCCAGTGGCATGAAGGTTTTATCTTGTTCTCTCCTGAGAGTTTGATTGGCTTAGGTTTGTATTTAGGTCGTTGATGGTTTTTTTTTTTAAATCCCACCCGATGATATATTTCTTGCTTTTAGAGAGAGAGGACGGAAGAGGGGAACATTGATTGGTTGACTCCCATATGCGCTCTGACTGCAGAGGGGGTTGAACCTGCAACCGGGTCTGTGCCCTGACCGGGAGTCAAACCTGTGACCTTTTGTTGTACAGGATGACGCTCCAGCCAACTGAGCCGCCTGGCCAGGGCTCGTTGATCTGTCTGGAGTTAATTTTTATATGTGATGTTAGGGAAGGATACAACTTCACCCTTTTACCTTTCATACACGCCCCACAGGGAACTAAATCCAGAACCTAGGCACGTGCCCTGACCGGGAATCGAACCAGTGACCTTTCACTTTGCAGAATGACACCCAGCCCGCTGAGCCACACCAGTCAGAGCTCTCCTCCAACTCCTGTTTTTTTTTTTTTTTTTTTTTTTTTTGGTGAAAAGGAAAGTATTTATTTAAAAGCTACATAGACTTAGAGTAGTGATTTAATGTCTTCATTAAAATACTGAAGTCCTCTAGGATACCCACAGATGCACACAGTCCTTCCTTCTCCCTGTGCCCTAGCCTGGGGTACCGTATCTCAGGAAAAGAAGTAGAAGTCCATGATTCAGGCTCCCGGCACCATCAGCTGTGTCACCACCACGATCTCCAGTTAATCCAAAGCCATGTGGCACCTTCTCATGGCCCACTGGCTAGAGTCCTTTCAACCCTTTTCTTCCAGGCAAAGTCTCTTCTGCTTCCTAAGCCATGTGGCAAAAGGGAGCACCCCAGAGCCGTGTGGTCCTGACTCTGCCAGAGCCGTCTAATTCTCCCGGCTCTCCTCCAACTCCGAGTGCCCTCACTGGACGCTTCTGGGCTGACTTTCTTATCAGTCGGCCCCTCCCCCACCCTGTATCTTCTCTGGCTGTCCTGTGTCCCACCTCCCCCTCTCTCACTCTCAGCACCTGAGTCCCTCTGTCCTCATTCTTTGCCACACACGCCTGACCCTTGTGGCCACCTGTGGCGCAGGAGTTTCCTTCTGTAGGCAGTGACATCAAAGCCCCAAGCCATCTGGAGCGTTGTCTCCCACAGGCCCACCCTGTGGCTGGACGGGCTACCCCTCCTCCTCACTTCGGGAACTTCTGACACCGAGTTCGCCTAAGAGGCCCCTCGTAATTTCCTCTTCGTTCCTGTCCCTGAGGACTGGTCAGGCCTTGCATCGTCCGGGAGGTCTCCCTTGTTTCCAGGCCTGTGGTGGCCCTGCTCCCCTCAGCGTGAGGCCCTCAGGGTTCCCCACGGGGTGCCTGGCGTCTCGTGCCGTGGGCTCCCCAGACTACACCGGTGCGCTTTGCCCAGGCAGTGGGCCCTGGCAGCTGGGGCTGGGTCCCAGGGGCGTGTGTGGGGCCTGCGACACCGGGGTGTGTCTTTGAGTTCACGGAGCCCTTTCGTTCTAGGCGCCTTCTGTGGGACGGACCCGGACGTGGGCGAGGAGCGGCCCGAAGACGACGAGGATGGCACTGGCACTGTCCTTCAGGTGGGTGGCCTGGGCTCCTGGGCTGGGCTCTTGGCCTCTGCCCTCTGCCGCGCTGCTGACTCGGGAGCTGGCGGAGCTGGAAGGGAAGAGGTGCTGTGAGTGGGGAAGACAGCCGTTGGCTGAGACTCGGGGTCCCCTGTCTGCAGGAGCACGATCCTTGAGCACAGGGCTGGGAGACGGTGGTCAGAGACCTTGCCACTGGTCGGCCGCCCCCGCTGCCGCCCGGGGTGCTGGGCAGAAGAGGTGGTGGGGCCCAGGGGCCAGCTCCCCGCCCACCGGCAGTCGGGTCATCGGGCAGGACCCCTGACTTCAGGCGAACAGGGAGTGTGGAATACGTGCAGCTTTAAAATATACCTTGCTGTGGATTAGACAGATTTTAGATACCTTGGGTTAAATAAAAATTTTCAGAAGTCGTTCTACTTGTTTTCATGTGGCTACCAGAGGATTTAAGTTTGCAGAGAGGCTCGCTCCCCTCACATTTCTGTGGGGTGGCTCTGCCCTGGAGTGAGCTGCGGACAGTCACCTTCGCCGAGGGGACAGCAGGAGGACATCGGGGAGTGTCCTTGTGGTCCAGGGCTTTTCCCTGCTCAGTTCGCGTTCTGGCAGCCCCTGGGCGGTGGCTGACTCTTCACCTCCGTGGTGTCTCTCTGAAACAGTTTGACTATGAGGCCGTTGCCAACAGACTGTTCGAAGTGGCCAGCCAGCAGAGCACCCCTTCTCTGAACAGGAAGCGTCTCTACAAGGTGATCAAGAAGTAAGTGGTTCTCTGAAGGGGGCGGCCTGTCCTTCCTGCTGCCCTGGGGTTGCCCCTTCCCTCTCAGGTGGCTTCAGCCGGGGGGAGGGGACAGTCCTCAGCTTCAGAGCTCAGGCGGGGAGGGGCCCACAGGGGGCCACCGTGCTGCCGGCCAGGAGGTGGCGGGGGAGCTGCGGGGAAGCCTGCTCTGGTGTGCCTTCCCCCAGGAGCCGTGGCCATGGTGAGCGACTGTCTCTCGTTCTTGCAGGTTGCAGGACCTCGCTGAAGGTGAGCACTGGGCCCGGCCCGAGGACAAGGCCTTTCTCCCCTTCTCTCAGGACAGCACTGGACCGTGTGTCCTCCTGCACGCGGCATGAACAGTCTGCAGAGAGCCCTCTGCTTCTTTGGGAGAGAGGCGGGTCAGGCCTCTGCAGCTCGTCTTGGTTCAGCGCTGTGGTTCTCGGGCCTAAGCATGAGAATGCTCATTGCTGGGCCCAGGGCAGGCTGGGGCTCAAGAGTCTGCACTTCCAAGGAGTTCCCGGGCACGCGAAGGCCGCTGGTCTGCAGCAGCCATGTCTGCAGCAGCCATGTCTCAGTGTGTGGCTGGCGGAACTGGCACGGTTTATCCTGAGGGCAGTTTCTGGAAGGTTTTTGGTTGGAGACGCAGCGTTCCTTCCCTGACATTTCATCACCAACGTTTTCACATGTATAGCAGAGTTGAAAGGACTCGACTGTGGCGACCTGCACAGCTACCCCCTCAACTCTGCCATCGGCAATTCACTGTCTCGTTTTATTGCAAATCTGCCCTTTGAGCCTCCCCTCCCTCCGTGAGGCCAGACCCCTAAATACTTCATGCTCATCCTGAACTGAAGTCCAGTGTTTTTGAGATGAAGTTCACAGATGGTGGGATATATGGAGACTGAGCATCTGAGGGTTCTGACCACTACGTCAGCCTTTGTGACGCAAACCCCATCCACTGCCATAGGAAGCCCTCTTGAGCCCTTTCCCAGCACAAGCATTTTTAAGAAGTGGGCCATGGCGTGTCCTAAATGCTTCAATGATAGGCTCTTCTGCATTGTGCTGACCATGGCTTTGAGCTGACTGAGTTGTGGGGGGCGTTGGAACAGTGCCTGCATGAAGCTTGGGGAGGGAGGAGCCACTTACAGTGTCCAGTGGAGCAGTGGACACAAAACCGACCCAGGCCTGCCCTCAGCCCCTGACCATCTGTTTGCCTTGGTCCTTAGGCCTCTTCCCTGAGGATGAAATTCCAGAAAAGGCCTACAGGAAGCTGCTGGAAGGGAGGCGGGAGAGGAAGGCGAAGAAGCGTTTGCCCAAATCCCGGCTGCAGAGCAAGACAGGTAGGACTCTTGCCCGCGGACAGTGTGGGGGCTGCGTGTCTCCCCAAGGCCGGCCTGCGGATGTGATCCCCCCTCCTGCCTGTGTGCTGGCCTCGGGCTCGTCTGACTGCCCGGGGCCGCTCGCCATCTTCCCACTCCTGTCTGCAGTTTGTCGGGGCAGCTGCTTCCGGAACCTTCCCCCTCTGGTCTGTGCGCACCCGCTGGGTTTTGACCCATCCACTTGGCGTCCTCAGTGTGCTCTGGACGTGGTTCACCTCACTGCACGTTCCTCGATTTCAGAGGCTTTCCTCTGCCCCTCCCTCCTCCCCTCCCTCCTCAGCTTGTCCGCACAAGTGTGGCGAGAATGTGACAGCCCTCACCCAGGGCTGCTCTCTGTTCCTGTCGCCGCAGGCCCAGTGCCCACTGCAGAGCACCGCGGCACAGGCTGCCTGCTGCAGTGGAAACGGGCTGTGCCCTGGGAGGGGCTCTCGACTCACCCCTGCCCTGACCAGGCCACCCACCTTGGGGTTATTTTACCCTTTGGCCCGTGGCGGGCACAGGCCCAGTCGCGCACCTTTGCCAGGCCAGCCCCCAAATGCCATCTCATAGCTCTGTGGCGCACCGAGTTGGGTCACAGCTCCTAGCCCTGCTTTCCGAGCCTGTCCCTTCTGATCGTCGTCACCTCCAGCCCCCAGTGCACTGAGCCTGGGCCCGCCCCCTCCGTCATGTCTCTGCCCTGATCCTGGCCTCACACTGCTCTTTCCGAGGCCGCCTTTCCGGTGTTAGGAGCCAGCACGTCCACACTGGTGCGAGGCCCTGGATGGCTGTTGTATCTGCTCCGGAGGCCGCGGTGCTTCTGTGTCCGGTGCTGCCATGTGCTCTGTGCTGCCCCGGGGCTGGCGCCTTCAGTCGGGGGTGATGTGAGGCAGCCCTGCTGGGCCTTCGTGCCCCCCATTCACGTGACCTTGCTTTTTCAGGGAGAGGTGAACAGGAGGACCCAGCTGCAGACCTGAGTTCCAGATCAGAGAGGACGAGGCAGCGGCGGGGCACAGGGGCTGACGCCACTGCACCCCAGGAGCAGCGCGGGGGCCATGGCAGGAAAGGGGCGCGCAAGAGGAGGCGGCGGCCTCAGGCAGGGGCCAGACCGAAGGCACCTGGCTGCCAGGAGCCAGACACAAAAAAGAAGCGGACGCAGAAGAGCAAGAAATGATGCCCCCAGGCCCGGCCTGGGCAGGACAGTGCTGTCTTCGTGGCTCCCCCCAGTCTGCACCTTGCTGAGTGAGCGGACAGGTCAGGTGGGCCATGTTCCCAGGACTCTGGACGTAGTCAGGAGGCCAGCACTGAGTGAGGTCGGCTGTCACTCAGCGCCATATCCCAGAGAGCGCTGCTTTGTGCTGACCTTGGTTGGGCAGGAACCCTGAACTTGGAGCTCCCTGCAAACAGCCCTCCCTGGCAAGGCAGGGGACCAGCCACCTGGTGGGTCGGCTGTAAATAAAGTACTGTGCACTTCTCAGAGACGGAGCCCTGCCCATCTGTGCCCACGCAGGAGGGTGTCTGGGGGCGGATTGACAGGTGCCAGTTCCCAAACAGGGTTTACATTTTACACCCATTTGTGGGGGGGGTCTGTTTATACGGTTCTCAAACCCTGGAAGAGGGGGTCAGCTACAGGTTGGCAGTTGACGTGCCCAAGGCGGGGAGGGCAGCTGCTCTGCTCACCCTCGTCTTCTGTGACAGGCAGAGCCGGATCCGTGTCCAGTGGACACGTCCAGTGGGCATACCCGCCGTCCCTGCACCTCTCTCAGCGCCTTCGAATTTGGTTTCAACCCTGTGGTCATCCCGGGGGTCTGAGCAGCTGCACGTCCGACCCTGGCCGGAGTGCCGTCACAGGGCGCCTGCCCGACGGGGTGCGCCATGCAGAGCCCCTGGCCCAGAAGCCCAGCCAGATGGGACACAGGAACGTGACCTGGTGTGGTGTGGGCTCCCGGTGGCCTCCAGGCAGTGCTGTGGCCTCGGAGCCCAGGGGCGACAGGGGGCACTGTCTCAGGTTTAGCCCACATCCTGCACTTGGGCCACTCCTGGGCCGAGGCGAGTGGGGGAGCCTAGCGAGGGGACCTCCCTGAAGGGCCCACAGAGGCGTGACCTGGACCCCAGTTCCCAAGTCCCTGCTGCCTGAGCACCCCCGCCCACAGGAGCCAACGCCGTGACCCCCTTTCAGCCTAGCTGCTGGGCAGGTGGGGCTGGCTGGGGGGCAAGGTTGAAGGGAGTGCGGCATCAGGGTCATCAGGAGTTCACAGTTCCCTTTCCCCGGATTGACTCTCAATTCTGTTTCCTGGTGAGACCCCTGAAGTCAGGGGAGAGCCGCAGTACAGAAACCTCGGGGTGCAGGAGCCGTCAGGGCTGGTCGCAGGGCCTCACCAGAGCCCCCCTCCAGACTCTGAGCTGTAGCGCCATGTAACCACATGGCGCTGCCTCTCCCGGCACGCCGACATAACTGGCGGGCAGCAGGCGCTCTGTCCGACCGGCGGCGCTTCTCCCCGAAAGGTTCTCGCCGGGCGGGCCGGGTGCTGAGACCCTGGGAGGAGGAAAGCCTGCGTTCAGAAGTGGGCATGGCTTCCATTTCCTGTGTGTTCTAAAACGCCTAATGAGAAATGGCCCACGTACCATGCAGTCCGCCCACTTCAGGCGGACGAGGCGGTGCTCCGTGTGTTCGGAGGGTTGTGACCACCACAGGGTTGACTCAGAACACCTTCACCCCCGGAGACGTCTGGCCGGCGCCCCCGCCCTGGCGACCACTCATCTTCCTGTCACAGGTTCCCTGACGGGACTGTGGAATAACTGGCGTCCTGCAGTGCGTGCAGCGTGTGATGTGTGTGCAGCGTGTGCTACGTGTGGCGGTTGCGTCTGGCTGCTTTCCCTCAGCACGTGTTCCGTGTTCCGCGTTCAGGTTGTGCGCCAGTCAGAAACACATTCCTTTCACACCTGGGGGACGTTCCATCGTGGGGACGGGTCACGGGTTCGTTCGTTTGTCCGGGGGTTGCCCCTCCTGCTGCCCCACCCCTGGTTCCTGGGAACGAGGCTGCTGTGAGCGTTCCGCACAGGCTGCTGAGTGGGCTCGCCTCGTGTCTGGGCTGTGGATCTAGGAGTAGGGTCGCTGGGCCAGGAGGTGGGAGGGGGCCGTGTTTAAGTGTTGGAGTTCTTTTTAGAATGTGTTAAGATTTTATTTATTGGTTTTTAGAGAGGGAGGGAGGGAAGGGAGAGAAACATCGATGTGTGGTTGCCTTTCGAGTGCCCCCTACTGGGAACCTGGCCCATGAGCCAAGCCTGTGCCCTGACTGGGAATTGAACCAGCAACCTTTTGGTTTGCAGGCCGGTGCTCAGTCCACTGAGCCACACCAGCCAGGGCCTGTGTTTCAGTTTGAAGAGCTGCCAGGCTGTCACAGCAGTCACAGAACTTCATGGTCCCACTGTAGAGGCTGGGGGCCCCTCTCAAAGGGTGACCTGCTTGTGGCGCAGCTTCAGCCTGTTCAGGGGGGTCCTTTTCAGCCAGCCCTTCCCCCACTGGGAATCGCCTTCCTGTGGGTCTCTGGTCTTCAGCCCCCTTCCACCTGGACCCGTTCCTCTCTGTGCTTGACACTGGGGGCCAGACAGCGGTCACATCTCAGGCCGGTAATGTTGCAGCATGTCCCCTGCTGTGGGTTCCGAGGGAGCCCCTTGTCTGGACGCAGGTGACACCTCTTGGCAGGAGCACTGCAGAGGTGACGTTGGTCCCCGTGTCCCTGGGGTTTTGCGGAGCTCCAACAAACTGCCGTACAAAACTGGCCTCTTCATCACATAGGCCCTGGCAGCCAGGGACTGTCTCTTCATCCTCTGTCCAGGAGTTGAGTGGTCAGCAAGACAGGGGACTCGGCCTCCAGGTGGTCAGTGTTGGGGCCTGCCTAGACTGTGGTGGCAGCAGGGGAGGGGCACATGAAGGAGTGCCCCCCCCATTTAGTCCAGAGTGCCAGCAGGAGGAAGAGGAGGGCCCCGGTGGGAGTCCGTGTCACGTGGCCAGCCCCAGCCTGCTGTCCGGGAGGGTCAATTAAACCTTGAATGGGCATTCTCCCCCAAGAGGACTTCTGTGAAAAGGACAGGCTGGTCAGCTGACCAGCTAGGTCAGGCATGGAGACAAAACTGTCAGGGGCCACTCAGCCTGTAAACTGGGCCATTTCCCACACCGGCTTTGGCCGGAAGGGGCTGTGTCCAGGGGAGCTCAGTCTCCTTCCCCCGTCCTGGGAGTTCGGAGGCTTCCCTCTGAGGCCCACCCAGCCTCTTGGTGCTGGGGTTTCATCTGGCGCCGCTCCTTTCTGAGCTGGGGACCAGCCAGACACGTCCACTCAGGTGGTGGTATGCGTAGTCTGTCCGCGCAGCGCTGCCTGGGGGCCGGTTTGCGGACGGACACAGTGATATGGCGCTCTGTCCATTTGTCCACCACTGTAGCTGCCCACCTGCTTCCCTACCTGTCATCTCTACCCATCACTCACCTGTCTTCTGTCTCCCTCCCTGCTCCCACCTCTTTCCTCTCACCCCTTAGAGATGACTAGAGCCGAGGTGACTCTGAAAGGAGCCCATTCCCACCAGCAGTGACACTTCCCCCGTGCGTGTCCTCTCTCCCCGAGTGGTACCCCGCACTGCCGTCCTCTGTGGAGGTGCCTTACTGTGTGGAGCCCTCCACCCTTGTGGTGGGTGGGGCGGGGTGGAGGTCCAGGGATGTTGCTGCTCCCCACCCCTCCCCTTCTCACTTCCCTGGTTCACTCCCAACTGGCCCTGGCCCCAGCCCCAGGGAGCAGGTGCAGTCCCACCTTTGGCCTCTGGGGGGCGCCCTGGGCATCTCCAGTCCCTCTTTCCCTGTGGTGTCAACATGCTGTCCCACCCCTGCCTAGGTGCCCCAGTGGCCAACTCCACTGCCCCCAACCCCATCTTACTCTTTTCCTGGAGTGGAAACTGCAAAGGCACCTTCCAGCTCTATCCATCCTTGTGTCCTGGGAGAGTGACCAGGGCTCTGAGTGTTCGGAGGCAACCTGCCTCCCTGCAGTCACCCCTCGTCCCTCTGGGTCCCTTCCCCTCTCCTCTCCTGCTCCCTGCAGTCACCCCACGTCCTTCCGGGCCCCTTCCCCTCTCCTGTCCTGCTCCCTGCAGTCATCCCTCGTCCCTCTGGGTCCCTTCCTCTCTCCTCTCCTCTCCTCCGTCAGTGTTGACTGAGCCCCGTGTTAGATGCCTCTGCTCCACAACCGATGACCGGGCACTGTGGTCAGGAGTCAGGGCCCAGCCTGGAGCAGTCACGTGTGAGGCTGAGGGGCCGCAGCTCAGTTGTTGGCAGAATGTATCTCTCTGCAGCTGTGGGTCTGAGGTTCCCCTTCTCTTGCTGGCTGTCACCCAGGGTCCCTCTGAGCTCCCCTGGCTGCCCACAGTTCCCTGCCTTCTCCCAAGGCTGGCTGGAGGAACCCTGGACTTCTGTGCCCCCAAAGTCTCTGAGCTGTCCGGTCGGGTCCGGCCCACCCGGGCAGGGAGGGAATCACGGGGGCTGTGCCAGGGTGGGCGTCTTAGGGCCCCCCGAGAGTCCTGCCCCAGGTCCCTACGTCTGGTCCTCTTTCCTGAGTCTCACGCCTCCGAACTTGACCCAGAGCAGAAGACCCAGGGGCCCCTCCCCTCTTCTGCCCCTGGGCAGTGCCCTGCTCTGGAAGGTTTGCCGGAGAGTGGAAGGGGTAGAGACCACTGGAATGTTGGGGGTGGGCATTAGGGTCAACAAAAGCCAGAAAGTGGACACAAACTCCCTGGATGCCCAAGCTGGTCCCTTGCCCGGCCATACCGCCGATCCCTCCACCAGGGTCCAGGGAGTGGGGAGGGACAGTTGAGGTCACCTCCCCTTTACCCACAACCCCGAGGCCCCCATCCGAGTCAGCACTTTTCCTGCTTACCCACACCCTGTAATGCCCCAGGTCTGCCCTGACTGCCTGTCCTGCCGGCCATCTCCAGGGCTGGGGCGGGGCGGGGCGGGGCGGGGCAGACTGACCCAGCATTGGGCATCCAGCCCCCGCCAGGCCGCAGGGAGGAAGCTGGAGCTCATGACAAGTGTAGGACAGATGGTGCCTGGGCCTGTTCGCCGCCTGGTTTGGTTGTGGCCCCGCAGCCCTGTCTCCTGGGTATGGGCCCGTGTCACCAGGAGGAAAGCCTGTGACCACGCTGCTGGGGGCCGGCCCTGTCTTCTCCCTGGAGTGTGCTGGGTGGTCCCCCATACTGCCCAGCACCCCATTGGCTTCGAGACACTAGAGCTGCCTGGGCCTCGTCCTGGGGCGTTTCTCTCCCTGGGTGGTAGGTGGGGGTGGACTGGTCAGTGTCCATCCTGGCAGCCCTCACACTCTGAGGACAGAATGTCCCACTGTCCCCTGGGGCCTAAACGCCCCACAGCTCCATCCCAGGGCACCCGTGGGGAGCAGGGCTTCCCACCCACCAGCCAGGCTCCCCTTCCCCCGACTGCTCTCAGCTGCCTGGTTTCCAAGCTGACAACTTCCTCATGGCCCCTTCACGTTGTACCAGTCAAAATGCTGCTTCAGCCCTGGCTGGCGTGGCCCAGTGGACTGAGCGCCACCCAGCAAACCGAAAGGCTGCTGGTTGGATTCCTGGTCAGGGCTTGTGCCTGGGTTATGGGCCAGGTCCCCTGTTGGGGGTGTATGAGAGGCAACTGCACACTGATGTTTCTCTCTTACTTTGGTTGTTTCTCTCCCTCTCTTTCTCCCTTCTCTCTAAAAATAAATAAAATCTTTTTTTAAAAAAATGCTGCTTCGTTCCAACTGACCCGAAACCCCCACTCCTCCCCACCCTGTAATTCACTCCCTGTTCTCCTTTCCTGGGGGGCAAGGAGCAGACTCCGCTATTCTCAGTGGTGACCTCGGTGGCCTTTCAGTGTCGCCCTTTTTGTGTCCTTTGTTCGGACGTGCAGGCATCGGGGAGGGGAGCAGCCGCCCTGCCCTCTGCTTTGCAGCCGGACCTCTATGGCCTCTTGCTGGGCAGTTGGTTCGTTTTCGTGGTGATAATAGTTATAAGTTGTCCTGATGTGAATCCAGGATGTGCTTGATTTCAGAAGTGGGCCCTGTGAATCTGCATCAGTGAGCAGCCAGACGCAAACGGCCTGAACCGGACAGAATTCACGGGCTCTCAGCCCCAGAGAGTTCTGGAAGTGCTGGCCCCAGGTGAGGCCACCAGCGGTCACGTCCCTGTCCCACCTGCTGAGCAGCAGCTCCGGGGCTCCAGCCCTCGCTCAGTTCCACTGAGAGGCTCACCTGGTGGGGCCCACGCTGCCCTGAGCCGCCTCCCGGCAGAACGTGCTGCTGGCCACGTGTGAACGGAGGCGTCGGGCAGGTGAGTGAGGCGTCTGCTCCATGTCTCCCACCTGGGCTTTTCCAAGCAGGAAGCCCAAGTCTTCCCCTTTTCTTGGGGTGAAACTTCCAACACAGTGGAGACAGGTGTTAACACTAAGGAGCACCTGGCTCTCAGAACGACGGGGAGCACAGGCCACTGATGGCTACATTGGGGGCTGGCTATGTCCAGCTCTCCCGAAATTCCCCTTAGTCTCAGGGCGCCGACTGCCTGCCCTTCGTCCCGGGGTGGGGGCAGCCAGCCATGGTCACAGTGGGGCACCTGTCCCGTCAGGCACCCGTGCCTGTTTGAAGTGATGGGGGGGTGAGCCTTCTCATGGTTTCATGCAGCAACTGAAAGCCTGGTGAGATTTTATACTTTGTTGCTTTTCCTCTGGAAATAATTCGTTTTAGAAAGTTCTGGTCAATGCTCGCCTTTCTCTGTATCTGGAAGCTAGGAGCAGAGTCCTGCCAGTCCCTCAGAGTGGGGTGTGGGCACGTTCCAGCTGTCAGCCATCTCTGGGGCGCTGTCTGGGACCGCGCCCTCGGGGGAGCATGAGCCCGCGCAGGAGGACACGCTGCTCCCAGCCGGAAGCTGGGCGTCAGGCGCCTGACACCTGTGCGTGGGCCGTCGTGCGGCATCTCTGCCCAGGTCCTGGATGCTGTGAAGGGGCCCGTGGGTGTGACCCAGGTTGCCCGCAGCCCGTCATGGTCGAAAGAGCGGCTCCTGGAAGCAGAGCCTGAGACGGGAGGGGAGGTGTGGGTGGGGCAGTTCACTGTGGGGGCCGGAGGAGGGTGAGCTGGACGCGGGTCTGGCTCGCAGGAGCAGGACTGAGCCTCGGGGTTGGGCCCATCTTGGGTCGGGGCCAGTGTTTTGCCCCCCTTGGGGCATGTAGAGCCTTGATGAGAACGTTCAAGGTGCGTGGTATGTGCCAGCCTGTGCCCATAGGCCTGAAGTGGGAGGGGCCTGTGCTCCCTCTGAGGCAGGTGGCGGTGGGGGCGCCTCAAGGGACCCGCATGGGATTACACCTGCAGAGCTGGCCCGTTTACAGAAATGCAGGGGGCCCAGGAACAAGCTACTGACACATCGGGGACGCAGACTGCACCCTTCAGGTCAGGGCCGGGGGAGTCCACAGGGCCAGCAGCCGCCTGGTTCTTCAACAGAAACTTGGTAAGCGCAGCGAACCGGGACACCGCTGAGTCTCAGTCCGCGGGCGTGTTTGTTACCAGAGTGAAAACAGAAACAAAACCCAAAAACCCAAAACTGGCTCGGGAACAGTGCGGGAGTGCCAGGGCCTCAGGGGTGTTCGAGGACACTGAGGGGTCACTGCCGACCTGCGGGGGTGAGGAGGCTGCTGCTGTTCACAGAGCGGGGACCGGAGACCCAGTTCTGCGTGGGACGTCCCTGGCCCTGGGAGTGAGGGCTCGGTGGCCACGGTGCCTCGGTGTCCCCTCCCTGAGAGGCCGTGGTGCGGGGAGGGAGGACCATGTCCTTTTCGAAGGGCACACGGTGGGGTTGGCGGTGTGGTGGGGTTCGCTATACGATTCTCCTCTTATCTATGTTTGAGACAAAACGTACTTCAAGACGTAAAAGAAGACAGAAGAAGTCTCTGGCAAATATTATCATCATGATTTCCATTTTATTGTCACCTTTTGGGGCTTTAGAAATGGGATGTGTTTAAAAAGCACAGCATTTGTATGAGAACAAAGGTTACATTATGTAGTGGAATTTAAACGGTTTTGCTGTGATTTTCCTGTCCTGGTTTGTGCAAACAAAGTCTAAATCTAGCTGCCACGTACGTGTCTTCCTTCGGCCGTCCCCTGGCAGCGGGCGCACCGTCCACACACCCGGGGCTCCCCTGGAGAGGGAGGCTGCGGGATTCCTCCCGGGACGGGGGGCCTTTGGGAAGGAGCCTGTGGGGGCTTGTGTGCTGGCAGGCAGCCGCCTCCTTCCCCAGACCTGACCTGGAGAGAAGTACAAACGTGTTCAGTGTTTAGTGACTTTAATCCCCTCTTCCTGCCCTGGCCGCCTCACTACCACCGACCCCGCGCTCAGTGTCAGCACCACGGTCCCGGCCTCGAGGGCCACCGTTCACTCTGACCCTATCACCGGGCACCTTCACACTGTGTGGTGCCCCCTGCAGGGAGACAGGGGACCTTCGTGTCTCCCGTGTACCTCAGCTCTGTGCCCAGCAGGCTGGGGTTTGGACAGGACCCCCAAGCTCCCCCACTGGCTGCCGCCTGCTGGTTCTGCTCCCAGACTAGCTCCCCGCCCCCAAAGGTCCCAGCTGGGCGTCTCGGGAAACCCCAGCTCCACCCGAAGCCAACCACAGCCGTCCAACCCTTTCCCACCACAAGTCTTCAGAAGCTCCTCCTGGGGCTGGGGCCTTGAACTTCAGAGGACAAACCACACAGCTTAGGTGCTTGCCCGTGAGGTGGCCCAGGGACCCCGTTACTTCCCAGTAAGTTACTTGAGGAAGCGGCCGAGCTCGGGCCTCGGCACATTGTGCACTAGGCCGGGCTGGGGAGCGGCTGGCCCAGTGCGGGTCTCAGGGTGCCAGCCTGTGGAAGGGGGCCAGACGGCGCGCCTCAGTTTCCCCATCCGTCCCACAGGGGTTGGCAGTAGTGCCTGCCTCAGAGCTTGTTTGCAGATTGAGCAGATTAATGCATATTGCTGCAACAGAGCAGCTGGGGGAAAGCATCAGCGGTCTGATTTTTTTATCCTGTTTTTCCCTCTGTGCTGAACAAAGGCCCCCCAGCTCTGGGAGGACATCAGGGGCTGGACGCGGACTCGGAGACACTGGAGCCAAGCGGGAGAGTCCGGGACGTTTTCTACACCTGGGTGTGGAGAGGCGGCCTTTCCCTCCCCAGTGATGGGTGACAGGGAGCAGAGGAGCGTCACCCCCGCCCTCAGGGAAACGCAATTAGAGATTTATTTCAAGGAAGTTGTATTTTTGGAGAGGCCCCTTGCAACATAAAAGCACACTCATCGCTTAAGAGAAAAGAGGCAGTTTTACCGCTTAACCCTCCAGAGACACGAGGCCTGTTGGCCCGTGTTTCAGGCCTGTCTTCTCAAGCGCCCTCTCGAACCGTGAAGGTCGTATCACGGTGGAGGTTTGTGTCTCTCAAACGGTCAACTGTACACGAGACGGGCTGAGCTGGGAGCAGCAGGGATGGGGAAAGGCACTGGGGACAGCAGTGAGCCCACAGAGCGACGGAGTTAGAGGCGACGGACTGCTGCTGGATGGGGGTCAGGGCCACTTGGGTCCCTGCTGCTCCAGCCCCTGCAAGGATCGGGCGCCACCAGCCCGGCGGCTGCAGTGGCCCACCCAGCGTGCACGCTTCCCGGGGCCCTTTGCTCTCTAGATCCTCCCTGGCCTGGGGCTGGTGGGGGCGCAGTTCTGGTCCCGGAGCCCACCTGCCCTCCCTAAGGCCCGGAGGAGCAGGGGACCAGGCCCTGTGCCAGACCATCCAACAGCGTGGGCGTCCCAGGGACGGAAGGCACAGCAAAGGGATGCCCCCGGCTGGACCAGGCTGGGGCTGGAGCGTCCTGGTGTACCCTGGGCCTCCTCAGCGGGGTCTGCTGGGGGGCTGGTGCAGAAGGCTGACCGCAGAGAACCCTGCCACCCCTGGGGAGCCCTGGCCCCTCCTTCTCCCCTGCTTTGGGGGCCAAGCTGCCCACAGGCGGGGCAGGGGTCAGGGGGAGGTGACTGAGATGCGTTGGCAAGGTCAGGGCCAGATTTTGTGTTTATTTAAAATTTTGATATTTTGTTTATTGTTGATTTCTTTTAAATCCTCACCTTAGGGCATTATTTCATTGCTTTAGAGAGAGGAAGGGGGTGGGGGTGGAGAAAGAGAGAGGCATCAATTGGTTGCTGCCCATATGTACCCCAACCAGGGATCAAACCCGCAACCTGGGTATGTGCCCTGACTGGGAATCGAACCCACGACCCGTTGGTACATGGGACTACACTCCAACCAGCTGAGGACACCAGCCGGGGCTGTTTATTATTGATGTTTTAGCATCAATTTTGATTTGTTAAAATATTGTGTTCAAGTATTATTTATCTCCATTGCTGAGTTTTTAGTGCCTCTTAAATTTTTTGCCCAAATAAGCAACGCTCTCTGGCCCAGGCCCACCTCCCCCACACCTGGCCCTGGAGGACCCCAGCCCGCCCTCCCTCCCTGGCATCGCATTTTTGGTCTTTTGTACATACAGTTGGTGACGTGGCCACACCCTTGGGCTTAGTGAGATGGGAGGGGCAAGGAGAGAGGACCCTGCAGTGGGGTGGCCTGGACCCTGTGGTGAGGGGGGACGCTACAGTCACCCCCACCCTGCGGTGCAGGGCGAGGACCCCTGCCGTCCCCAGGTGAGCCTAGCACTGCAGCTGGCCCTGGGCTGCAGGGCTGGGCTAATCAGTTCTCTTTCCTACGAAGCAGAAATGAAACGAGCACTGGATGAAGGCCTCGTCAGGGGACCAGCAGAGGAAGCGAAGATTAATCAGGTAAACTGCAGGCGGAGAGCAGACTTCATTTTCTTTCTTTTTTTCCTGCCTGGAGCTCATCTTTGAGTATCAAAGCCAAGGAGCATAAAGAGATTAGAGTGTGAGCTCAGCCCCTGAGTGTGAGTAGGCGAGTGTGAGTTTGTATGCATGCACTGAGTGTGAGTGAGTATGCAAACATGTGAGTGTGCAAACATGTGAGTGTGAATGAGTGAGCCTGTGTGAGCATATTTGAGTGTGAGTGTATGAATAAGTGTGAGTGAGCATGTGTGTGTAAGAACATGCGTGTGAGTGTGCGTGCATGCTGGGGGGAGAGAACGACAGTGGGGATGAGCCCGAGGGAAGCTGCAGGGATGAGGCGCTGTCTCCTAGAGGAGCGCTCCTCCGTCTGTAACAGCCCAGCAGCCAAACTCCAGGTCCCACCGAACAGAAACGGTGCCACGATGGGCACTGGCTGTGGTGGGATGTGTGTCGTCTCAGCCAAGGAGACCTGCCAGCTGGGGGCATGTCCCCTCCCACAGCTGGGCGGACTCCTTGCTCTGTGCTCTCTCCTCTGAGCCTCTCCGCCCCCACCGTGGGGGCTTGTAGGGATGCACTCGGGACTGGAAGGGCCTGACGCCCTGGCTGACCTCTGAAGAAGCAGGTACATCAGTCGGGGTCCTCAGGTGACGGCAGTGGAAGCTCACTAGTTCAGTTTGAAGGGAGTGCAGGGCCCGTGGGAAGGCCGGAGAAGCTTCCAGAAGTAACCCCCAACCTTGCCGAGACTTGGCCCACCAGGACCCGCTGCTGCTGAACACTGACCGAGGAAGGTCCTTGACTGCGCATCCACCCTCCCTGACCCTGGACGCTGTGCCCCTAGAAGCAGCCTGAGCCCACCTGCACCTGCAAACTCGAAGGTCACAGGCTGAGCCCGGTCCTCCAGGCCCCCGCCCCAATCAGGGCTGGAGCCTGGGCCTGCACCTGGTGGCAGGGGGTGGGGACGACCGGAGCTGTGGCTCCTACCCGGGCACTCCCCCAAAGGCAGACAGGCCTTTCCAAAGACATGGGCGACAAAAAGATCTGACACACACAGCCAGCTGGACAGATCTCCAGACAGTGTGCTGAGAGAAAAGGCCAATCCCACAAGGTTGCGCGTGTGTGGTTCCTTGTACAGAATGTCCTGAAAACGACAAATTTCGGGGCCAGAGGAGGGACTGGCGGTTGGAGGGGCCGATGGAGTGGAGTGAATGGGGACATGCGGGGCGGCCCGGGACCCTGTGGGGATGGGATGCTCCCTATCTCGTCTGTATCAAGGTCAGCGCCCATCTTATGCTACTGTCCTGCTGTCCTCCAAGATGTCACCATTGGGGGAACTGGGTAACGTGTCCCTCTGTGTTACTTTTTACAACTGCATGTGAACTACTCAAGATAGAAGTTTAATATTACAACAAAGAGCGGGCAGCCGGGCCGGGACAGACGCCATGCATGCCGGGCGGTCTCCATCTCTCCTGGCTCTTTGTCCTGCCCAGAAATTTGCAGACTGGGGACACCAGCTCGATTGCTTGAGACCTGCCCCCACCCCGACATCTCTTAGCCAGAGAATAGGGGGTGTCACCGGGAAGGTGAGCCCATGTGTGTGACGCTGCCTCGATTTCCTGGCTCTCCCTGTGTCATCTGCCGTCAGTCATCCCTTCCAGTGGATTCCAGTGTCGCCGTCTTCCGTGTGGCAGAACACTGCCATTGACGGCGAATTGCAGCTGCGCCTCCTGTGCACGTTGGAGAAGCCTGGCAGCTCCGGACACCGTACGCCGGCTCTTTTCTTCTTAATCGTGCCTTCAGCTTGCCAGGGCTTCACGTCGGCTGTGTGTGCAAAGGAGAGTGAGCATCCGATTCCTGGCAGAAGTGAGGCAGAGAGGCAGTGCGGGTGGGGAATGCACGTCCCTCTGCTGACGCTGGCCATGGGCCTGGGGTTCCACTGCCCCCTTGCTCAGGGAGGGGCTCCCTGGGGGCCTCTCTCTGCGGGGCCCTGCCTGCGTCCTCTCTGCAGGCATGTGGTGTCTGCCAAATGCAGACCATCAGAGCGACTGTGTGTCCCCTGCTTTGTGTGCAGCTGTATGGACTCAGCGTCCCAAGCGGACGTCACAGTGCAGGTGAGATTTCAGGGCCTGATGCTCTGCGTTTTTGTAACAGCAGGGAATCGTAACCCGCCCCACCGGTCTTTTGACACTTTCTGTAAGTGCTGACTCTGACTAATACTCGGCTTGTAGCTGAACAGCTTGTTTGTGTAAGAATCCTAGGAACTTACTTCAAAAGATACAGGCTCTGACCTTCAGGCATCCCAGCTCCGGGAGGTTTGCTGACCTTCGACCACGGGGCCAGGAGGACGTGAAGCCAGGATGACTAACCCAGGGTGACGCACACTGACCCGGCCATCACCTGCCTTGTCAGAGTGGACCGAGCCCGTCTGCTTGTAGAGAACCTTTCGACCCCCTCCCTTGACCTCTGTGTTCTGCTCCCCTCTCCCTCCTTGTAAAAGCCTCTCTCTCCACTGAGAGGTGGAGGTGGGCTTTGAGGGGTGAGTGCCCCACTTTCCAGGTGGCCGGCACCTACAAATAAACCACTTTCCTTTACATCAGCGCCTGCCTCACGAGTATTGGCTTTTGCAGTGGCAGGCAGCCAGCCCTGCGCTCGGTTGCATCTGCACCTCGAGTTCAGCTGATGTGAGAGAGGGACGGAGCCAGAGACTCACCAGGGACCACACGGCAGAGGCAGGCACAGAGATTTTCAGCCACTGAGCTGGCAAACAAGCAAACAAAAAAACCCCAGCAAAGCAATTCCACCCTCTGGGTTCTTCTCCTAGTTTACAGCTTCATCTGCTCATTTCTCCCCATTTATTTTTTTCTATTTATAAGTTGCTGGCACGGTGTAATTTTATCTGGCTGCAGCCACAAAGAAGAACTGAGGATGTGACTTTAGAACCATCAGTAGAACAAGAGTCACTGTCATTTGGTGTGTCTGCTCCCTCTGCTCGGGGCCAAGCGCACATGGGCAAGAAGCTTCCCTGCCTTCACAGGGGCCTTCCATCCCTGGAGAAGCCCTCGGAACAGGAAAAGGCTCTCCTTGTCTTCCATCTCAGCTCTGTGTGTGTGTGTGCGCATGTGTGTAGACAGGATAGAGTTTGGAGAGGGTGAGGAATATAGGTTTTAGAATCAAAAGTCCGATGCTTGACTTTACAATTTACCTGCTATTTAAACTTTTGGCTTCCTAAACACTGTTTGGGAAGGTCACTTCATGTCACAAAATGGCCACTGGAGCTCCAGCCATCATAACCATATCCCAGGCAGGAAGAAGGAGAATGAATGGGGGAAGAGTGCACTTCTCAGATGAGGCAGTCCTCTTTAAGGAACTTTTCTAGAGTCTTGGGTCATTATTTATATCTCGTTAGCAAAGCCCATTGTAAGGGGAGCGGAGAAATATTTTCATCGCTGGGCTCATGGCTGCATCACCAATACTGAGATTGTATGGCAAGGGAGAAGGGAAGAATGGATGTCGGACAGGGCGCCCGTGGAAGGAGGCTCCCTGCCTGATCTGTTCTAGTCCCCGTTTGTTTTGTTCACAGCACTGACAACAGTTTGCAGCTACGGCTTTTGTTTGTCCCCCCCTAAGATTTGTCCCCACCTAAGAGTGCGAGCTCTGTGAGGGTGGGGCTGGGCTGATCCGTCAGCTCCCAACCCCCTCCCCTGCGATCCTGGCCACAGCCCCCAGAGAGGAGTGCAGCGAGTTTGCTGGAGGAAGGGCTCTGAGCCTGCCTCCAAGGGCAGGTGGGTGGAGACCTGGAGCAGCAGGGACTGGGACCTCCCTCCCCCTTCTCATCCTGGTTCCCAGCTGGGATCATATCTCTGGCTATTGCGTCAGGGTGAAAGCAGGCAGGACTCACCCAAACCCTCTGACCCGGCATGTGCTTGGGCAATGACTTGCATCTGGCCCAGGCTGTCACCACTGTTAAGAAGGAGGGGGAGGAATACAGTGGGGGTCCACCAGCCCTGACCAGTTCAGGCCGGGACCCTTCTGGGGTGTGGGGGGCTGGGCCCCCAGCGTGCGCAGTCTGGAAGGAAGCCGCCTGCGGCTACAGCTCTGATTTGTTTTCAGCCCAGAAATTTCATTTCATAGTGTCAGTGGGAGGCACGAGGGGTTTTCATTTTTTAGTTTCTATTATCAACCCATGCTCATTGAAAAAAAGAGCCGCACCTGTTCTCAGGAGTAACCATTTTTTTAATAGACTTTTTTTGATTTTGTTTTAATCACCCACTTGTCCACTGTGGTCTGAGTGTTGAGCTGGCCGGGTGCAGAATGTAGACACATCTGCACGGGCAGGTGGTGCTGGGGCCAGGGGTGGGCGTGGGAGGGGTGAGGAAAGGGCTGTGGGGCCAGGGAAGAAAGGGGGAGGGGCTGAGGGAACACCCAGCTGGCGCCATGCCTGCAGAAGGGCAGGCATTAGGGGAAACTGACATCCCCAGCAGGCACCAAGGCAGCACCCCCGTTTCCCCAGCACAGGCTCCCGGCGACGGCGGGGCCCCCCGTGGATGCGGGCCCCCATTCCTCCTGTGCTGTGGTCCCAGGCTTCTGGCCATCAGCACACCCCCGGTCCCCACTGGGCAGGCATCTTCGGGGAGCCCCAGGGATGAGAAACAGGAAAGGCCATCGCCGGCAGGGTGGCAGTCTCCGCTCTGAGAAGACAGGTTTCCAGACCCTCCCGATGACACTGTCCGGCGGGGCGTGGAGACCAACGTCGTGGTGCGGAAGTCCTCGCCTGACTCTCGGCCCCAGGTCTGCCCTCGTCCTCAGGGGCCTGCCAGCTTCCATCCCGGAGCGGGCAGCCGGCCACCCACACCGAGCTGTCATGTGTGGGCCTGAGAACGGGTTCCCCAGAAACAGCTTTCAGGCTCTGAAAGGAGTACCTACCGGGCACCCCTCCCTGGCTGTTCTGTTTTTAGGTTGTTGGGGTGGAATGAGCTCTTCTGTTATCTAGCAAGCGGGCACCAGGGGAAGGCTTGCTCTCTAATTACAGGGAGGGTGTGCGGTCAGGACCCACTCAGACGCTGCAGGGCCCGGCCCCAGGACACAGGTCTCAGCCGGGTTCTTGTCAGGCTCCCGGACTCCTCTGAAGTCCCTATTTCTGCCCCCTTCATGCAGAAGGTAACCTAGAGGGAGGTGTGGCTGTGTCCCAGGGCCCTCAGCCACCGGGCACTGTCGGCCAGACTCCAGGCTGGGTCCCCCACCCACGAGGCCAGGTGGGTCCACTGCTCTCTGAGGCCTCCCAGCTCTGTCTGGCCCCGGGTGACCTTGGCGAACACCCTGGGGTCTGCTGAGAGGGCTGCGCAGACCCCTGAACAGAGGGCAAGGCTTTAGAAGTGCGGTCCTTCCCCATCGGGGCCTGTCCCTCTCAGGACCATCTCCCAGCTGTGTCTGAGACAGACAACGCGGGCCTGCCCGAGGGGGCTGAGCTAGGGGCCTCTGACTCAGGGACCCGCCCCTCCTAGCAGCCCCAGTCCTCACGGGGACACCCGCCCCAGTGGGCACCCGGCTCTCCCCACGGCCCAGAGGATGTGGAAGGAAGGTCAGCCCTGCCCTCACCCTCTCCCGACCACCGGCCCTTGGGGTCTTTCCTCTCCGTACGCGTCTGTGAAGCCTAGTCAGACTCCTCTTTAGAAACTGCTTTCCAAAGGAACTCAAAATATCCATTTCTAGAAGTTTTGGCACTCAGAGCTAAGGATGACTCACAGCCCAGCCAGCGCCTCCCTCCTCGGGGCCCACGCAGAAGGCCTACTTCCAGCCAGCTCGGCTGCTTGCGGCGTGGAGGGAGCCTGGGTTGGCCAGCGCCACCTCCTGACCAGCCTGCCTCTCCGGCGGTTCGTCCTGAGTTCAAGGGGGCCGATGGCAACTCGGTCCCTGAAGGCCAACGTCCTTTCTTTGCTTTTTTTCCTTTCCTTTCTTTCCTTCTCTCCCTCTTGCTTTCTTCCTCACCCGAGGATATATATTTATTTTCATTGATTTTAGAGAGGATGAGAGAAACGTTGATTGGTTGCCTTTTGTATGGGGATTGCACCTGCAGCCTAGGTAGGTGCCCTGACCAGGCATTGAACCCACACACTCTGAGCGTGCGGGAGACGCTCCAACCAGCCGGGCCCCCGGCCAGGGCCCAGCGTGCTCTCTGGGTGATCGAAGACGAGTCGTCAGCGTCCAGTGCCCTTTGCCCGGGTGTCCTAAGTGTGTTTAATTGTGTCCTGGGAGGTTTTGTGGGACAGGCACTGGAGTGTGGACGCAGTCACGACAGTGCGTGTTGTGTCTGTGAGCCGTTGTAGAAGCCGTGTGCGTTCTGAGCCCTGGCACCCTTGGGGGCCACAGCGGTTGTCAGCTTCCCCGCCCTAGAGGTGAGGAAACAGGGTCAGAGTCGTCACCTGCTTAGGCAGCAAGGGGTCTGCCAGCTCTTTCATCCAACCTAACCCGATTTTCTCATCAACGCAGTGAAGACAAAACTTTAAAATAATAATGCTCATCTTTTGGAATTGTTTTGAAGAGATTGTTTAGCAGTGACTCACTGGGTACATGCAGCAGGCACTTAATGTGTGCAGACCCCTCCCCTTCCCCTGCGTGTAGGAGTGCCCCCCAGACGTCTCTGCCCGTGTGGACTTGGCTGGGGTTCCAGCTTCCTGCTCTGCTCTCCGGGCAGGAGCCATCAGGGCCAGCGGGACAGGGGCTGCTGGCGGCTCACACTGGCCTGGGCCTGGGCGGGGGCTGGGCGGGGGTAGGCAGGACGTCCGGCCTGAGCCGGAGGTCGGGCTGAGGGCACGGGATCGTTTCAGGTGACCTTCCCGGTGCAGGCCAGCAGTTGCTGGGCTGCACATGCTCTGGCCACGGGGAGGGGAAGCTGGTGCTCCCACGGGACCCTCTGGGTGGTGTGCCAGTAACAGACACCCGACGGGGAGGTCTGGGAGGAAGCGCAGGGTTCCCCGTGCAAGGAGAACCTCGGACAAACCATTTAACTTCGTGGGAACAGCGCGTCCCGTGCGACATCTGAGACACGCTTGCACTAAAAGTTTGTCTGTGGTTTTCCTGGGATTCCGATCGAACAAGGTGCCCTGTGTTTTCCGTTGTTAAACCCTGGGCACGTGGCGCTGAGTGGAAGAAGCCGGACACAGAAGGACAGATACCGAATGATCCCACGCCTGGGAAATGCCCAGATAGGCAAAGCCACCAAGAGAGGAGCAGGAGGGTGGCTGCCAAGCACGGGGGTCAGGAGGCGGGGTGACTGCCCGATGGAAAAGTTCCGGAAGCAGATGGCGATCCCGGTCACACGACACCGCAGGCTTCTCAGGCGCTGCCTCAGGAACTTTGGAAGGTGTTTCGCCGCGCTCCCCGCCCCACTGCGGCAGTGGGCAGGGGTGCCCGTCCTGGGGGGGGGAAGAGGGACGGGCTGTTCCACTCTCACCAGGACCACCGCGGGTGACAGACATGGCTTACCTCCCGGGGGAGGGGACGAGCCCCCTCTCAGCTCCTCTCAGACATCAGAGCCGCCCCAGCCGCCCCCTCTCAGTCCCTGTGGGTGTGGATTTGCCCCTTCAGGACCCTCCTCGTCACAGCCGGGACACCCCGGGGCAGACCCCTGGCCTTCGTCTTCCGTCTGGAGTGAGAGTCTTCCTTTCCCCGCAGGATGTAGGTCACTGCTGTGGCTCTGAATCCTTGAACATTGCTTGGGCATCTGTCACGAGCTGGCCCCGGTGTGGACACAGTGGCCAAGGGCAAGGTCGGTCCTGCCTTTCCGAGTCTGCAGTCTGATGGGGCACCCTGGAGGGGGAGGCCCCCCTACCCCGAGCAGTAATCCCCCAGCAGCCCCGTGATCGCCGAGCCCAGAGAGTAGAGGAGAAAGCGATGAGTGTGCGTGTTAACAAAAGGGGTATTCCCAGTTCCACTGCCGGGCCCCAAACGGCCCTGCTTCCGTCAGCCCGGGTGAGGTTTCAGACAAGTTGTGTCAGCTTCTGAGCCTCAGTCTCCTCACGTGGAAAGTGGGAGCAGGACAGTGATGATCAAGACATGAGACCTACTCACGGAGTTTGTGTGAGGCATGTGCTCACGTCTGCGCCTCGCAGTGCGAGCTGCCTGCGCGTGTGTCTGGATGACCGGTCCTGTCCTCACGTGGGAGAGGCCTGGGGCTGAGAGGCACCTGCGCCCCCTCCCAGCCTTGGTGTCCCCAAGCCTCCTGCTGTCACAGAGCACCAGCGGGACCCGGGGGTGAAACTGGTCCCAGCCACTGGAGGGGAGGGGTCCTCATCTTACAGACGGGACGGAGTCATGTCTGTCTCCTGTGTGAGTTCCTGCCGATTTCACTCCAGGAGAGGAACGTGTTTTTCTGTTTAGACAAATGTGTTTCCCTCTGTCGGTGGAAGCCCGAATCTGTGTGGCCGCCGGCAGACACACCGCAGAGGTCACGCCGGGCCGCTTCAGCTCGGGTCCCCGACCTTTCTCTGATGGAAACACTTGCCTTACAGGCTTCTTTTCCACATTTTCATTTTGGTTTTGTGATTGGTTTGCTGTCACTTTTAAAAATAATTCTTCACTACCCAAGAGGCACAGAAACTTACTGTCCTTGTAACAATTTAACAATGAAGAAATGATAGGTCGGGGAGCTCCTGGGGTGGCGGGGCATCCAGGTGCTGGGGGGCAGCACCCCGGGCCCACAGGAGCAGAAAGCCCCCACCAGGGCTGCCTCGGGACCTCACTGGGGGCCTCCCCTCTGGCGGGTCGTTTGTGTCCTTTGTAGTGAGTGGGTCACGTGACCCAGCGATCGCCGAGCAGGGTTGCCCGGTCTCCATTCCCTCCGCCCTGGGAGGCTCGGGCGCATCTTCCCGGGTCTTCCGGAGGCGTTGGCGTAGAGGAAGATGTAGGCAGAGCAGGCGTGTGTGACGCGGATGGGGCTTCTCCGCCCCCCCATAAATGGCGTCATGCACACGTGCCATTTGGATACTTGCTTTCTGTGTTAACTCCCTACCTTGGAAATCTTTCCATATGTCAGGTGACAAGTGATGTTTGGAGTGATGCCGACAGACTTAACTCAGAGTCGGGACCCCCTCCCGGCCGCCCCCTCTGTACTAACGCACGGGGATGGTCTCTGGGGGGCGACCTGGTGCCCTGCGTGCGCCCCTGTGGGGCTGTGCTCTCCGAGGACCAGAATTGTGCCTGCACCCAACGCTGTCCTTGACTCTGAGAGGAACATTTGGTCAAAACCAGCTGCAGGAACAAGGTGACACGGTGAAGTGCGTGGTTGGACTCAAAGGGCCCCTCTGGTCCCTGTCCAGCCTTGTGCTGTGTCCCTGCTGGTCAGGGGCGGGGGGAGACCCTGGAGTCCTGTGTCACAGGGCGAGGCCTGCCGGTGCGCTCTGCTCACGGAACCTGTGTCTGGGGATGGCTCAGAATGCCCAAGCTCGGGGATTTCAGTCTACTTGGCAGGTGTGGGGCATGAGCTCACAGATAGGTCCTGGGGGCTGGAGTCAGAGACTCGAGGGGTGTGGGTGGCCTCCAAGAATGCTGGACACAGGGGACAGGGCTGTCCAGTCACAGGGCCAGGGGAGGCGGGCAGGAAGACCTCTCCCCCCGGGGGTGGGGGATGGTTCCAGAGCCTGGTACGGGAAGGGGGAGGCCAGCTGGGTCAGAGGGGAGGAGGCTGGGGCTCGGTGTAGGATCCTCACTTTTCAGGGAAGCTCAGTAAAAAGCCTGTCTTGAGGGTCCGCTGGCCTCTGTGGGATCTTACTTGCCGTCTGTTGTGGGTGAGCTGTGGGAGGGCCTGCTAAGCTGGGCCCCATCCAGCCCCTCCCCCACCGAGCACTGGGTCACTACTTGGCCAGGAATCTGGAACCAGGAGCCGATGAGTAACGCCGTCTCTCAGGCCCGTAGCCCTGGGGTCCCGTGTCCCTCCTGTGTTCTCGGAGGCCTACGAGCAGAGGCTGTGCCTGGGTAACGGAGCCAGGCCTGGGGTGGGGCCCAGATCAGGCCACGCCCGTGCCTTGTCAGGTGTGGGGGCAGAAGGAATTAGTTAAGATGAGGTGGGGCTGGAGCAGGGTGGCCCCAGTCCAGTCAGTGACTGGTGCCCCTCTGTGGAGGCTGAGCGGTAGCACAGACCCAGGGAGATGTGACAACGGAGGTGCATTTGGGGTGATGCGGCCACTGCCAGGGACGTCTGGAGCCGCCAGAGGCTGGAGGAGGCGGGGAGGAGCCTCCCAGGGAGCACGGCCCTGCCACCCTCAGTCCCCGCTCAGGAAACTGCTCTCAGCCTTCTGGCCGTCAGAACTGGGAGAAGGCCAAGGTCAACTGTGGGGAACTGCCCAGGGTGTGGTGCTTTGTGACAGCCACCCCAGGTGATTTATCTGGTGGAAGTCACTTCCCTGGCCTCTCCTGACCCCGTCCACACCCCTGAACAGTCCTGGAGATGGAGAAGGACCGAATAAAGCTTTCCCTGTAAACTGTCCCTTTGCCTCAAGGCCACCAGACTCAAACCAGAGCAAACCGGAAGCAGTCAAGCAAACAGGAAGCCGGGGGTGCAGAGGCAAACACGTTTCCAAAAGAACTCGCCCTGGGGATGCCTCTTTCTTCACTTGGCAGCAGCGGTCCAGGGAGGCCTACTGCTTGGTGACTCTCTCGGGCCTTAGGTGGGCCTCGACCTGTCCCTGCATCTCCGGGAAGCCTAGAGCTCCCGCTTATCTGCCCTAGGGGAAGGGGGAGATCAAAGCTTTCTCCTTATCTGAGGCCTCACCTCTGTCTACACTGGGGGCCACCATCTTTCCTTCTGGCTTCCTTGGCGCCCCATCTAGGCCAAGCCACTAGCCCTGTGCCCTGCGGCTTCTCAGGCTGGGTCCTGGCGCCCCTCTGCCCCCCGCCCCTGCCAGCACAAAGCTGGGGCCTTGCTGGTTCACCTCTGTCTTGTCCGAAATTGTCCTTGTCCTTGAGATGAACGTGCCACTGGACCCAAGTTACCACGAGGATGACTGGGGGCTGCAGAGATGGGGCAGGCCCCTCAGAGGCCTCTCAGGTTGGTGCCCAGGCTCCAGTCCCTCAGGGTGGCCCTGGAGGAGGTTCTGGGGGCACAAGTAGCCCACCAGGCAAGGGGACGGGGAGGGAAGAGCCAACCAGAAGCAGAGACGGAGGGTCTCTCCCAGGAACCGTGCCCCAGCTGAGGGGGTGCCCGAGACTGGAGGGTCTCGAGTCAGCCCCTTTCCCCTGGGAGCCGGTGGATGCTGCTCTCTCCTTCCAGAACAAGACCCCCAGGTGGAACATGCAACTCAACTCCCCATGAGGCTTCGGTGGGACCTGAGGCGCCCACTCCAACGTGGCCCCCAGACCCCTGAGCCTCTCTGACCACGAACCCGTGCTGGGAACAGCCGCCTGGAGTCTGTGACCTCATTCACCTTCAGAAACGGCCCCTGACGCCCGTGGCCGCCACGAACACACACACACGTGGGGCCAGGGTGTCTTCACTCTGAGAAAGCAGCTTCACCCGGGCCCTGGCCGTGGCGCAGCCACAGAAAGTGCACACGAGTTACTGTGTTTTGTCGCATATAACCTGCGTTTCTGGCCCAAACTGTCAGGAAAAAAATCTTTCGTTGCAATTTTTAATTTGATTATTTATTTCTATTTAGATACTTGTTTTATGTATTATAAAGAAATTTTAGCATTTATTTTTGAACATATTATGGTACCAGAAATTTCATGTAACCAATAATTGCAAAACACAAGGACAGAGACAAGGTACCAGGTACTTTAGGTACGGGGAACAGATCGACGGTATTTACTCATCGTAGAAGGCCAAGAGCTCTTCAGCAGTACTCCCTGTGTACAATGCGCATCTTTATTTTTCCCTCAAAAATTTGGGCAAAGCAGTGCACATTATACACAGCAACCCACGGTACTTCCCTACCCAGTTCCTTCTTGGCTTTCCAATGGCACCAATTACTTTAGAAGTAATGACGTTCGTGAGAGCAGATATTAAACAGATGTCAGTAATCTCATTTCGCTAAAGGCAGTTTGTGCCTTGTGTTGTACGTTCTCTAAAATAAATGCCATTTCATACTGAGTTCCCTAATAAAATGTGACGTGCTCTCCCGGGGAGACACGCGCCCACAGTGGCTTGCGTGAAGCTTTGCAGCAAGAATCCAGTGCAGGTAACTTCTGAGTCAGGCAGCTGCCCTGCGGGGCCGGTGGGGGTGCTGTCACCTGCTCACAGGAGCGCCAGGAGGGGATGGGGGTCAGGTCACTCCCGCGCCACGTGCCTGCGTGGAGCTGAGGGGCCCCTGGGCTGGGTCCCGGAGAGGGTCCTTTCTCGGCAGGTGGCACGTTTCTCCTGCTCAGCTCGGGGTCAGAGAGTGTCCCCGAGCACCTGTGTTGTGTCCGCCTCTCCAGCTCGGAAATCCCGGGCACCTCACCCCGAGAGCAAGGGGCCCGTGTGCCGTCTCCGTCTAGACGGGCAGCAGGCTGGCTTTTCCTGGGTGCCCGGGGCTGCACTGTGTCCTCCTGCAGGCCACAGGTTGCAGTCCCAGCCCCCCGCCCCATTTGGAAATGGGGTGGCTGCAGGCGTCATCAGTCAGCACGAAGTCTTACCGGAATAGTCTGGCCCCTAATCCAATATGACTGCCCTTAGAAAAAGGGGACCTTTGGACACAGACATGCAGAGATGAGGCCATGTGAAGACAGAGGCAGAGATTGGGGTGATGCTTCTATAAGCCAAGAAACCCCCAGAATTGCTGGGAGAGAGGCCTGGGACAAATCCTTCACTAGCACCTACTGGCAGAGCCAGCCCTGCGGACAACTTGACCTTGGGCTTCTAGCCTCCGGGACCGTGAAGGAACAAGTTGTTGCTGCCTGTGCCCCGCAGCCTCTGGCACTGGTCGTGGCAGCCCCGGGACACACACCCAGGGCGCGGCTGGGGCTCAGCGTCAGAGCGGGCGGTAAGGAATCCCTCCTGTTTAGCATAGGAAGAGAAAGGACAGAAACTTCCCTTTCCTTTTCTTCATCAACTCTGCAAGTGAGGTGGCTGAATTTATTTTTATTTTTTAAAATAGAGCCTGGACCCTCTGGAGGGCTCATTGAAACAGAGCGCTGCCCAGCGGACTTCCCAGAGATCCCGATTCCACAGGCCGGTGGGGAGGTTGGGGATTGGCTTTCCAATGTCCAGGTTTTGCTGTGGGGTCGGTCTAGGGCCCACCCTTTTAGAGCGACTACTTTATAGAGCTGGTCAGGTAAATCCATCAGTATGAAAACGATAAAACTAACCCCTGACGTGCCGTCATGAGTGGGGGGAGGAAGAGCAGAGAGAGATGGTCTCGGACCCTGCCCCGTGCACTGCCCACGCGGTGTGTGTGGCCACCCCCCCACACCAGGCGCTCCGCACCGCCCCCGTCGACACGATCCCTTTTGGTCCTCACAACACTCCTAAGTGGTAGGTACTTTGATTATTCCCATTGGAGATGAGAAAACAGAGGCACAGAGAGGTTAAGAAACCCGCCTAGAGTCACACAGCTGTAAGTTGCAGAGCCGGGATTCAATGCCGGGGTCTGGCCCCGCCCGGGTGGAAGCAGGTTGTGGAAGCTCTCCGGACCCCGTCTCAGGGCGGCACCCGGGAACTCCTGAGGCAGCCGGGAGGGCGGAGGGCCGAGGGCCCGCGCTGCCTGGAGGTGCTCAGAGGTGCCCCGTGTGAGTAAGTGATACCCACGGCCCACTCACCTGCTGGGCGGTGTCTGCGGTTTTCCTGTTTCAGTCACCGGCACCAGCCAGCTCTGGCCAGTGTAATAGCGTTGATTGTCTTAGTAGACCGTAATTATTTATAATTAGCATTTCAATTCCTGTGAGGAGATTGCTTCTAAATTGCTTGAAAGTAGTCCTTGAGTGTCTTAATTTCCCTCAACAATTCTATTTACTCTGTAATTTTCGGTAAGACGTACAAGAAGTGCATGTATGTGCAGTGCATCAGCCCGCACCTGGGGACGCGAGGGCAGAGCCCTGGGCCTTCCGGCCCTGGCCGCTGGGTTTGCTGGGATGTTGAACTGTGCGGGGGGGGGGGGGTCCATCGGAGAGAGCATTTGGGGGTCTGTCCTTGACTGATGGCTGGAAGGGAGTCTGGGGCCCACTGTATTCTACAGCGAAGAGACACCCCTCCCCAACCCCCGATTTGGTCATTTCTAATGCAAAACTGGAATAGGCTTGTGGTAACTGAGTTCAGCAGGTTCTGAAAACAGCACAGTCAGAAGCTCTCTACACGTGTTTCTCGCGAGATTACAACGCCAGCAGCCCTGACTCCAGCAGCCCACCCCAGTGGGTTAGGGCAAACGAACACCTCTGGTTCCATCTCCTAGATTAACAGGAATGTAGCACAAAGGCCCGTGGCAATTGGAAATGGAGCAGCTCAACACCGCTACAAAATAACGAAGATGTTCATTCATGGAAACATTCGGTACTGGTTATATCTTCCCCCTGGATGTTGGAAGGACGTGCTGAGGCCTGTCTGGGTTTGAGCTGGCAGAGAGGGTCACTCGCTGGGTATCAGTTAATCTCTAGCTGTGTGACAAACCACCATGAATCTTAGCATTGATACCTTAAAATAACCATTTCTTCAGCCCTTGATTCTGGGGGTTGGCAGTTAGTCTGGGCTCAGCTGAGTGGCTCTTCTGCTGGTTTTGGCTGGGTGGCCGGCGCCTGGATTCAGCTGGTGTCAGTGACCTCACTCTCGAGACTGGTGGTTGGCTGGGGTGACAGGTGACTTGCTGCAGCATCCACCGGCTGGCCGTTCATATGGTGGGATCCCAGCTTGCAAAGAGCAAGAAGACAACAAACCCTATCCATATGCAAGAACTTTTAAAGTCACTCCTTTAAAAAAATCCATTTGTTTTTTAATCGTATGTAACATAAATGTATCGTTTTGGCCACTTCTAAGTGTTCAGTTCAGTGGCTTTATTCAGAGCCATGCCTTCCACTACCTTTGCTGCAGTCCCATCGGCCAAAGCAAATTGCAAGAGCATCCCAGGGTCAGGTCTTGGGGGACAAGTCCCCCCTTGATGGTAGGAGCTGAGCATCACTGGGGCTACTTGTGCCTGCTCCCACGGGGGGTCGGGGCAGATGCTAAAGGCCACCTTGGAGGATATGTGGCACTGGTGGCCCTCGCTGTGTGGCTTGCACAGCAAAGATGTCTGATGGGAACGGGGCAGCAGGGGCCTTGGGCGTGGCAGGTAGATGACAGGCGTTTGGATACGGAAATTCAGCCAGTGCTGGAGGCATGAGCCCTGCTCCGCTGTCCTGAGGAACAGGCCCAGCCAGGCCGGTGGCCAGGGTGCCACCGACTGGCCTGGCACTTGGAAAGGCACTCCAGCCTGTTTAGTAGCAGTTATTTCATAGACAGTCGCTTGATGCTGGTTCCCGTTTCCATTTTTTTAAAAAAAGTTTTTAAAAAGATTTTATTTATTTATTTTTAGAGAGAGAGGAGTGGAGGGAGAGAGGGAGAGAAACATGGATCAGCTACCTCTCTTAGGCCCCCAAGTGGGGACCTGGTCCACAACCCAGGCATGTGCCCTGACTGGGAATCGAACCAGTGGCCTTTTGGTTTGCAGGCCGGTGCTCAATCCACTGAGCCACACCAGCCAGGGCCAGTTCTTGTTTTCTTGAGTAATGAGAGTCAAAGGCAGGGCATAGCCCAGTCATGTGCATGGTAAAGGAAGAAGATGGGCAGGAGACAGCCACTTGAGCAGCCCAGGAGGGGGCAGAGTGGGGGATGAGTGTGTCCCCCGAGGCATCTGGTACATGTGGAGGGGCCACAGGGGGACCTTCGAAATCCAAACCTCATCTTCGTCAGGGCAAAAGGGCATTGAAACCACGACCTCTCCATCAGGCAAGTTATAAAACAGGATTGCCGGCCTTGCTATCAGATGGCTTGACTCCCAGGTGCACCTGCTATTTTATTCATTGGGGTTTGATCGTACATCAGCTCGTGTTTGTGCCCAGCAGGGGGCGTGCTCACAGCGACAAGGGTGCACGCCTGGGGCCTGCTGGACCCCAGGGAGGGAGCTGCCTCTGCCCGCAGCACAGCCCATGGCCCACTCTCATTCCGAGTTTGGGGAGCCCACAGCCTTTCCGTATTACCTAAGGAATACATGTGCATTGCAAAAAATATAAAAATAAGGAGAGAGAGAGAGGGAGAATACAACGTCATGTGCCAAGCGTTTAGGGGGCTGTGCCTCCCCAAGCATGCACGGCGAGGCTTGTACTTAACATGTGTTGAGTGGGACGTGTGTTACTTGAAGCTGGTGAGGGCCCATTAAAGTAGTAACTAGGTTAGTTGAGGTCATGGGGTGGGCCCTGATCAACATGACCAGTGTCCTTACAAAAAGAGGAGATGGGGACGCAGACACACACAGAGGGGAGAAGATGGCCGTCTGCACACCGAGGTGAGAGGCCAGCCCCGCCCACAGCCCGCACACTGGCCGCAGAACTCTGGTCCCTGTGACCGTTCCGTTGTTAGGCCACCCGGCCTGCGGCCCTAACAGACCAAGACGTAAAGTCGAGAGAGTGCTGCCCCCTGCAGACCCGCCGCCCAGGGGTCCCCAGGGATGCACTTGGCTGCACAGCCTTCCAGGGGCGAGAGCCTGTTTGCACAGATGGTGGCGGGTGCCTTGCAGGAGCCAGGCACAGCTCAGGGGCCAGGTGGGCACCATCCTTGTGGAGCGCCCATGCTGGGGCCCTGCTGGGGTCACAGGCTAGGAGACAGTCCACAGGAAAACGAGCAGGCTGGCTCGGAGAGCGACAGGACCCCCAGTGGAAGGATGACGCTGGGGAGACTGAGCAGGGGGCGGGGCTGGAAGGTCCCTGGGTGGTGGTGGGGCAGGTGAGGGACGGGGACCAGTGTTTCAGAGAAACCTCGAGGCTTTCCCTGTGCAGATTCACCTGGTGCTCCCAGAGACCTTACGAATGAACCCCAGGGAGGGGGTTCATTAGTGCTTTTTGAACATGCAGTAAACTGAGGCCCAGAACAGCAAGGCGACCAGCTTCACCCGGAAGAACCCTGTCCCTGGAGTGAACCACTTGAGCCACAGTAAGTTCCAGGGGCCTCCTGGGCTGCCCACATCACCCTTTCCCCCAACCACTCTGTGTCCGGAGGCAAAACCCCGAGCCCTGACTTGCCCTGCGGAAAAAAGAGGAACCACGGATGTATTTTGCAACTGTGAGGTTCAGTCTTCAGCCCATCCTGATGCCAATGAATCAGGGCTTGGTGGTTTGTTTGGTTTTTTTTTTTTTTTTTTGGTGTGATGATGTGAATGACGAGGTTAGGGGGCCGGCTGGATGAGAACTGAGGCGGAAAGGGAAGGCGCCGGTGGTCCTGTCTCCTGAGTGTCCACGTGACGCTGGGCCCGTGGCCAGTGCCCTGGGGGTGGGTGGCCCAGTTTTGTTACCAGGGCCGGAGCGAGTGTTGTGCGATCCAAAGGAGCTTATACACGCCTCTCTCTTTTTTTTCCAGAAACAACTCTTCTTCTGTTATTCTGAGTATTTGGATTTTACCCATTTTATTTCCAGTCCAATCATCTTGCGCCTAGGTCTAAATCTCTATGCCTGAGGCATTCAATACCCCTCTGCTCCCCTGAAAAGCCATCGAGCCACCCCTCCCCTTTGTGCTAACCCACTAGGCTATTCGCGTTCTGGGAGCATCTCCTTGATCCCACTAAGAACACTCCTGAGAAATGCCTTTTTCTATTTCTCAGGAGTTAGATGGCCCAGTGTGCCCATGGGTGGGGGGAGGGGGGGCGGTCAGCCTATTCCCACAGGTGTAGCAACACTGAGGTAGAACAGGTGGATTTTTAGAAACAGCATGTACTTTTTTTTCAACCCCAGAGGACATTTGAAAAAAATTATAGTTTTTGCTTGCTGTGTGCATGCATGTGTGAGGTGGGGTGGGCGAGGCAGGGAGAGACTGTCCTTTGAGAGGTCCTGTGTGCTGCGAGTCTCTGGCCCACAGCTCTGTGGACAAGAGCCCGCCCAGGGCAGCTGCTCCCACTTTTACAAGGAGCTTGGAGCATGTCGTGATTGACAGACCCACGGCCTTTGTGTCAGAGGAACGTGCAGGTGCCCAGAGGCCCGCCTCTGTCTGCAGAGTTGGGGTGCAGCCCTGGGTGGGGGAGGGCAGTGTAACGCCTGCGAAAGATACAGGGGCAGGGCTGGGTGGGCAAAGCCTGGGACCGGATGCAGCCGGCAGAGGCTCAGAGCACAGATTGCCTGTTAGGGGCGTCCGGCCCTGGCACCCTGTCTGCTCCAGCTGGCTGGGGCTGCCGGGGGTGGGGCTCAGGCTGTACCCCACAGCCCTGTTCTGGCCCCCCTGCTGCCGCCCTTCAGCCTGCCCTCTGGCCCAGCTGCCCTTGCTCCCGGGCATCCCTGGCTCTTCCGTGGGACTCATGTAAGAGGGTGCTGATGATGGCTCAGTGGCTCTGGGCGAAGCAGGCCCTGTGCTCAGGTCACAGGTCCTCAGGCCCCACAGGGTGACAAGTGCCTACAGCAGGGACTGTGCAGAGCGAGCAGGGCACTGGTGGTTAATGGCGCACCTGCCCTCGCAGCCAGTGCAAGGGCAGCGGGTTCGAGCCCTGCCTGCTCAGCTTCCCCACGTGCCGCATGGCGCCCGCCATCCGTCCTCGGCAGGGCACTGGCTTCTCCTGCTCTCGTGACCTTGACTTGGCCCTCCAGGCTGATCAGGCCAGGCTTCTCTCCAGACCCCTTCTGCATCGCGTCTCTGTGTCCTTAGCTGACAGAGCTGAAGGCTTTCTCAGCAACGCGCTGTCTCCTGAACAATTGCATTTATCACTGTTTTCTTATTACGTGTTAATCAAAAGCAGGTAACATCTCTCCATTTGAGATTAGTGTTCATGGGCCAGACTTAGAAATCTCCGGCGAAGTTGTCTTTAGTTACGGCATATTTTTATATCGTGGGTAAATGTAAAGTTCACTTTAGACTGTTACAAATGCCCGAAGTGGTCCCAGGGTCATGGCCCTCTTGGCCTATTCTCGGGAATCAGAGAGGTCCCAAATGGGAACTTCCTTGTTTTACGGAAAAGGAAACCAAGACGTGAAGGGGTAATGACCTTGTCCAAGGTCACAGTTCAGCTGGAGGCTTGTTCTAAGTTCCCTGGGCAGTGGCGACAGCCTGATATCTGTGCCCAGCTGCCCTGGGAAGCCTTCCCTGGGGTCATCCGCCAGCCAGAGCACTCTCCCGGGACCCACACAGAACCACACCTCTGTGCCCCTGAATGAGCCCTGGTGGGCAGGTTCTCCAGTGAGGGTCTCAGAACTGGAAGAGCCCCTGTGGGCTCCGGGGTGGGCAGCTGCCTGCCATTTGACCTTGGGATCGCCTCTGGGGCTCTGGTTTACTTACCTGAGAAATGGGAGCCCCGCAAGCTTGCTCTAAGAATTAGAAATCTCGAACCAGGTGTCCCTCCCCCAGGGCCAGGCTCACACTCATGATGGCACTTAAATGCTATGCTCCTTCTCATTCACGGCAGACATCCCCTCACTCTATAAATCTGTGTCACCAACACTCCAGGCAAGAATTGTCCTTTCCCCATTTTAACTTAGGCAACTGGGGGCCCGAGTTTCTCTCCTAATAAGAAAGCATCAGTCACTGCTGGGGTCAGGAGAAGCTCCGGCCCTGTGGCCGAGGCAGGGGGCTCTGCCGCCAGCTGTATTCTGCTGGGAAAGCTAGGCAGCTTTGCTGTGCCTCAGTTTCCACAACTGTAAAATGGACGCCTACAGTCTCTACCCCAGGCCTTGTTTCCATAAGTAGCTGAAATGCACGCACATAATAGGTGCATCTCAACACACCTGAGCGATGATGACCCCGTTCCCATCAGTCCGAGCAGCTGAGGGCTGGCTGGCAGACTTCCAAGTTCCGCTGCCATGTTTACTCGGTTCCTATGTTCAGAGGAGCTTGTCCAGAGGCCAATTCCTGCTCGGGTGGGGTACGAGTGGTCATAGATTCTGACCCAATAGAGACTGGCTCGTACTGATGGCAGTTTACACTGTGGAGACCAAGGCAGTGTTTTGTTGTTTTTTTTTTCTGATATAAAAGCTCCAAGTAACATAAAGAGGCCATCAAATATCTAAATGATGAGGTGCTCTTTAATTAGCTTTAACAAGTAATTATAAACATGTGTGCACGTGATAAACTTGACCTGACATCACCGCCTAGCGCGCAGCCGAGGCTCCCTTCCCTCTGCCCAGGCAGACACACGTGGGGGCAGGGCTCACCCTTCCCGAAGTTCGCTGCACATGTGGACCCGTGCCCTGCTTTCTGATACGGGAAGGGGTCACGGCACCCCCCGTCGCTCTGCCTCTTCTCTCTAGTTTTAACTTACGTCTTGGGGGTTATGTAATAGCATGCACGAGGTTGCCGCATTAAGTTTATGTAGTGTTTTAAAGTAAACATACTATTCAATGACTATTCCGGAGTGTATTTAACCAGGTCTCTGTGGGTTGTTTGCAGGGTTCCCGGGATTCCGTGCTGTTCCCCTGCACACACCTGCCGGAGCTGGTGGGGTCCATCTGCAGGACGGATGACTGGAAGTGGCTGGGCAGGGTCCGAGGTTTTACAAACGTTCCATTTCCATGAACATTACAAACCATGGCTTTTTATTTCAACAATAAGGGACTTGTGAGTAGAGCAGGTGCATGTACGTTTATTTTAGTCTAGGTGTTTTGTGAAATAATTCGACGAGGCTTCAAATCAGGCACAGCCAACAGTAACCCTGCACCTGGTGTTTTTAAATAGCTCTCAGATGAAACTTGTTCAAGCTCCAGAGGAACAGGTGGCCCTGAGGCCCTGAGCAGGCGTCAGGTCACGTCCAGGTATCAGGTAGAGAAAGCCACATGAAGATGACCCTCTGCAGTAGCCATCGGTTGACAAGGCCGTCTGGGGACAGTCCTGTGAGCAGCTCCCTCTGCCGGCTCAGCCGCAGGGCAGGCGCCCTGCTGGGATGCAGAAACCTCCCACCCGGCCACCCCCCCACCCCCGCCCCTTGGCCAGGACAGGAGAGGACAGGGGTCAGCGACCACAGGCAAGCGGCTGGCCTAGGGGTCAGTGACCACATACAAGCGGCTGGGCTAACGAGGCCAATTCAGGGCCATTGCCACCCCTCCCCCAGTGGGGGAACTTCCTCCAGGGTCAAAAACCAATACAACGTTGCAAGCCGGTGTCAACTATAAGTCAGAGGACACCGCGCACACGTGGGTCTGAAAGTCGATCCTCCAGAGGAGCCAAGGCTCCCAGGACGCTCCCCACCGGGCCACCACCCGCGCGGTGAACCTCAGACCGCCACCTGGATTCGGGAGGGGGAGCTCATGCCTGGAAACACCCCCAGTGCCCTCAGGCGATTTTCCCAGGGAGGCAGGGGGGTCTAGGAGGGGTTGCAGGGCCCACCGTGCCATCTCCCTGCCCCCGTCTGCCTGACCCCTCCCACCACGCTGTGCCCCTGGCCCTAAGGCAGGTTAACGGCGCCCGTGCCCCCGCAGCCTCCCGTCCCTGCGCCCCTAATCAGGCCCCTCCACGGACCTCGCTAGTCCCACATCCCACGTGGCCCTCCTCCCGGATCCCGGCGTTCCTCCTGCCCGCGTGTCCGTTATAGGGCCCGGCAGGTCCCTTCTCAGCCGGCGCCCGCCCTGCCCCCACCCCACGCCGTGCCCCTCCACGTTTCCTTTCCCGCGTGCTCCCCAGTACTGTACGCCCCCTGTCCCCCTGAGTGCTCCCCTGTCCCCTGGCGTGAAGCCCCTGCGTGTCTCCTGTTCCCCCCACGGCGTGTCCCGTGTCGCCCCCCCCCCCACCCGCCGCCGCGTGTCCCCCGCCCCGCGCGCCGGCGGAACTGTGGGATCGGCGCGCACAGGAAGTGTCGGGGCGGCGCGGCCGAGGGCGGAGGGCGGCGGGCCGGGCGGGGGGATGGGGGCCGGGGGCGGCGGGCGCCGCACTCGCTGAGGCCCGACGCAGGGCCGGGCGCCCAGGGCCAGAGCGCAGGCCGGAGCGGCCCGGAGGCAACGCCGGGGCCACGCGCGCGACGAGCAGGTGAGCGGCGCGGCCGCTGCGGAGGTCGGGTCCCCATTCGGCCGCCGGAGGTCGGCCCCCAGCCCCGCCGCCTGAGGTCGCCCCCTCCCGCCCCGGCCCCGCCGCAGTGGGCCAGCAGCGCGCCTCCGGCCGTGGGGCCTGCGGGACGACGGGGCTGAGGGGTCGCGGCCCAGGTCCCTCCCCGGCCCCACCACCCCCGTCCTCCCCGGGGCCTTGCCCAGCAGAGGCCCAGGCCACTTTCCCACCTGCCTGCCGCGGCCGCGGCCGCTGCACCGAGTGCGCTGGGCCCAGGGAGGGGGCACCCCAGGCGGGCCTGGCGGCTGGCCAGAGGGTGCGCCACCCCCTCCCCTCACCCCGGACTTGGAGGGGTGGAGGCTGTGCTCCATCGTGGATGCCACGCGCCCCCACCCCTTCCCTTGTGGACAAAGCTGGTGACCCGGGACCCGCGGGGGTGTACCCCTCCTCCCTGACCCAGCACGCGGCGCCCGGGGTTGGTTTCACTCTTTGCGGGCTGGCGGGGGTGGGGGGGTGGGGGGGTGCGGGATGGCGGGGGGAGGGCCGCAGGTGTACTGCAAGGGAGGGGCATGCTGAGTTTCTGTTTGGACCAAAGGCTGACTATGAATTTCCAGGGTTCCAGTCAGGTGATGGGTCCACAATCCCAGAGCCCTGGGGAGGAAGCCACCCCCACCCCAGGGCCATCCAAAGCACCTGGGACCCTTTGAGCTTCAGATCCCCAGGACCAGAGGGTGATTAGCAGTTGGTGCTACCTTGAAAAATTGTGCAGTTTTTTTTTTAAACTTCGAGAGAAGTTCAGTGACATAGGAAAAATGCTTTTTTAATAAATGGCTTCCCAGGCCTTTTCTTTCTTTTTAAAGCATAATGTTAAGTCTTGTCTAAAGAAATACTTGAGCAGTTGGGTGTCTTTTCATAGGAAATATGATCTATGAGAAGGAAAACTGAGGGCTGTTGGCCTTGAGACAGGTTGGAAGGAGAAGTGGCCACTTACACTGAAAGTGAAAATCATCCCAGAGAGGGCCCAGATCCGTGAGAGGAGCGGGCGTTGATGGGCCGGGTGGTCACCTCCAACCCAGAAGGCCCCCTCTGCATGCTCAGTTACAGCCCTGCAGGCCGGCCGTGCTCATCTGGGGGTTGCTCATCAACGTTCTTCCTTTAAGAGCTTCCTAAGAGGTCTTGGTCAGACCCTGGACATTCTCTCATTTGATCACTTTCTTTCTGTTCCCTGCCCCCTGCTCTGTCCCTCCCGTTCTCCCCACCCCCTCCCCTAAGTTTCAGAGTTAGCCTGTTACACAGTCCACTTCTGTATCCATTTTTTTTGGTGAAGCTCACACATTGTCTGGATTACATTGTTTAAAAAAGAAGGTGCATGTGACTGACATTCAGCATGCGCAGGGCCTCTGCTTGGCCTGGGGAGGTGTAGGTGCCTCGACGTTTTGAACCAAACTTCATGTGCTCGGCTGGAGCCCCTGGTCACCCCACCTGCGGGGGCCCTGCCTGGGCGTCTCTGCCAAGAAGTCTGCTCTCAGCAGTCGCCTGCAGTGTTTGCAAGAGCAGGGCCCAGGTCAGCACTGTGGATGGTGCAGGCGGACTCAGGAGGGGTCCTCGAATTCCGGAGTCCTGGTTCTAGAAGCTGCCCTGGGCAATGGAGGGGGGTGGGTGCTGCCGCTGCCCCTGGGCTGGCCGGCCCACTTGCTGTCAGGGATCCTCCCTATGTGTGTGCTCCCACTGGCGTGCCAGGGCAACGGAGGTAAACTGGAAGTTGTTTTATTTTGGAAGTTAGAAAAAGAGCATCCGCCAAAGTGACCGTTTTCACTCCTCCTTCCCCATTAACTAGCAGGGAGTCCTGATGCACACTGGGTTAGCCCCTGGCATGGGTTACCTCTGATCAGACTTTGTTCTTGTACAGAGTGGTCTGTGAAAACAGTGAGAGTCAGTTACCTGCTGAAGGTCAGATCAGCGTGGTGAGAATTTAATCTAAGCTTCATGGACTCTCGTCTTCTCAGACCCATCAGTCTGCTAGAAGTCGGTAACCTTTGTCTCCGCTTATATCAGGGTGGGAGGGAACCGTGGAAATCCTTACAAACAAGGGAAATGAAAAACACGTGTTTGAGAAGAGCCAGGTTTACTGGGGCTTTGGCAGGGAGGGTCTGGGTAATTTGTCCGGTCACATTGGACCCCTAAACACACATCTCCCATTGACCTTCAGCCTGACTTAATGGGAAGCCCGGGAGGGGGCTGGCCCCTCACTGTAGCAATTTGCCCCTTGTCACTGTCAGCGCACCTGTGGGAAAAGCAATGGCTGCTGTTCCCATCCTTGTCTGCGCTCTCTGGCCTTGTCAAAAGCTCTTAATATTTTACTGTTACAAGCTGCGGCTGATTGATGTTGAGAGAGCAAAGCACTGGGCAGATTGGTTACATTTGTTTTCTTTTTGAACGGTTTGTGTGTCTGAGATCTTTATTGCTTAGTCTTCTCATTAAGAAAATTTACAGTGCAGTAAATTTTGTAAGACGGTTGCTAAGAAATTTATGGGTTTTACTTTGGTAAATTATTGTTTGGTCAACTGAAGAATGCTTGAAGTTTTAAATGGGTTGTTTCCAACTGCACAGCGGAAGGATTGTGACTGACCTGTCGTTCCTAAAACCACTTGACGATCATTTTAAAATTAACCCTAAGTTACTAATTTTAAAATGCTGCATTTTAGGCAAACGCAGTAGTGGTTCATCCTCTGACAGCCTTTCATCTAGTTAGTTGGAAGAATTCGCCGTGTTTGATTCTCTTTATCGAGCAAGGTGCTGGAGACCGAAACACCGATGACCTCGGGGGCCGTCCGCGTGTTTGTCTGCAGGTGGCAGCGGAGTGGAGGGGAGGGGAAAGTTGGCTAAGTGCTCACCGCGGGGCTGAAGTCTCTGAGTGGCCCTGGGCCCTGCGGCGGCCCTGGCCAGGTGTTTTCCCCGGGAGCCAGACGGGTTGCAGAGACATGTTAGAGGCTAGTGTCGCCAAACTGAAAGAAACACGTGTCCTTGGACATGTGACAGGCAGAGTTCTTCCTGGCCAAGCGCTTTGCGTTGTGGAGGATTGACAGCCGAAGCTGGGTGCCCCTGCCTGGGCGGCGTGGCCTGTCCCCGGGCGACTCGGCCAGCCATGCATCATTCATGTGCGGCGTCTGGATTCCTCCCTGAAAGTGGGAGGATGGAGCCAGCCACGAAGAACGGCAGTGACGGCTTCCAGCACAAGTGGCAGTGAATGCTGCTGGCAGGGGGCCCTTGCCCGGACCCGTGGCTCACAAGGACCCGCTGCCCTGTGGGCGCCAGCCAGGCGAGGGGCTGGGTCCCGGAACGCCAGAGGTGGCGGCTTCCTCTCTTCATCACGTGGTGTGGTGACCTGAAAACTTTCCAAGTATGTGCCACCATGAAACGTGTCCCCTCCTGCGTAATTTAGGCTTTGTGTGTTCATAACAACAGCTATAATTCTTGCAACTGTCAGGCATTTTATGTGCTTATTTTGTTGTTTAATTTCAAAACGGCACTGTAAGGACAGTGGTGTTGCCCCATTACCCAGGGGAGAGGCTGAGGCGGGTGAGCTGGGCCAGGCTCGCTCAGAGAGTGAGCGGTGAATCTAGATCGCAGATGGAGGTGTGATTGAATCCCAATCTCCCTGATGCTCGGAAAACTCAGTGTCTGAAAAGCCTGCGTTTTAGAAACCGAGACTGAGCAACTGGCCTCACAGAAGTGTTCCTTCACGAACCCCTCACTTGCAGAGGGCTGTACGTAGTGGGCGGGGTCAGGAGAGCCCGTCTGAGATGATAGAAAAAGGCACCAACGTTGCATCGTTGCATCAGGAAGAATAGAAACTCCCTTTATGCAAATTCATTGTGCTCAGCTCTCCATGAGGTAGCAGGTAGGACGAAAGTGAAGAACTGTCCATTAACAGAAGAAATTGCTGATGATTGAGTGAACCTCTCCATAGACTGATTTCACATCTAGACGGTGTCCGAGTCTAATTGGAGTGATTGATTGAATGATGGAATGTACCTTTGATTAGGAAGATGCACGTAATCCTTATGTTCAGAGAGAAATCACTCAATTGATAGATGTTGCAAAATACGGTCCGATAGCAGGACTTTTTGCCAAATTTTCTTATGCGAAGGCTGCCTCATTGTGGGTTCTTCAGGGGGTGGGTGTCAAGGAGGGAAGGGTCCGGAGGTTTGTGGGGATCCGCTGTGGAGGCTGAAGGGGGAGGGCAAGAGGAGGCAGGGAGCCCTTGGCCCGCCATGCTGCTGTGACCCCTCGAGGGGACCAGGGAGGGTGGAGGCCTGGGGAGGGGCCTCTGCCCCCGGTCTCTAGGCCAGGACGCAGCCCACCCCAGGAGCCCCGCATCCCTCAGGCCCAGCCCTGCACGTGTGCCCCTGTCTGAGCTCCCTGTGGGGGATCCCGGAGGCTGGAGGCTCCCCTCCCACCGTGCGTCTGGTCCTCTCACTGGGGTCTGAGTGACAGAGCTCCGTGGCTTCCTCAGAGACAAGGTTTAGTGACCCGGTAATCCACGAAAACGGATGGGCACAGTGGAAATAATCTCAGCTGTTAGCAGTCACAGGCATTGGTGACGTTCGGTTTGGCTTTAGAGAAACCCATGCTTAGGGCAGGTCTCCTTGGGCTGACACTTGGCCCCTTCCTGCGCTGTTCGAGTGTCCCGGCGAAAGAAGCGGGTGCTTCCAGACAGGTGACAGAGATCGGCACGCACATGTCACCATGTAAACATCATTTCTGTTTTCCGTGAACAAAGCTAGTCTATGTGAAAGTCTCCAATGCAGATCCCAACAGGGGCTGGGCAGGAAGGTAAGCCAGCCACACGCAGAGACGGCCGTGCGGTCGTGAGAGGCTCCTGAGCGCCTCTCCTCCGGCCCACCACCTGACCCAGCCCTGACCCCCAGCCGACAGGACCAGGCGGGTGCGGGCCCAGAGCTGACGGGTCTCTGGCCTGCTGTGACAAGCCAGAAATCTGGGTTTTATACGCAAGTCGTTTTAACAGACCATACAGGCAAATCAAAAATGCTCCTGCTTGAGTCCGGCCTGTAGGCCTCTATTTTTACAACCTCTGGTCTAAAATATTTGCTTCATTGTTTGAAACAAAGTAGCCGAGCTAATTGATGGGGATAAAACTAGCACGTCCCAGATACATACAAGAGATGAAGGAAACAATAGCAGAAACCTGCGCCCTTCCCTGCAGGTGGAAACCAAGGAGCTGTCCCGTCCTGTCACACTCGGCAGCTGGAAACGGGATGGGGTTCTGGGGTGACAGGTGGAGGAGAGGGAGGACGCTGCCAAGAGCAGGTTGGTCGGGGAACGAGGGGACGCCAGGGTTCTGGGAGCGCGCAGGAGTGCTCCTGGTCGCTCCGGTCGGTATGAAGACGTTCCCAAAAGGTGCCCACTGGTTCGGCGGCAGGCACTCCTGGTCTCGGTCGGTTTCGGCTGCCGCCTGTCGGTGCACGTGGAGCGTCCTGCACACCGGGCAGTGGTGCGGACACACTAGAATTCACACGGTGGTGCCGGGCTGTTTCCCGGACGCCTGTCCCCAGATGCACAGCCCCCCATGGTGTGCACGGTGGGCCCTGGGGCTCGTCAGCACCTGCTGTTGTCACTGATTTTTGCCAATAGGATGAATGCAAACATCGTGTCTTAGCTGTGGCTTTGCTTCCTCCTTGGGGACGAGGACGCTGAGCATCTGCCCTCAGCTGTGGGCCACGAGTGTTTCCTCCTCTGTGATTCCCTCGCCCACTCCCACGGGGCCGTGTGGTTTTCGTTTGGATTCCTGACATGTAGTTCTATTTGCCGTGCTTCCTCATGCAGTTGTGACACTAATCCTGTGTTGTAACGTGTGCATCACATGCCTTTTCCCCATCATGTCTAATTTTTTTTTTACTTTATCCTGATGAATAGAAATTCTTAATTTAATGTAGAGTTAAACCTTTGCTTTATGGGCAATGCCTTGTGAGTGTCGCTAAGAAGTTCTTCCCCACCCTGGGGTCTCCCGTATTTTCTCGTAGAAGTTTTTGAGTTTGCCTTCCACCCTGAAGTCCTTGTGCCCCTGCAGCTGACTGTGTGTGGTAGAAGTGCGGAGCTCGGCTCTCTCCTGTCCCCACACCAGTCCTCAGCTAGTGGTCCCCTGCCCCTGCTGACCCACAGTGTCCAGGCCCCCTCCGCCTGGTTGTCTGTCCCACTGGTCGGTGCGTCTGCGTGGGCAGCACCCTGCCGCTCAGCTCTCCGCCTGCCCTGCCGTCTGGACATCCTTCCCCGGGTCTCAGAGCCTGGCTGTTCTTGCTCTTTGCTTTCCTGCGTAAGTGTTAAAATCGGCTTGTCAAGTGTCGTGAAAAACTGTGTCAGCATTTCGTTTGAAATGACATTGACTCTGTAGATCTGTTTGGGGGCGTTTTTCATCCTCATGCTCTTCAGCCGTCCTGCAGTGAACAGGAGGGCATATGTCTCCGTTAATGAGGATCTTACGTGACCTGCAGTTAGGCTCCGTAACAGTCCACACACTGTCTTAGACTCTACGGCGAGATTTCCCTCCGGGCACCCTTATTGTTTCTGTTTGCGTTTGTAAGTGGTGTATTGTTTCTGTTGCGTTTAGTGTTTATTTTTATTTATTTATTTATTTTCAGAGAGAAAGGGAGTGAGGAGGAAAGGGAGGGAAACATCAGTGTGTGGTTGCCTCTTGTGCGCCCCCCAGTGGGGACCTGGCCCACAACCCAGGCACGTGCCCTGACTGGGAATTGAACCGGCGACCCTGTGGTTCGCAGGCCGGCACTCCATGCACTGGGCCACACCAGCCAGGGCTAAAGTTTAGTTTTAAACTTTAACTCCTCGTTGGTGTTGCACAGAAAGTCACCTTAGCAGTCTCAGTTTCTTATCACTGATTTGTACATCTCTGGGGTTTTCTGCGCGGACATCTGCATCATCTGGGAATGGTGGTGGCTCTGTTTTGTCCTCGTGCCTTTAACGCCCTTCCTTCCCTTTTACTGCCTGGGCCTTACAGTGCTGCTGAGCGGAAGCGTGATAGGGCGTTCTCGTCTCGTTCCCCTTGCTGTGCGGGTGTAAGCACAGGTGTTTGGCTCTGCATTGCCCCGTCGCTCCTGTCTGCGTTAGAGGTGGATAGAGGGAGAGAAACACAAAGAGATTAAAGACGTACCTCCGTGGGTCACCAGGGACGTGCCAAAGTTCAGCCACAGGGAGGCGCTGGCCTGCCCACCAGGGTGGCTCAAAGGTAAGCCTGCCTCCGCCCAGCGCTTCAGAGACCTCGGGCTGGATCTGCAGAAGAGGCTGTCTGGTGAGCAGGCCTGACCTGGGGCACGTGTCAGGACCCTGGGCCGGACGGCCACCACGGCTCTTTACCGTAGGCGTGTCCTGGGGAGAACAACGTGGCCCATGGGCTCTGTCTGGAAAAAGTGCAGCCACTGTTAATGACAGTGTTTTACTAACATCCATGTTAGTAAACATCCGTGTAGCATCCATGTAACATGTGTAACATCCATGTAGCCTGGCAGCCAAGGAGAGTGGACTGGAATGTGCATGTGTGAACAAGGATGACGTCACTATGCTGGTCAGTGGGGGCAGTAGGTGCCACTGAGTGAACATGTGCACTGTGTGGCTGTCGCATTCAAAATGACTGTGCTAATAGAGCAACGAATCTGCATCAGATTTTGCATTAAGCTTGAATATTCCTCTGTGGAAACTACTCAGATGATTCAGGAGGCTACGGCTACGGGAAACTGGTGATTGGCAGCTTCGTCATGACGACACATCTGCCCACGCACCAAAGTCTCATGCAGAGTGTTTTGGTGAAACGTCAAACCACCCAGGTGACTCTGCCCCCCTGCAGCCCAGATTTGGTGCCCTGTGACTTCTGGCTTTTCCCAAAACTAAAATCACCTTTGAAAGGGAAGAGATTTCAGACCATCGATGAGATTCAGGAAAATACGACGGGGCAGCTCATGGCGATTGGGAGAGCTGTGTGAGGCCCCAAGGTGTCTACTTGGAAGGGGACTGAGAATCCATTGTCCCATGTACAGTGTTTCTTGTATCTTCTTCAATAAATGTCTCTATTTTTCATAGTACATGGCTGGATACCTTCTGGAGAGACCTCGTATATGCACAATGGAATATTATTTCAAATAGAATTCACACGATGGGAAGGAGACGAAGTAGCTGCAGCCGTGGGTGGCAGGTGTCTGCGGATCTTGCAGGTGTGCCAAGCGAAGGGCGAGAGGCAGGGATGTGCGCACGACCTGATCTGAAGCGCAGAAGCAGGTGAAACCAGGGCGTGCTGCCCGGGGTCGGGGTGGGCCCAGGGGCACACTGGGGGCGGGAAGGGAGCAGGCCAGGCCTTCCAGGGGCGCTGGGAGTGCAGTCTGTCCTGAGCCAGGAATTGGTTACATGGGTGTGTTTGGTTTGTGAAAGTTTAGGCTGTGCATTTAAGGTGTGTGCACTTTTCTAAGTGTATATTATACTTGAAAAAAAAATGTTAAAGAGACAACGGCAGACACAGCAGGCCGGCAGGAGTCCAGCGTCTGTGCCAATAACCTCGTGAACCACATGTGCGCAATCAGGAAACCCAGAGAGTGTGGCCGGCAGCGATTGAGGCCGCCGCCCCGGGACGCTGCGCTCCGGCGGAAGAGCGGACTGGGTGCAGACGGGCCCTGTGCCGCCTGGGATGGGGACCCAGACAGAGAGACCCCTCCTAGCAAACGTGGGCAGCCGAGAGGGGGTCACCCCTCAAGGGAAGAAAGGCAGGTGGCTGGTGACTCTCCCACAGCACGTTGAATGCCCGTCACACCCCGAAGGGCCTCAGGAGAGAAAGGGGTGGGTGCCAGCCCACCTCGAGACAACGGTGAGTCCGGCGACGTGCCGGTCGGTGGTGGGGACGGGCGCACGGGTGCCAGGTTGGTGGCAAAGGGCTGCGGAGGTGGCAGGTGCTGTGCTGTGGGCACAACCGATGTGAGAAGGGAGGGGACAGGAGAGTGGGCCTGGCTGTGTGGCCCAGAATCGGGGCCTATAGAGCTTGCCGTGGCAGCTAGCGCCTTTCGGGGCTTCCCGAAAGAGAAAGCGAAAGTCACAGTCTTTCTAACCCTGGTCTCGGAGGTGAGCTTCCATTCCTCGTGCTGCGAGCCAGTCGGTCACCACGTGAGGGTGCGACCCCGGGGCGTCACCTCAGAGCTGCCTCCCACCGTCAGCTCCTGCGCCTAACAGTGAGTCCCCCTTTTCATTCCTCGGGTGGCTGTTGCCCCCCTTTCTCCCCCCTCACCCCAGCAGAGGGTGGGCTGCTGTGCTGTGGAGGCGGCTCCCCCATCCCCTCCCCCCGCCTCCGCGTGGTTGGTTTCTGCTGTCCACGCCCCTCGAGTTTATCCTGTGGTTCTCTCTCTGGGTTACTGAGTTGAAAGCTTAACTCTTTTTTATTTTCCCCGAGCAGAGTCCCTTAGTTGTCAGACTGCATATATACCATAAGCCTGTAAGGCTGCGCCTGCCCTTCTGGGTCCCGCTGAACATGGCGGGGCCAGGCCTTCCGTGCGGGGCGACCTCGTTGTTCGGTTCTCGGCACTTAGAATTTTCTGGCGTTATTCTTCTGTGACCCATGACGGCGGTAGGAGACATTTTTATTTTCTAAGCGAGTGGGGATTTTAGGTTAATTTTTAACTCCAGCTGCCTCGTGGGCACAGGCCACGGTCTGCGTGGCACTGGCTCTGGTTTCGAGACTTGCATTGTATCCCGTCACTGTGTCTGGCTTCCTTCTGGTGCCGTCGGGGAGCCGGTGGCCAGTCCTTGCTGAGCGGGCAGTGTGCTCCCTCCCTGGCTGCTCCCAGAACCTCTTGGCCCCGGTGTTCTTCAGTCTTACTGTGTGTGGCGTCTCGGAGTGGATTTCTTTTAGTTTTTTTGTTTTGTTTTTTATCCTCACCTGAGCACAGTTTTAAAAATTGCTTTTACAGAGAGAGGAAGGGAGAGGGAGGAACATCGATGTGAGAAAGAAGCATCGATTTGTTGCTCCCCTGTGCACGCACAGACCGGGAACCAGTGCCCAGACCAGGGTCACAGGCACCTGTGCCTGGACAGGAGTGGAACCTGCAGCCTAGGCATGTGCCTGCACTGGGAATCAAACCCTCAACCTTTCAGTTACAGGACAAGGCTCCAACCAACTGAGCCACACTGGCGAAGCATAGAGTTATTTTGCTTTGGATTCATTATGCTTCCTGAGGACAAACTTTGTGTCTTTTAGCAGTTCTGGAAAACTTTGAGGCACAATTTTGCTGCCTTTTGCCTCCTACCTTGCACTCCACTTATACTACCCTCCAAGCCTCTCAATCTTTTATTCTTATAGTTTAGTCATTTTTTTTTTTTTTTTTGCTGCATTCTCAGTAATTTCTTTGGCTTTCTTTTCCAGTTTCCCAGCCCTATCTTCATCTCTGTCTAATCTGGTATTTAACCTGTTTATTCAACTTTTCATGTCAGTGATTGCATTTTTCATTCTTAAAAGTTCTCTTTGGTTCTTTCCAAATCTACATTTTCTTTTGCTTCATGATCTTTGCGTGTATTTCAGTTTCCTCTTTTATCTCTAAATGTACTTATTTTATACACTGCAACTGATGATACCAAAATAATAATACCAGACGTAATACCAAAGTCTAAATTTCTTGGGGGTTGCATTCCATTGCTTGTTCTGCTGCCCATCACTTCTAAGCTCGTCTCCCACGTGCTCTGTAACTTCGGGCTGCAGACTGTAAATTTGGGGGAGCTTTGTGTGCAGGTTCCTGTGGGGCTCGTGGAGCAAAGCCCCCCGGAGAGGCTGGGCTTCTACGAGGAGCCCAGGAGAGGGACTGAGCTGGAACCACTTTAGGTTAATTTTCTGGAGTCACAAAGGGGACTTCCAAAGATGGAATTGACAGCAGGAAAACAACCCCAAAGTAAAACTCCCAGACTGAAGAGATTGCTAGCGGTTGGGTGAACCTGTAGAAATCGTGACGAATAAAGCAACAATGAGAGGTGAAGGAATGCCGTAGACGTAGGTCTCGAGGACTAACGTGAGTGACTGACTTGGGGGAAATGGCCTGGCCTAAGAGTGCCAGGTGAGGGAGACAAATGCCATGCCCCGGCGTTCGAAGCTGGGAAGCCCCTCGCACGCCCGGGACATCAGCACAACTGCTTTGACCAGTTCAGGACACTGCTGCAAAACGTGTCTCAGATTTCGTCCTCAGTGAACTTGACTTTGTGTGACTTCTCTCCCATCTGCACAACAGGTGATTTCTGCCGTCTTAGAGCAGGCGGACTACGTCACTATGTAAAGTTTTCTGCAGATGACTTTTCTTTTGCGGCTGAAAAACTACCGTGTGTATGCAATATGTGGTGCGTAGCAGCCACAGAGAGCATGATTTTTTAAAGAGGTGGTTAACAGTAATGAGTTAAAGAGTGTGATTTGTGGGGGGAGATGATCATGACATCGTAGTATGTCAAATCTCGAAACTGGAAAGTCAATGGGAAGGAAATGATGATTAGGAGCCAAACGGTGTAATTCATGGGGCTCCATCTGTCCATGGTTGTCATCCTGCTGGGGGTCTTCCATCCCCCCTTGTTATTTGATTTCCTGCAGGGTGGTGGTCCCAACTCTGCCTCCCTGCTCGGTTCTGATTCCTGAACCCCAGGCCCGCAGACTCCACGCAGCTTTTCTTGTGCTAGGCCCCCGGTGGCCGCAGGCGCTCTCCTGCCCTTCCCACTGGCATCCCCGAGCCTTCCTCCCGTCTTCCTGTCTCCTGCAGCGAAGTCACTGTCCACTGGGATCTCAGTCAGACCCCTGGGATGTGCCTGTGACCCGCTTTCCTCTGTGTCCCCCACTCCCACCCCCGTCCACTCATGGGCTGAACCACGTTGATTCCACTCCCCACGCCCTGTGCTTAAACGCCACCCCCGGCCCCGGGACGGGCCGCACTCGGGGACTCCAGTCCCCGCTGAAGGCCTCAGTGCCCAGTTCCGCCCCCATCAATGTGTCCCCTGCGGTGAATCCGAAGTTGTATTTCAATAGCCCAGATTCGGTCCCTGCCACCCCGGCTCTACTCCCCTGTGGTGACGCTCCGTGGATGCCCTCTTCTTCCCCTCACACCACTCTCCCGCCACAGCCGGGCTTCAGGCTCCTCCCTGGGCCGAGTCTGCCCTGGACCTTGGCACGCCTTTCTCCGAACACTCTTTCCCCCTTTGCCGGGTGAATTCCTGCTCATCCTCCAACTCGGCTGTCTCCTTGCTGGGAGGCGTTTTCCTATCCTGAGTGTGAGTGAGGACGCGCTCACACGCACACGCACACACACACGCACACACGCTATTTAACACTGGGGCGGACTCACTTCTTGCATGCTCTCTTTGTGGCTCACGTTCTTCAGTTCACGGCACGCAGCTGAGCTTTGCCACTTGCCCCTGTCCCTGGGCGAAGGCCCGAGGGTTACACTTGACTCCCTGTCTGGAGGTTGGTGTGTGCAGCCAGCCCTGCTGATGGGCGCTGAAGCTCTCTCCCCGCCCCCAGTACCGACAGGGCGGCTGGCCTTGTCCGGTGCAGCCCTGGTCAGCCTTCCGAGGGCAGTTCTGCGGGTGGACTGCTGATCGGAGGGCCTGCACGTTCAGAAGACTCCAGGCCCGTGTTGCCACCTTACCCTCTGAAAGGCTCACGCTCATCCCTGTGGCACTGGAAAGAATGACACTCTTCTAGGGGCTTACTACTTTTTTTCATTTCTGTTTACTTTCTCATGTTCCAATCCAATATGCTAAGATGTCACATTGCTGCATCTCGCTGTGAAATGCGACAGTGGCATAATCGATTCTATTAAGGCCAGCTGTACAAATAGATGGTGGGTGACTCTCCCCTGCGGAGGTGCTGGGGTGAACATAGGCTTGAGGCCAAGGTCACGGGTGACTGTGGCTCCAGCAGGTGACTTCCCCCCTCCAGGTCATGGCCTCTGCTCCTCTTCTGATTTCCCCCCAGAGCCTCTGAGGCTGGGCAAGGTCACGTGTGAAAGTGCTCTGTGAAGAGGTGTGTACATATGACACCTCATAGGTGTCAGAGGCGGGATGGAGAAGGGGCCTCACACGTGGTGGTGTGTGGTGAGTCCCAGCCAGCCTGCCCCTGGGGTGACAGCACTTAGGAAAAATGTGACTCAGATTGGTGCGTGCCACAGTGAGAAGGACGCAAGCACAGAGGCAGGGCTGAGCTCCGCACAGGTGGCTGGGAGCCCTTGGACACCTGACAAGGGTCCCACTTGCCCCTCACGCTGGTCTTGGCCCTCCTATTCTCCCCTTGGGTGCAGACGAAGGGGACCGTGGTTTTGTCCACCCCTAACACTGTTTGTTCTGGACGGAGCATGGGGGCATTACAGCCGAGCGTCTCGCGGTGTCTGGTGCAGCTCTGGGACACGGCAGCGGCCCCTGTGTTGGCATTAGCTGTGCTACCCACCTGCACCCACACTGGGTGTCCGCCTGTCTTCACCGCACAGGGCTGCGTTTCTGTGCCAGCTCTGGACTGCCTTGTTGCTGAATCATGTCATGGCTCAGCATATCTGAGAGTGGCATCTCTTCTTCCCATTAAAGCCAGCAGTCTGAGAGTAGCAGCGGTTACTGGGCATCAAGTTCACTTTGTGGCAGCTGGGTGACTGATTGGCGGGAACAGGTAAGGCTCCTGGTCCCTCCGGTCCCATGTCCTTTCCTCTGGGTGTGAGGGCTGTGTCTGGAAGACACAGGGGTGTCCAGGGCTGTATCCCCGGACGAAAGCTACACTCGGGACTGTGCAGGGTGTGACTTCATGTTCAGGCCCCCGGCTGGCTCTGCCGTCCGGGAGGCTGACGGGCTCAGAGTGGGTAACCGTTCCTTCTCAGCCACTTTGTCTATTGCCACCTGCCTGTGGGGGAGGGGGCCACATATACATCCATGGCCTTTTTGAAAATTAGTTTTAAAACTTGCCATCACATTTAGGGTAGGACAGGTTTATTTAACAACAACGATTTTGCCAGTCTCTCTTTTTATTCCCACTCACACATCCGCCAGATAAAAACACGGCCGGCAGGTGGAGGGGGCCCCGGGCCTGCCCCAGGCACAGCATGGAGTCAGCAGCGGCCCCCTGAGCATTTCAGATAAGCTTTGTTTGACGTGGCGTTTAACTCGGCACTTGTGACAAGGAGTATGTTAGCTGTGCACGGCGGGTTACCAGGCCAGTGGTTTGATGACAGAGCTGACCCTCCCTAACCGGGGGGGGGGGGGGGGGGGGGGG
>CM052539.1:184593009-184654956 GCA_028533065.1 Trachops cirrhosus | reverse complement strand
CATGGGAGAGAGAGACAGGCTAGATTGACAGAGAGACAGAGAGAACCTAAACGAGAGAGAGGCTTCATATAAATAAGAACCTTTTTTAGGAAAAGAAGAAGAAGGAAAAGGAAGTGAGGATAATTACTGTTGTTTGTACTTGGTCTTTCATTGGTCACTTACACTTCTAGAAAGGGTTCAGCTTCTTCTTCCAAAGTTTCCAGAGGAAACAGAAAGTTGAGAGTATTTAATAATGTTGTCATTGCTTATTGTGTAACTTGTTATTATATTGTATTTCTGGGACTGGGTTAGCTTCTCTTTTTTAAAAAAATGAAGAAATATGAAAACATAAATTATTGGATTCCCCTGCCTACCATCCAGTGGAAGAATTAACCACTGTAGGATCATTTGAGGCTGAAGAGGTGGTGAAACGAAAAACTTCTAAAATCCATAAGTCGTAAATGGAAAAGGGGGTGGGAGGAGAGTAACCATCAGAGGGGGTGCCAGGCCCAAGTTGCGCTGCCCCGCAGGGGTGGGGTGCCGGGGGAGGGGGCAGGTGCGCGCCACGGCGGCCGGCCTGGGTCGGGGGCACTGTCACTGGGACAGGCGCACGATGTTGAGGAGCATGCGCTGTGTTACCTCGGGCCCATCCCCCACCTTCTCGCCACTTTTATCCAACACTGTGCTAGAAAGGTAAGGCAGGAAAAGGAAGTAAGAGACATACACAATGGCAAAGAGAAGTGAAGCTGTCTTTATTCACGGATGCAGGAAATCCTAAGAAATCTGCAGTGAGCTACTAGAACTAATAGGTGAGTTTAGCGTATTTACAGGATACAGGTAAATATAACAAAATTGATTGATTCCTATATACTAGCACTGGAAAATTAAAATCTGTAACAAAACACCATTTGTGATGGCAGAGAAAACATGAAATTCTTAGGGATAAACACAACCAAAAAAATGTGCCAACAGAAATGAAAGATCACCTGTGTGAAGGGGCAGCTTTACTATGTCAGCGAACCAGTAGACTCAGCGTTATCAGTATGTCCGTTCTGTCCGAACTGACGTGCAGATTCAGTGCGGTCGCATCTGAATCCTGACACTTTTTTTAAAAGAGAAATTTCCATGCTTATTCTAAAATTCAGATGGAAATCTAAAGACCTAGGATGGCCGGAATAGTTTTGAGGAGACAGACAAAAGACGACCTGGTTTCGAGGCTTTCTGTATTGCCTCTGTAATGTGGACGGTGGGGGAAAGCTAAGCCCGGATGGGGCGGTCCGGACACAAACCCCCATGCTCATGGTCAGCCAGCTTCCCACAAGAGCGCCAGCGGAATTCAATGAGGAAGAGATACACACGGTCACAGGACCCTCGGACACCGACACGCCAAAGCAATGAACTTTGTGCTACTTCCTCCCACTTCATAAAGATGATCTCAGAGTATGTCACAAGCCTAAATGTGAAAGCTGAAACTGTGGGATTTCTAGAAGAACAGTGTGGTGTGTACACCGATTCAGCCTTCAGAACAAACATGCTTGCAACGTGGATGAACCTGGAGGACGCCAGGCCGAGAGGAGTGAGCAAGCCACGGAAGGTCCAACCCTGTGTGACTACTTACGTGAGGTGCATGGACGGGTCGGATTCACAGAGGCAGAAACTGGGTGGTGGGTTCCAGGGGCTGGGCGCGGGGTGGGGAGGGAGCGTTGAACGTGGGCGGGGCTTCAGTTTGGGAGGATGGGAAGTTCTGGAGAGGGAGGGTGGTGATGGCTGTGCAGCAGTGCGAACGTGCTTAATGCCCCTGAGCCGTGCACTTAGACGTGGTTAAAATGGTGAATTTTATGTATATTTTACCACAATTTAAAACAAACAGGGGCTAAAAGTGGCTCGTGGACTTGGGGTTCTGCTTTGTGGAACACAAGCTAAGGGCGGGAGGGAGGGCCGGCTGTCGGCTGTCTGGGACAGGGCTGTTTCCTGGGGTTTGGGAGCGAGAGAGAATGCAAATGAGGTCGCAGAACTGCCGTCCTGGGAAGGGCAGAGCCGCTTCCAGAGGCCCAGAGGCCCAGAGGCCTGGGGGCTGTTCCCTTCCTCGCTGTGCCGTGGCAGGAGGAGCCCACCCTCAGCCGCTCCCAGAGCCCGCGGGGAGGTTGGAGTTTCTTTGCGGCCCTTCCTGGGGTGTGTTCATTTGTGAGCCATCTGTGGGGCCTCCTTATCAGGCAGTGGCAACTGACAGCTCGGCAGGGCCCTGTCTCGGCCGCGGCCCTGGTGCTCGCTGAAGGTGGTGGAATGTTCAGCTCACGGGGAAATAGAGGTCATTCGCAACGGTCAGTTTCCCTGCTGTGCAGGGGTGTGGTCACCATGTGTCTTTCCACGTGAGTACACGTGCCTGTGCCCTTCACTTCCGGGCCTCCCAGGTGGGACCCTCTGGCTGTGCTGACCCCGGGCCGCGGGGAGTCGGGAGCGGGGGCGTCTGACCTCGGGCGCATGTGCGCACACGTGTGGGCTCCTGAGGTTGTGTTCCCCGGAGCAGCCCGGGGTGGGCCCCGCCCCGTGCCATGGGCCTGGCTCTTGCTGGCAGACACAGAAGTCCTTCTGCCTTGAGGGCTAGGCTCGCCGAGGTGGCTTCAGTGACGCTGAGGAGACCTTGTGGGGCACAGCTGGGCCTTCAGGCGTGTTGAGTGATTTTCTTAAAGGGGTATGTACTTGGAAGTTTCATTACAACCAAGAGAGATTTATTGATCGGTTCCCATTTGTCCAAAATCCAAATGGAAAAGTTCAGGTGTATGGCCTCCCCTCCTGTTCTTTCCTGGAGGGATGCGCTGAGGGGCCAGGCGAAAGATGCTGTGGGGTCCCAGGGTGTCCACAGGGACGCAGCTGTGGGTGTCGCCCCAGCAGTGCTGGACGTGGCTTTTGTTGGCAGACCCCGAAGTCCGAGAGTCTCTTTGAGAAGGACGTGGCTGTCCAGGTTAGATGTCCAGGGGTGGCGAGTGACCCGAGGCCTGTGCATGTCTGCCCAGAGCTGGGCCCAGCCAGCCGTGGGGCGGTCAGCTCCCGTGGGGCGGTCAGCTCCCGTAGGGCGCTCCCCCGGGAGCCCGGCGATAACCAGCAGCTCTGGTGAGAGCACTGAATTGGGGGTGGGAACAGGGGCACCTAGTGCATCAGACCTGAGGGCTCTGCCCACAGGCCTGTCTCACGGAGTGGCCTCCAGTCCCCCCGGCCCCCTCTTCTGTCCTCCGTGTCCCGGCTCTGGGCAGTCCGGTCCCTCCTTTCAGGCCCTGTGCTGACCATCTCCCTTCTGCGCCCACACTCATTCTCGGGATCTATTACCGTTGGGTGGGTGAGCGACAGGTCCCGTTATATTAATCCACCTTGGCCAGATGGCCTCCTGCCACTTGTTCTTCGGGCCTGGCATCATCTCTCTTTTAAAGCGCCCTCTGTGAAGAGCGGGTCCCAGCCGCCACGTCTGGAAGTCTGCACCTTTAACTCGTGGTTGCCGGTCCTCGGGCAGGCGATATAAACTCCTGTGTGATATGCTACAACACACGGTGTGCTCACAGCTACTGTTTGGTAAAAACAAACAACTTTTGGGGTACAAGTGGGGCTGATGCAACCCGGTCCTGATGTCACACTTTTTCTATTTATAGTCATGACTCGCTCAAAACCATGCTGCTGAAATATATGAACGGAGCGCTGCAGCACTGCCCTGGTCTTCAAATTAGAATCACTTTGTCCAGCGTCGCTTTAGAATTAGCTATTTTCTTACTCGTGCCTACTTGGTAACTGTTAACATAAAAGTGACGTAAGCGGCAGTTCCCAGTGCTCTGAGCTCTCATCTCCAATGTTCTGAACCAAAAGTGTATCTGCTTTGTTTGCCCGTTATTGATTTAGTAGACAGCTTATGGCTTGGACTGCTAAATTGTTGCGAGCTGCTGCTGCGTGCAAAAGAAAGTCTCAGTTACATTGTGTCCTAGGGCTGAGCTCTCAGTGCATTCCTTTCTTTCCCTGTCTTATCACCTGGCAATGGCTGGAGGATGCCTGGGCCTGAGAGGATTCTCTCTCTCACAGCTCCCAGGGGTGCTGGGGCCCAAGGCACAGGCTGCCGTGCTGCAGGGGTTGTGGGTGCCACCCACGTGTACTCGGTGAGGCACACTGCGTCGTGCACAGCAGGCGTGTGTCCACCACGGTTGGCTTCTGTGGGAGAGTGTCCTAGGGTCACCAGTCATCGGCCAGACATCTCCCAGAAAGATGGAATTTGGGGAGACTGGAGACGGAAATCAGTCTGGTTTCCCTGGTTTTAGGGGCTGGAGCCCTCACTGTTCTGTAACAGTCAAGGGCTGGGGAGAAGGAGGGGAAAAAGGAATGGCAAGTTGGAGACGTTGTGCTTTTTAGGGGCAGTAACAGTCACGGGATGATCCCCAGATCAAATTTATAACCGAGCATCAGTGAAGTGAACTCACATTCACACAGTGGACCGCCTTCGGTTATACTTACACAGCTTCTTTGCAGAGGCAGAAAAGAGACAGCGAAACTGACCAGCAGCCCCCACCCGGCCCGAGCTAGTAGTCATCGCTGCTGAAGTAGAGCCTAATACCCATTTGTGGCTTGAACTGGTGCTGCTCGAAAGAAGGTGTCCAAATGTCTAGCGAAATCTGAACAGGTGTGCAACTTAGTCATCAGATAAATGACAATTAAAAGCCGCCGGGATGGCTACAGTGAAGGGAACAGACAGTGGGGAACTCGCATTGTGGTGGCTGTGACTTGGTCCAGTCGCTTTGGAAAGCCGTTCCTATTATCACGATGATGATGATGGTGATGGTGATGCAGATGCAGCAGCACGTGGGCTCTGGGGGGAGCACTTTCAGAACCCCTCGTCATTCAGTTCTCTTCTTATCTTTATGGAATGGAGCTGATGATCTGTGTTTCTCAGAGGAGGACATAGGCTCAGGATAAGCATTTCATCTGTGCTTACACCCCAAGGGGCCACTCTGGGCTTCGGAGCCCCTCTGCTCTGCCCTGAGGGTGGGGGGCATCCATCCCGTCCCTGCCAGACGCTGGTGCCCTCGTAGACACTGCACCCACCATCGTGTGGTGGGCCAGCCTGCCCACCAGTAGGGAGCAGCTGCTGCCTGGGGGCGGGAGGGCCTCAGCCAGGCAGAGCTCATCTGTGGCCTCACGGAGGCCCTGGGACCCGCGTGCTCCTGGGGCTCTGCTCAGCGTGGCCTCTCCGGTGGCCAGTGTACGTAGTCCCTGTGCTCATGGTCCCTCCGCTGACAAGTGATGGGATAGGTTGTCGCTCCCGTGCCACTGTTACTGCAATTTCAGCTCACGCTTGTTTTCCACTAATTTTTCTTACAAGGTTTAGGATGACTGTAAGGTTCTCCTGAGTCTTAGGCACCAACACTGGGACGGAGCCTGCCCTGCATGCTTATTTCACCGGCTCCTCTGCCCTCTCTCTGCCTGGTGTTCGGGAGCCTGGCTTCCCGCCTGCCTGGCTGGCTGTGGTCTGTGTTTCCAGAGCTTCCTGGCTGGCTGTGGACCTTGCTCAGTACAGCCGGAGGGGGCAATGGGGTGGGGAGCAGGGGACGCCTCTCCTCCAGGGAGTGCGAGGGTGGAGAGAGAGTCCCAGAAGGACCTGAACACTCACTGGGGAAGGTGAAGCTGGTACATGAAGCTTTGGTCTCACGACTGAGACCGGCAGCGCCCCCTGCTGTCAGGATCCCACTGTTCTGTGAGTCCTAGAGTGAGGGGAAGCCCAGGGACGGAAGGGAGGCAGGGTCTGTGCTCCCAGCCTCTTTCTCCCGGGTTTGGTCCTTGGCCGCAGTGGGAGTTTGTGCCGGACGGAGGTCAGGCAGGTCCTGCGCCTGCCCCGTGTGCCCTGTGAACCCCAGGACAGTGCAGGCACCACACATGGCTCACACCCGACGTGGCCTCAGCCCCAGAGCCCTCACAGCCAGGGCCTGGGCGGGTGGTGGGGAGACTGGGGCGTGCGCCTCCCCTGCATACATGGCACCCCACGTTGCTGTGTTTGAGCTTCTGCTTGCTGTTTAAACCTGGGACAAGGGGCTTGGACTTCGGCAGGGCAGCTTGTGTCTAGAGGATGCACATCTCTGGGAATGAAAGCTTTTTTCCTTAAACGACAAACACAAACAAACAACAATCAAACAATCAATCTGCCCTGCCTGGTGTGGCTCAGTGGATTACGCACGGGCCCGTGAACCAAAGGGTCACTGGTTCGATTCCTGGTCAGGGCACATGCCTGGGTTGTGGGCCAGGTCCCCAGTAGTGGGTGTGTGAGAGGCAGCCACACATTGCTGCTTCTCTCCCTCTTCCTCCCTCCCTTCCCTTCTCTCTAAAAATAAATAAATACAATTCTTAAAAAAAAATCCAATCTTTTCAGTGTTCAGGATAACTGGTTGAGCTGTCATAACCACCGTCCAGACAGAGGCAGGCTTAATCAGCAAGCAAGGTACTTTCTTTCTTAACACGTATGTTGTAATGATAAAAGTGATATGTGCTTGTAAAAGTTAAATACGGAACCAAATTTAATAAACAATCAAAGTTTCGTTGTCTGGTTCATCCCAGACCCCACTCTTTCTCCCCGGGGGAACGCCGGTAGATGGTTTGTGGCTCAGCCCTCCCGAGCGTGTGAAAACACACCGAGGGACCGACACTCCTACGTGGGCTTCTAAAAACACACTCACGTCATAATGCCCATCAGGGCCACTTGGCGTAATGTGTCTGGGAGACCTTTTGTAATCGACCTGCCTCGTTTTCTGTGCGTGCCCCGAGGAGCCTGCGTGGCTGGGCGTGCACGTGCACACACGTGTTGTAAGACACGCCCGGGCGGGGGCTCAGAGCACAGCTCCCTGACGGCCGCTTTGCGAGGGCCAGGGCATGGATTCAAGGCCGGGTGTGTGTGAGGCTTGGCGAGGTGGTGAGACTGGCCCACTCGTTCCCATACTGAGGGGCTGGCTGACACCTTGGTGGCAGTGTCCATGGAGAAGGTGGTGACGGCCCTGGCGGCGCTTCGGGGTCAGTAAGTGCCCGCCGGCCCAGGCACTCGACCCCTGGGCGGCAGACTTTGTTTGCTTCCCGCTGCCGTGGAACCCAGTGTCCCTTTCTGTCCCTTTCTGTCCCTGGCCAGTGCTGCCGGTGAGTTGGCAGGGGTGCCGGGAGTCTTTTCGGGGACAGCGACCTTGACCGGGTTCCTTTCCCAGGGAGGAGCATCTGTTTTCTGGAACATTCCACACTGTGTTCTCCCGGAACCCACATAAAGCTCTGCGTGCGCGCAGGTTCACACGCCTTTTGGTGTCTGGGTCACGAGTGCTCATGGGCAGAGCCGCCCTCGTCCACGCATCTAACACGCAGGCGCAGCAGAGGCCCCCATGTCGGGGCGCCGTCCTGTCTCACGGACACCGTGTGCCTGGCAGCTCCTTGCTCTTGGGGCCTGGGACTAAAACCGAAGCCTCCGGGTGGCCGTGCCTGGGAGCAGCGGAACCTCCTGTGCTGTCGGCTTGGCTCCGCGCCGGGGGTTCTAGTGGGAACAGGACGGCGGGGCAGGGCACGGGGCCACGTCACAGGCAGCCCGCGTGGTCTTCGCCGCCCTCTCCACTCGGCTCGGCGCTGTCTGAGCTTTTCTGCCGCTCGCTTCCACATGACCTGAGACGAGGACGTGCGTCCCTGGGCCACCAGGGCTGAGCCAGGAGGGCGGGTCCAGCCCCAGCCGTGGACGGAGGGAGCCAAGCAGCCTGGCACACGAGTAAGTGTCACGCGCGTGTGGCCCCTTCTCATTGTTAGTGCCACTTCGCTGTCCTCCCCGCCCCTCCAAAGTGAACGTCCGTCCAGGAAGCATGCTGGCTGCCGGCAGACGGGCTGGGTGATGTCCCTGCTCCACACGCAACCTCGTGACTCTCCGCTTTCTGAAACGCGCCTGGAGTGCTCAGGCTCCCTGTGTCAGCGATCATGGCATCTGTGAATGACCAAAGCCGTGTGACCCTTGTTTCTGTCGTTCTTTACGTGTCCTGCCGCGGCTGCAGTGACTCTCGGTGGGGGGACGGGAGCCTTGAGGGCAACGTCCTCAATCGTGGACGGGGCTGGACTCCCTCGTCGGCCTTTCCTGAGTCCAGTGAAGTAGGCTCGTTTTCCTCTTTTTTCCTATTGTCAGTAATTAGAGCAATTGATTTTCTGCAGTAAACGGTTTCTGTGTCCTGGTGTGAACCTAATTTAGCCGCCATTGCTTTTTTTAACTTCGCGGCTAGTCGGCTGCTCACAGACACGTGCCATGAGGGCCCGCTGGTGCGTGTGCCCGCACTGGCTCGGTCGTGGGCAGGAACGTGCCATGTTCCTCCCTCAGGAGATGCTGGCTCGGGGCCACCGTTGTCACCTCCCCGGCAGGCGAGTCCATAGTGGGTGTGTCACCATCAGGGGGCGTGTATTATAATCTTTTAAGTTGCCTCTACTTTACAGAGTGTTTTTTTAAATCAGGAAGTGATGTTGGATTTTGTTAAATTGCCTGACCAGCATTCTCTTTACAGAAATACAATGAATTTTATCAACAGGGTTTTTTTTTTCCCCCATAAAACCATCCTTGCATTCCTGGGACAGTGTGTGTGTTGTCTTTCGAATGTGCTCTTAGGTTCTGTTGGCTAATTTTTAGAGGAATTTCTGTATTTGTGTTCATAAATGGAGAGCAGTGGCTCTCGAACCTTTGGTCTTTCTACACTCTTAAAAATTATTGAGGACCCCAGAGGGCTTTTGGTTTTGTGTTGTATCTGTTGTGGTTCTCAGCCGGGGGACATATGGCAGTGCCAGGAGATGTTTTGGCTGATACAGCTGGTGGTGGTGGGGGACGGGGGGGCTGCCACACACTCTACAGTGCGCAGGACGGCCCCCGCCACAAGGGGTTGGGACCAGAGTGTCAGCTGTGCCGTGGCGGAGAGTCCCTTGTGGACATGTATATTTTAGAAAGTAACACTGAGAACGTTTAGAAATCTTTAATAATTCACTTAAAATAGCAGCAGTAGCTCGCTCCCATCTTTTCTGGGGCGAGCAGCCGTGAGCAGCAAAGCCCAATGGCGGCCACACCCTGTGCCCCTGTGCGAGGTGGCGCAGGAAGTCCTGCACAGGAAGCAGCGTGAGCACAGGACGCATTGGGAGACGGTGGCGCTGCGGGTCAGCTTGAAGAACTGCGGCCCTCAGCAGGACAGACGCTGCTCGGGCATCGTCAGGCTCAAGTCCACGCCCCACCCGAGTTCTCCGGTGTGTTCTGCAGGACCAGCTGCACGGTGACGAGGCCAAGGCTGTGGATGGCCCCCACGTGGACATCGAGGCGCTGAAGAAGCTCAGCAAGAGTGAGAAGCTGGCCAGGACGTAGGGTGCCCTTTTGGCTGCAGAGCCTCTGATGGAGCAGATGCCCCGAATGCCGGGCCTGGGCCTGAACGGGGCTGGCAAGGTCCCTTCCTTGCTGACCCACAGTGGGGGCTTGGGCGGAAGCTGAAATGAAATCCACAGCCAAGTTCCAGGTGCAGAAGGAGCTGTGTCTGGTGGTGGCCGCTGGCCCCGTGAGGGTGACGGATGATGAGCTCGCGCACGACATCCTCTCAGCTGCTGGTTTCCTGGTCTGGCAGAAGGTCCAGGCTTTCCACATCAAGAGCCCCGGTGCCTGCACAGCGGCACAGCTGAGCAGACCATGCTGCTACCACGAAAGAAAAAAAGATAAATAAATAAAACAGCAATAGACCCATTACATCGTAACATAAGTAACACTTTTGTAAAGGATGCTACAGTTTTCAGAACTGGAAAGGGCAGTGGAGACAGGGGCGTCGTGGAATGTCTTTGCAGGGTAAGATCTGTTTGACATCTGACCTAACGGGAGGTGGCTGGAATGAGCCGCTTCTGCGCTGGTCGAGGCGGCTGAAGAAACCCGCTTCACCCAGCAGGCGCCGGGGAAGCCGAGGACCCCCAGGCCCCCTGACCGGGCCCTCCCACCACGCCCGAGAACCTTGGATCAGACGAGGCTCCTCTGCATCCGTCCTCGCGCTGTGAATTCAGTGGCACGCTTGCTGTGTAAAGGTGCTGGGAAGCTTTCATGCTTGGCCTGTGTTCAGGAGAAGGTTCAGCGGTGTGAGGGTAGCCTGTTCTTGCAGCATGGGAAGAAGTCGCTTGTGATGTCGTTTGGGTTCGGTCTCTGTCATTAGGTATGACAGATTCCTCCTTCAATCCTATAAAAATAGGCCTTTTCAGACTTTCTGTCTTTCCTGTGTTCATTTCTTTTGTGAATTTTTTTCTCCTAGTAAAGTATCCACTTCATCTAGGCTTTCGAGTTTATTTGCGTCGTGATGTGCAATCCCTTCCACGATGTAAAAGAATATTTTCTTTTGATGGTTATTCCCTCTTAGGCCTTTTATTCTCCTTTGTCTTGATTCGTTTTTTTTTATTAACATAGGTGACTTATCTGTTTTGTTTATTTTTTTAAAGAAACCATCTGTTACAAATGTGTTTATTAATTAGAATGCTTTTTTTCTAATTCATTATATTTTGCTTTTCCCTTTATTCCTTCCATTACTTTTTAATTTTCTTCTGACTTTTTGTATTGGAGGCTCAACTCTCTTCCTTTCATGCTTTCACTCCTAAAGACTTAAAGCTACTGAAGGTGGTAAATGTTCCTCTGAGCACGGCTGCGGTTTTTTGGAAGCTCTGCAGGTTGGTTTCTGCTTCCCCTGGAGAGGAACGGAGAATGTTTCCGTCTCAGGGAGGGAACGCTCTTTCTGTTTTGATGGTGTTGCGGAGTCTAGATCATCTTGTTTGTGTTATAATCACTGTTTGGAATTCACTGAAAATGTCTTCATTGCTTAATATCTAGACGCTGCCTGTGGATGCCCCCGTGAGCGACAGGGAGACCTTCTGTTCCTGCCAGTCACGCGCAGGTGGGCTGTGCGTCTTTCGGGCCACTGCGCGGGTCTTGCTGCTGCGCCTTCTGCGGAGCCCTTCCCGTTCCTGACCCCTGTCCTTTCTCGGACAGAGATGTCGCAAGGTCTCATAGGGTCAGCGCGCTGTGGCTCCTTTCTGCGGCGTCCTGGTCGTTCCTGCGTCATGAACTGTGCTGCTGGGTTATTTAACGCCTGGACATTAAATCATTATACTTCTCTAAGAACTTTAGTTCTAGCATTATAAATATTCCTGCTTTGTCTCATTTAGTGGCACTCAGCCTGATATTTTATTCTCCAATATCAAGAATTTGAACCCTCTTTTTATCTGCATTTCCCCAATATGCGTCTGTTCATTATTTTCAACTCTGCTGCCTTGCTGTGGTCAAGGTACTTCTCTGGTGTCTAGCCGACTGGGTTTTGTTCTGTAAAGTAGTTCCCGTTTTTAGTGGGTGATCGCCACCAGTGTGAGTCGATCGACCCGGCCCACGTGTTTGACTAGTGCTGGTGGTACTTGTGTGTTTGGGGGTCACAGATAAAATGGGTACCCGTTCACGAGCGCAGGATGGCGCACGCGGCCCCCGCTCCGCCCCTTTCGGGGGGCTGTGTTCCGTGCCGTGCTGTGTTCTGGTGCGGCTGGCCTGCTGGCTGGGGGAGCGTGCGTTTTGTGTTAGGGGCTCACCTGGTCCCACCTGACCCGGACGTCCTCCTATCAGATCCTTCGTTCCCCCATTTTGGAGAATGCCTGTTGTTTCTGTGCTAAGAGCTGCAGTCACGTGCCTGTCCCTGCGGCTCCCAAGGCATTGCCCTCCCGAGCACCTGTCCTTGCACCTCCCGTGCACTGTGCACTGGGGCTTTTCTCGTCTGCCCTGCCAGCTGCTCCGCTGTCACTTTCCTGCCAGTGCCTGGGAAGTGGCGGTGGCTCCTTGCGTAGCTCCCCCAACCCCGTGCTGGTTGGTTGTCAGAGTGGGGCGCTCAGCGCTCTCTGCTCAGGCTTCTTCCTCCGGGTAGACACATCACAGTGATCCCTGGGCCTCGGCGCCTCAGGTGTGTCCCCAGCTCTGTCATAGGCAGAGGTGTGGACTGCTAGCAAGTGGAGCCGCTGGTCGCTGTGGTCCAGCCCTGTGCATCTCCCCAGGACCTCTCGCCTGCAAGCCTACTTTACCGTCTGATTTCGTTGTAGGTGTTTGTATGTATTTGCCTTGATTTAGTCTCCATCTTTCTGTGACATACTGTTAGTTTTGTCTGTCTCCTGTAAGACCAGCAGGTGGCAGGGTTTTCAACTGCTGGTTATACTTCCTGTGGTTACCGATGCAGCTGGACTTTCACTTGATCATCGTTGTCAGTATCCGGCATCCGTTCCCTTCCTGCTCCTGTCCTCTCCTGAATTCTACCTGTTAAATATGCTCGCCTGTTTCCACCGTTGGGCGCGCCCTCACACCGCAGGGAGGCTGGTGGGCCCAGCTGAAGTGTGTCTCTGCCTCTGCTTTCCTCCAAATGGTGTGAAGGCCTGAGAGCCGGGACTTTGCTTCCACAGTGTCTTCAAACCCACGTTTCCTGGGCACACGTAGCACCGTGCCGGCCTGCCCCGGAGCACACAGCCTGGCGTCCTTACGCGATTGCTTCTCTGTCCCAAGTGCCACACACTGTGCTGCAGCAGCCCAGTGGGCATGGGTCCAGGCCACGCCGATAACCGCCGTCACCCACACCCCTGAGTGTGGGGACCCTTCCCGAGGCAGCTTCCTGGACTGGCTGGCCGGTGTGCTGTGAACGCTCTGGTCTGTGTGTGTGTGTGTGTGTGTGTGTGTCCCTGTGTGTGTGAGGGTGGGACTCGGGGGCGAGAGGGCAGTGAGCTGCTGCCCTTGTCCCAGCTCAGGTGACCCTAAGAACTTGATGAGGCACTGGGTTTTAGCAGAGTGGCGAACAGCTTTGGAACCGTTTGGTTATCAGGTGCCTTTGATAAGTTCTCAGTGAATAATAAAACGAGGGGTTGACGCCCAGCCTTTGTTAATTAGTAATTAAGTCCACGCTGCTGACTCTCTGAGCTGACTTGTCTGGGGTGAGTGCTCATCATCTTCCCGTGGAGACTCTGACCTCAGCCGTCTGGGAGCCAGGTCTGGGGGGGGAGGGTGGGCGTGTCCTCCCCAGAGGACACTCAACGAGCGCCAGGGGGCCAGCGGCAGGTGCGGTGCCTGGGGACTCTTTGCTGGATTCCCTGTATCTTGATGCTGTTTCTGTGAAGGGTTAACAAATACTGGATAGGTTGTTCTGGGAATCTAGACTTCTGTATTTGAGATAAATGCTGTCTAGTGAAGAAGATTTCCTTTGGAAGTTAAAATGCTTAACCCTGCAGTCTAGGTGAGGAGCGGAAACGTGGGGTGAGGGGGAGGTTGAGAGTGTCGGTACCAGGAGGATGTACATGGAGGCGAGACACTCACGTGTGGATTCCGGTTTGTTTTCGGTGCTGTAGGTACTTAAGGTTGTGTGTGCTGAAAAAAGCACCGTAACCAGCAACACGTGTTTTTTAGAAGTCATGTTGCTCATAAAGAAGCGTGCATTTAAGGCTTTGGAGACCTGGATAGCTGTTAAGTAAAGACAGACAGAGGTAAAGACATTTCTGTGGTTGCTGGAAAGTTCCATTCATCTTTGGTTTGGCACCTCGGGGTCCATGTGGTTTGTTGGTGAGGAGAGGGTGTGGACTTGCCGAGGCTTCTGCAGGGAGGCCCCCAGGAGGTGGGGCCCCAGGTGGTGGGGGTGTGCACAGCCCCCTTGCTGCTGCCAGGCAGTGTAGATCTTCCTAGATAATCACTCCCTCTAGTCGGGGCCCCGCTGTGTGCCAGCGCCCCACTTGGTGCTGGGGGCAGAGGTGACTGACCAGCAGACCTCAGTGCCTGTGGAGGGAGGTGACTCGAACTAACGTGGAACGCGTGTGAAGTCCTGCTTTCAGTCCATTTGTTCTTCGTGGATTTTCAGAGCCCTGGGAGCTACATTTTCATGGGCAGCAGGGGAAGCAAGGTGACAATAATAAACAAATGCCCCTGAGAAATGCCAGAGGACCCTGCTGGGAGGGATCTCAGGGGGTGTGGCAGAGTGATGGGCAGGGTGGGTGCTGACAGAGAGCAGACGACCCCTCCCAGGGGCTGGCAGGGAGCAAGTGCTCCCAGAGCTTGGCAGGCAGGCGGCAGGCAGGCGGCAGGCAGGCGGCAGGCAGGCAGCAGGCTGGCGGCAGGCAGGCAGGCAGGCGCCGTGAGGCTGGTGGAGGGCCGGGGAGTGCAGACTGCAGGCCCAGCAGCAGGCCAGGGCGCCCGGCTTAGACATACGGGGATGGCTCTTGTTCTTGGTTCAGTTGGGGCCACCAAGGCAGAGGCCTGGCCGTGGCGCGATCCTCAGTGGGCGGAGAGAGCCCTGGCTTCACCATGGATCGCAGGGGACAAGGGTGGACGTCAGGAGAGGTGGTGGGGCTGGTGGCACAGTGGGCGGAGAGCCGGGCTCGCTGGTGGGTTGCGTGCAGGTGTGGGATGTGTGTGCACGTGCCTGTGTCTGCGTGTGTGCACGTGTGCACGTGTGTGTGTCTGCTGACCTGTCTCAGGCTGACAGAGGCACAACTGGGAGGAACACACTCGCCCCCCGACGGAGCCTGAGTGAGCTTCCTCACCGGGGGCCGTCCTTTTGGAGTGTGTCTGTCTTCGACTTCATGCTGCTGCTCGGCAGTGCGACGGTCACCTCCAGGCACAAAGGGCTAGAGCGCGGCACTGGCCAGCTGTGGGTTCGTAGCCTCAGTGTGTAGTTGGACTTTTGGGGTGTCTCTCTGCCTGGCCTTCGGCTGAGGCCCAGGCTGGCAGCGCTGCCTCCTCAGGGTTTGCAGACCTGCGCCCCGACCTGCAGGAGCGGGGGAGGCCGAGCCAGGCGTGACTAGGAGGAGGGGCAGGGTGTGTGCCTTGGCCTGCCTCTCCCGCCACGATGGCGGGGCAGCCTCACAGTGGCGCAAGGCATGTGGCCAGGGCCTCAGAGCCCGCATGGCACTGGCCGGGCGGACGGGACGCCGTGCGACCGGTGACCAGAGGCGGGAGGTTGGGCAGGAGGCTCCCGCTGTGTGGACAGACGGGTGCACGGGGCGGTCCCAGCTTCAGGGCACCGTGGGGCCGAGGGAGTGTCCCGGCTCTGCGACAAATCCGGGGGGCAGCCGGAGCAGGGTCCCCACACCCAGCTCATGTGTACCAGATGCTGTTTCTGCCCACAGCACATGCACACACACACTCTATACACGCCACACACTGGGTCTGGTTCTTCACAGACACAGCAGAAGCAATTGTGGCAGATGGGTGAGCTCAGTCGTGGGCGCTGGGCGTCCGAGGCACTGCCTTTTGTGTTGGACTTTTTAAAATTAAAAACACGGGGTCCAGCACAAATAATGCCCCTTTTTCAAACTACAAAATCATAGGCATGTAATTCTGTAACGTAACAACATCACACCTGCACACACCCTGTGACATTTAGGTGAGATGTTCAGATTAAAACTATACACGGTCACACCCACATTGTTATCCTACCAACCGCACTGGGACAGGCGTTACGTATGCCGGACCCTGCACGAGTGAGCGAAAGAGAGGGACCTTGGGAAGGGTTCCTGCCCCGGGGCGGAGCTCTCCTGCAGAGGCTGCCGGAGTCAGGTGAGAGGACGGTGCCGGCTGAGCCCTGGTGCCGGCAGACCTTGGGTGCGGGGGTTTCCCACGTGACCTGCGGGCAGGCTGTTGGGGCAGAGCCCAGCCCTTGGGTCTGTGCATGGAGGAGCCTGTCCCACGTCGCCTTCAGGGACAAAAGGCTGGAGCCCGGGTCAGTATGATGCGGGCCCCGGGGTGCTCTGCACACGGCCAGGCCGGGCCCTGGTTGGTGAGTCCGTCCTGGGACCTTACCCTTTTGGCTGAGCCTGCCACCTGCCTGGCAGAACGTCCACCCCGTTGGTATGGAAGCAAGGGACAGAGAATTCTGGACTGGCAGTGTGGCAGAGGGAGAAACTTTACCCTCAAGGTCCTTCCGGCTGGAGTGATAATCAGACAGGCACGAGACAGATCAGCAGTGGACAGTGACCAGACGTAACTTCTGTGTCCACACGAAACCCCAGGCACGTGGGAGGCTCGGAAAGGGACAACGAGGGACATAAGACGGTCAGAGCTCGGGGAGGGGAGGTTCTGGAGGGTGTCAGCGGGTAATTGCTGAGTGACCAGAGCAGATGTTCAGTAGTTTGTAGTTCCCCCCGCCCCCTGCCCCTGAGAGGTCAGAAAAGGTCACCTCTGATCATCTCTTACTATGGGCCAGGCCCTAACCCAGCGCTTGCCGGTTGGGGGTGGTCGTGGGGGGTGGACAGAAGTTTTCCCTGAGCCCACAGGGTCTCGGTTGCCTTTAGGTAAAAAAGACTCCACACACTACAGGAACATAACTCGGGGGGCTTGTTCCGAACCCCTCTAGAGGCCAGCTCGTTCCTACTGCTTCCCCGGGTAGTCAGTGTTCCAGAAACCGAGGGTACCCTTGACCTTTGACCTGGATGAGGTAGGAGGCATCACCTGTTTCTTTGGGCCTCCCTCTTCGCTCCACTTGGCACGCACCGGTTGTGTTAACTGCGTTTCTGTTTGTCACACGGAGGCTGGGCAGGTCCCAGCTTTCGGCCTGTGTGCGAAAATAGGAAAAAGGACAGATCTGAAGTGGACAGCCACTGCCCCAAGCAGGAATCCCCGCTAGTCGCTCCCCTTCCCTGAGTGGCGCCCATCCCGCTGGACGCGGGCCACCGGCGCTCTCCCCTGGGCCGCGCAGCGGTTGCCCCAGGCCGCCCACGCTCCTGGCTGCTCCCACCTTCCTGGTGAGCGGAGGCTCTAGGCCAGAGGCTTTTAGAAAAGGAGAGCTCATGAGCTCCTGTGAGCCCCTGCCTCCCTACAGATCCCGCCTCCGTGGCTGGGAGGGGCTGAGGGCCTGATAAGGGCCAGCCACCTCCAGTGAGGGAGCCGCCCTGCAGGTCTGGCCCTGGAGGCTCACAGGTAAGACAGGTAAGAGCAAGGCTGTTCTCCAGCAGAACCGCCCGCCTGCCCTGGACAGACGGAGTGAGGCACCGGAGTGAGGCACGGAGTAGCAGTGGGAGAGAGAATGGGAGTTTAGGGCCGTGCATCTCAGACCCCACTGTCTCTGGCCACAGAAGAGCCGATGGGGTGAGTGATTTATAACTGGACCCCCACACCTTTGCTTGCCGGGAACGGCATCTGTCCCTTTTTAACGTGTGGAAGTCCCCGTGCTGGCATCTGTCCTTCCTCACCCTGAGCTAAACTGTCAACGTAAGAAATGTCTGAGCCCACAGAGAGGTTTCTGTAGTAAGAGTTGACTTGGGCCGAACTGATGGCGTGTGCTAGGGAGGAAGATCCCAGCGTTCTTGGGGGTAACGGTTGGTGGCTTCTTGTGTGTGTTGGAGATCAAGAGAGGTCTCGTGAAGGCGGGGGGAGCAGGGCAGGGGCTGGACTGCGGGGCTGCGAACAAGACCGCGTGCTCCCTGGAGGGTGGACACCCCCTTCCGGGGGTGTGGCTATTGGCGTCTCAGAGGCGTGTGAACCTGGATGTGGAGCAAGGGACAGGGCTGGCTCGGAGCCCTTCCCTCGGGAAGCCGGAGGCCCGGGGCCTGACTGCCCGCCCTGAGCGGCCCGCTAGGAAGCTGTGATCGGATCAGGCTGCGCCCTTGGTTCCCACGGAACCCCCTTTCTCGCCGGCAGAGCAAAGGCAAGCACTGGGTGACTCAGACGTCTGGTTTGCGTCGTCACCTCCGGGGCCTCCGCCTCACGCTGCAGTCCGTCAGGCGGTCCCAGCAGAACAATTTCTGAGACCGTCGTGTCTCCCCGGTCAGGGTGGTCAGAAGCTTTGGTCCGCCACAAAGGCCACATGACCACCTGAAATGACAGAGGCGATGGTCCGGGGTCAGCATCCCTGCCCAGAGTGGCTGTCGGGGCCTTGGACGCAGAGGGGCCGAACTGAGCGGTGTTGGGGTTCGGCTCAGGGGAGCTTACGGACTGAAAGGCTGAAGGACCAGGTGGTGCGGTGGAACATCCCGTTAACTGGTGTGCGCAGTGCTTGCCTGTCAGCACGACGGTGTCCTGGCTGTCCTGGCTGTCCTGGGGTAAATACAGCGCATTGCGAAAAGTCAGTTTCACTCTCCGCGTTTCCGGCGCGGCCCCTGGAGTGGCGAGCTCGCGCACACAGCCCTGTATCGCTGGTGCTCGGCTGCTGTGGTGTCGTGTGGGCTTCTGCCCGAGGCAGACGCCTGCTTGTGACGTGTGCTGGCTCCGCTCGCCAGGGCTTGTGAAATCTGGAGGACGCTTAAGTGGCATGTTCATCTGGAAGGGAGGTGGCTGTCACTCCTGCCTGCGGTGGCCAGGCAGGCTGTGTCTCTCGGGATGGCCCTCAGGGTAACACGTCAGCAGCCGGAGGAAGCAGTTCTGGAGGGGAGCATATATTCGGGTCTGTGGGGCAGGATCGGAGGTGTGATTTTATTTGGGTGCCCGGGGTGGGCTCTGGTGTTGGGCTCTGACAACTGGCTCGTGCACAAGGACCACATGTGCATGGCAATGAACTTGAACCAGCAAGTTCATTGCTGGTTCCTAAGTGCGGTGGGTTTTAAGCTACAAAATAAGCACCCGGACTCTTAAACAGAGGAGTCCCCTGTGGTCCTGCTGGTGGTTTAGTTTCTGTCAATTGGGTGCAAGGGCGTGTTGTGCAGGGTGAGACCCAGGGCCCTGCCCAGCAGTCCCGTGTGATGCCTGAGTGGACGGGCGGGTGGCGAGGCCGGGGTCCAGGCACAGGCCCCACCTCGGGCGCAGGTGGGAGGAGGTGGGAAGATCTCCCTGTGAGTTAAGGTGCATGCCTGACTCCCGCCCTGGGCCTGCTGGTGACTGAGAATGCTAATCTGTGGCAGAGTGGGCGGTGCCGCTGCCTTGGCCCGTGTCAGGACTGTCAGGACGGGGAGACCTGGGATCAGCGGCCAGGGCTCGCCCTAGTAGTGACTCAACCTTTGACTTGACAGCCATCCACTTGCTCACTTCACGATTAGCTATCTGGTCACTGTCACTGCCAGGGCCTATGGTGGGAAGGGGGTGCAGAGAACCGTAGATGGTGGGTCTGCCCTCGCCTGCCAAGGAGCAGGGGTGGCATTGCCTGGCATGGGTCAGCGGCCATGTCTGAGCTCCTGCAAAAGTGCACCGATGGTCACTTTCCAGTCAGGACATTTGGAAAGCTGGGCGGGGAGGGATCTTAGAACCTCCCTGTGTCCAGTGGCCACGGGCAGCAGAGCTGGCCACCTGGGTGGGGGTGCTGGAGCCGGCTCTGCTGTGGTCAGCACACACCCACACAGGGACCCCCTTGATGGAGGCAAGAGGGGGAGCCTGGACAGTCCGGCCTCTGGGCCCCGTGGCTGTTGTCACCATCAGCATCCGCCCGCGCTGACCACTTTGTTCCGGCAAATTCAGGGGAGCACTTGCAGCTGCCCGGCTCAGGAAAGGGTCCTTCCCAGCACCCCCTTGTTTTCCCTTCTGGCAGTTGTCCTTTTCCTCATGTGACGTGATGGCCAGCTCCTTGTATTTACAAACGTTTTCCGAGACCTGAACCTGCGCACACAGGATGACCACTTCTGCTTCTACTTTCCATACTATTGCCAGCATCTGTATTATTTCATTTGGCCACGAAGCTGCAGAAATGGTGGCCGTGTGGCAGGTCTGGGGCCAGGCACTGTGGTTCTGAACTCGGAGCTGCAGGAGCCAGGGTGTGAGCTGCTGGAGGCAGTGGGGGTGTGCCAGCTGACCCCCAGGGGTCAGGGGAGTTGGGGTGGGGAGTCTCCACTGCCCATAGAAAGTGCTTGGGGCCTGTGGCAGAGATAGCCAGGCGAGTGCCCGGACACTCACTCAGCTGCCACTGGTGAGACATGGGAAGGCACACTGTCCCCCAAGGAAACCAAGTGACAGAGTGTCTGAGCTCAAAAGCATGGTAACTGTCTCCTGGGCCAGAGGCAGAGCTGAAGTGCTGAGCATTGGGGACAGCCAAGGCTGTGGCAATGGAGGTGCTACCTGGAGGCCCCGCCCATGGAGATGACAGGGTCTCAGGGCTCTGTGTGGGAGGGACGTGCATGGCCAGCCCATGCTGGAGCCAGGGTCTGGCCTGAGGGTGCTTGCTGGCCAGAGGGGCCAAGGTGAGAGGGACGGAGGGAGGGAGACGGTGGCTGTCGGCCTGGGCCAGTGGCCGCAGCCTTCTAGGAAGCTGGGAGCAGAGAGGGTGGTGAGCACACAGCCTCTTGACGTTCAAAACCAGCCACGTCATTGGCTGGCCTCGGTCTGTGTTACAGTATCCCCCACGTGACCACATAGCAAGAGCCCAGGTGCCGCCTGGTCCCTGGTCTGGGCGGAAGGCCTCAGATGGCCCCGTGGAGGCAGCTGCACACGGTGGGAGAGGAGTTCCAGCAGAACCGCAGCGCGCTCTCAAAGCCAGGGTCACACAAGTCTGACCTGAAGACGGCGTGCACCATCTGTGCGGGAACAGGGTTTTCTCCGGGTGGAACTTGTTCTGCGATGCCTTTGGAAAGACGCTGAAAAGCATACCTTGTTTAGCGTCCTCAGAGGGCCACTTAAATGGCCCCCATCTCCCGTCTCCCCCCCGGCCATCCCGTCTGCTGGGGGCCATGTGGGTAAAAGCAGTGGGATTTTATGCACACAGCTGGTCTGCATTCCTCTGCCCTCTCCACCAGGAGCCGGCTTGGGCTGTGCTTTCTCCCTTTTCCAGAAAAATGGGAGGTGCAAGTGGTCACGCCCCCGGGAAACAAGGGGGCGATGGGCCACTGCCCCCGTGCCGCACTTCACCTGCACCTCAGGGTCCTGAGCCTGGGCTGCCAGAGCAGGAGGGGCTCCGGAGGCACCCACTGCTCACAGGGAGGCAGGGTGCCCGGCAGGGCCGCCCGCGCCCCCGGGCTGTCACCGCGGCTGTCTCTGCCTGCCTCCACGGGGGAGGGGCTGGACACCGGCACAGCTGGTCAGACTGGAAAATTCCCAGATGTGGCGTCCGCCACTGGAGGCTCAGGGGCTTTGCTGGTCTCACTCTTTTTTGAAGATTATGGAAATAATGCATCCCCATTTTCCAAGATAAAATCCATCAGGCTTTCTTAACCGGGGGCTTCTGAGCACAGAGCCTCAGCTCTCTGAGCTACAGGGTTAGCGCAGGGGATACACACGCGAGTGGATGGTCTGGCAACCCTGGGAGCGCCCCCGGGTTGTTGGGGTGCCTGAGGTACCCACAAGGGACTCGGCATAACCTTGGTGGCAGAGGCACCGTGGAAACCACAACTGGCCAGCACAAAGTCACCTTCCAGGGTCTGTGGGCATACATTGGGGATTGTACTGAGTCTGTAATCGTGTCTGTGATTCGGGGGACGACTTGGCTTCTCTTTCTTTCATGTTTTTTCTTGATCTCTTTTATTGCTTAGGCAGAGATTTTTCTAAGTAAAAAAAAAATAATAGCTCATGTTACTTTTTAAAACTTTTTATTTTGAAATCTAAAGAATGTTTTTTTTCTACCCCCACCCTGAAATCTAAAAGAAATTTTTATTAGAAAAACCAGACGCAGACCAACTCCCAGGTGTTAAGGCTGACGTGGCAGAGAGCCAAGTTGGAAAACAGGCGGCTGAGAAGCTTCTCCCGCCTTGAGTCCTTCCAAAGGACCGCTGTTTTGTCAATGTGCGTTGTAGAAACCGTCTCTACTAGAGATTTTTCTACACGCTGACTGAGGGAAGGTGGGGAGACCCTGTTCTTCAGGTCACACGTTAAAGCCCCTGGTCTCACACTGTTGTCCCTAAAGGCAGGTGTAACTCATGCTGGCGTGCCCAGCTGGGAGCCCGTGGGGGAGGGTGAAAGGATCCGGCCGTGCCCCAGCCCAGCCGGTTTGACGATTTGACGACACTGGCTCAGCTTTCAGTTCTTGAAGGTTGGAGCAGAGCAGGCTGAGCAGCGTGGGGAGCCTGCCCGCAGGTGGAGGTGGCCTTGCAGAGGCGGAGACGGAGACGGAGACGGAGGTGGCGGTGGCTGCGCGGAGCCGAGCGGGTAGGACCTGCAGGGAGCAGGGCGGGGGGGCCTGTGGCCCCCCGGGGAGCGCCAGTGTGGGGCCTGCAAAGGTGTGGATTTTGTTGTTGGCTATAGTTTAAGTTTCTTTTTACTTTTCTGTCTCAGCCTTTCTCTGTAAGGTAAAAAAAAAAGATAATAGATTGCCTCCTCTCAGGAAAAGGTCAGTGTCAGTTGATAAGGTGTGGATCAGTAACATAGCGCCGGCCACCGAAGCGCCCCTCCCACCGCGCCGTGCCTCAGGGGCAGAGGCTGTGTGCTGGAGGCCCAGGCGTCCCAGGCTGCTCCCTGGGGACCTCGGGTGCTCACCTTGGAAACCAGTCAGAAGCTTCTCCTCTTCCCAGAGGGACTGCACAGCCTGGGCAGTCCCGCATGTGGTGTCATGCACACGCTCATGTCCCCAGGTGAACGGTGGTGACCCCAGTGTTACAGAGCTGGGGAGAGGCCAGCAGGCAGGCGGGACCTGGGGCAGCACGGCAGGGCTGGGAACCCCGAGGCCTCTACACCGCCAGGCAGTCCCCCGGCCGGCCTGGAAACAAGGGGAGCAGACCCTGCCTGAGCGAGAAGGCTGCTGAGGCTTGAGCGGAAGTGGATTGAGCGGGTGGGGCCACTGCAGGCCAGTCATTCCTCTCCAAGGAGCCTGAGGGGATGGCCCAGAGTCACAGTGTCACACCACAGGTGGCGCTCTCGACATCTGCATGTCCTCAACTGGAGGATGATGACATGCTTTTTAATACAGTCTTACAATGAAATACTCTGCAACCAGTGTGACATCAAAGAAAGCAGCGATGCTGACAGTGACCGCACCGCGCCCTGGGCCAGCCCCTGCTCTGGCGCTCCCCGCAACACACTCATTCAACCCTCCGGACCCGGTGATACGGGAGCCGTGTCCCCACTCTACAGAGGAGGCCATGGGGGCTCAGAGAGGTTCAGCGCCTTTCTCCGGGCCACACAGCTCAGGGTGCAGAGGCCAGGATTTGGGCTGAGGTGGTGTGCTCCTGTTCTCTGCTGCCCCTTGCAGAAAGGAGGGGTGCGTGCTCACCCGGCAGACTTTCCTGTCCGACTGTTAGTCTGTGCAGGCTGTTATAACAGAATGCCATAGGTGGGTGACTTTAAGAAAACAGACATTGACTTCTCATAGTTCCTGAGGCTGGAAATCCAAGATCAAGCCACAGGTGTCTGGAGAGGCCTGCTTCCTGGTTTGCAGGCAGGGCCTTCTTGCTGTGTCCCCAACAGAGTGGAAGAGACAGAGGAGCTCTCTGGGGGTTCTCTTAGAAGGACACTAATCCATTCATGGGGGCTCCACCCTTGTGGTCTAGTCACCTCCCAGGGGCCCCACTTCCAGTACCACCATGTGGTGCGTTTGGTTCCAACATAGGAATTGGGGGGTGGGGTGGGACCCAACCGTTCAGTCCACAGCACAGAGCATGGTGTGAGAGTTACGGAACCTCGCCACGCGAGTCGGCGTCTGAACCTCCCTGCATCAGGGGCAGACACCAGGTCCGTGGCAGCCCTGGGAGGTGGGGTGGTAGCTAAGGGCCCTCTTTTGACCATGTCCCACCGCATGGTTTGAGACTTTTACAGCAAGAATGCATTACTTTCCACTAACTCAGAAAACCTCATTATTTCATCTTTTTAAAAACACAGTTCAAAAGTTGGGGAGTGTTTTTGCTAGAAATGTTTCATTCGGGTGCAGAACAGGCAGCTGGTCCACCCCAGGCAGTGGGTGGCCGCAGCGTCTCCGTCTCCCAGGGGGAACAGAGGGTCTTTGGGGCCCTCCCTCAGCCCCCTCCATCCATGTGGACCTGGTGTTGGAAGGTAGGGAAAGAAAGCTTCTGCTCCCGTCCCCCTGAACCCCGCTCCTTCGTGCCCTTCTCCCTTCACTCACCTCAGCAGGCTCCTCTCTGGCTGCGGGGCTAAAACCCCTGTCTTTCAGCAGAGGTGAGAGAATGGCAGCTTCTAGGGCATCCGGGTTGGGTTTGGCTCCTGGGCTGTGTAGGACCCAGTCCTGTTATGAAAGAAGCTAGAATCCCAATTCTGCCACTCACTTGCTCTGTGACTCTGGGCTAGTTGCTTAACTTCTCTGTGCCTCAGTTTCCGCACTTGTACAATGAAGCTCATAAGTGTGCCCCCTCCTAAGGGTGTGGCGAAGAGTGGATGAGGTGACGGTGACTAGCATGCATCACCCTGTACAGCACTGTCAACTCCACTTACTGTTAGAATGACCTGCCTGAAATTCTAGAACCTGGTCTCCCTCTCTAGGGAGCTGGGATGGATGTGGCCCACGTGGGGCCTGGTGCGTCCTGCCAGGGGGTGGTTCGAGCTGCTCTCTGAGCGCTGGGCAGCCGAGGCAGCCGGCACTGCCTGCTCTCGCAGCAGCAGGAGCCCAGCACAGCTGCTCCGCTGACCGGGGAGAACAGCGCCCTCTGCAGGTGGAGAAGAAGGGTGGTGTGGTAGACCCAGTCTCAGTGCCCACGTGGCGCCCAACGCAGGGCCTGCTCTGTGGAAGGAAATGTGACTGCACCAAGCACACTTGCTCTGCAAACGCAAATGGGGGCCGGCCGACACAGTACCAGGCTGCACCCTCGCCCCTCGTCCTGACAGGGAAACAGCCGATGTTTCTCCCCCCTTTCTCCTTCCCTGCCCCTCTCTCTAAAATAAATAAAATTTAAAAAACCCAGTAATTTAAAAAGGAGATTTCAAAGAGCAGAGCGACAGCGCCGGAGGGTTGGGCTCGCTCCCGCCTGAGCAGAGGGCACCCCGGCTGCAGCGTCCTGCGCGATCACTCGGCCCGAAGGCGTCACAGGCGCTGTGGCAGTGACGTCGGTGGGAATGACGAGGAGCAGCGCAGGCTGGCTCACACGGATTTTAAGGGTCATGACAACGGTTCAGACAGACTTCACGCCTGAAACTGGGTTTTGTTGAAAAGCTGCTTTCCGGGCAGGAGGCTTTTTTCGGGGATGGGTTTCAAGCTGGTGGTGCCGGTTACCGGGAGCTGTTGGAGTGTGTGGTGCCCGCAGGGTCTGAGCCGCCCACTGATAGTTCACAATGAGCTAAAACCCAGCTGTGCCCTGCGCCCCTTTTTGCCGTACTGGGATTTTGCTTCTTTAAGGATCACCGGGTGGCTCTTGCAGGTGCTTCAGAGCTGTGTGCACCTGTCTTCCTCACTGTCATCTACCGCTGGACTGTGACTGCCTTCGGAAGGCTGCCCACCGGTCCTCACCTGCAGCCGTGAAAAAGAACCAGTGGGTTCACATTGTCGGAACTTGCTGGGGGCCAGAGAACCCAGTCACATGTCCCTGGGGAGTTTTATAGGCTGACCCCCAAGTCAGAGTGAAGCCTCTTCGTGCACCTGTAACTGGGAGATCCCCCAGCCCCCAGCAGCGGCATCATCCCAGGACACCTGCTGCCAGTCACACCTGTGTGTGGTCCTCCCAGCAGCCTGTGTGAACGGCCACCGGCCACCGAGTAACTGCAAGCCAAGCAGACAGCATCTGGAACGGAGCTCCTGACTGCACTTCAAAGCACTTGAGACTTGGCCTCTGGCCTTCCTGGGCTCACACCTCCGCTGTTTACTTGTGTTTAGTTTGCATAGTAACCCGTTCCCCTCGCGTGTCCCAGTGTGGATTGGAAGGACATTGTATCAGCTGGTCCCTGCGAGCACCCTCCTCGCTCCCGGATCTCATTTACCCAGAGTGAGTCGAAGCAAAGAGCCTTTCCATGAGGGGAGCTTCATTTTTGTTGGTTACTTAATTATTTGGGTATTTAAAGCTGTGGGAGGGCCGACTGGGTGAGGACCTGCCTCCAGGTGAGGGAAGTCACTTCTGCAGGTGCCCCCCGGAGAGGGGTCCCCCGGAACAGAGAGGCCGTGAGCAGGGCTGGAGAATGCTTCTCTAGGACACGCTTGGGCAGCGGGCTCTGTGGCCTCCGCTTCTTCCTGGGACCAGAAGAGGCAGCTCTAAGGACTCATAACCTCTCCAAAGGCCGCTGGGAAGCAGCAGGAGCTCCGGTCCAAGCGGTCAGTGGGAAGGACGCCCTGGGCATAAGAATGAGGTGTGAGGGGGGAACTCACTGTCAACAGTGAGGAGCCCAGTGAGGCCTCGGGGGAGGGGGTCGTTAAGTGAGTGAATTCGGCAACTTTTCTTCTTCTGGAAGGTCCAGCAACAACGTGTGGCTGGCATCTGAGGGTTCTCTCCGCTCCGAATGCTGAGCTCAGTCTGGGTAAACAGGCTGGTGAGATGGTGTGTTCCTGGGTAAACAGGCTGGTGAGATGGTGTGTTCCCAGTGGGCGGGCGGCATCTCATTAACCTAATAAAAGCAGCAGGGCTGTGTGAGGGGGGGCCTGGGACAGACGTGTTTAGCAAGTGCTTGTTTAGCAAGTGCAGAAAGCCAGGGGCGTAAAGCAGAGCAGTAACTTCCTCAGCTCCTGTCGCTGCCACTCTGTGGGTTACGCAGGACAAGTTTCTTGAGGCCCAGATGTCAGGAACTGACACAGTGCCTTTGGGGAAACTGCGGGGAAGAAGGTGATTAACTGTGAGTTAACAAGAGTCCGAGGGGTGGAGAAGTGGGGACAAACCCCAGGAAGCCCTGGCTCCTGGGGACTTCCTGGAGTTTGTCCCTACTCAGGAAGAAGCCAGGAACCACTCCAGGAGGATCTAGGTTGAACCGGCTGCACCAAGGGTGGTTAAATACCCTGAGGCCAGCAACGGCCAAACTTGGTCTCTAACCCCGGGTTGGCCAGTTATTTGGTGACCCCGTGCAGAGCTTATTTGGAGCTGGTGGTGGTGCCAGGAGATCAGGGCTATTGTGACCATTAAATGAATAATTCACGTCTCGTACCTGTCACTTAGCACGACCTTGGCATGGCCTGCCTGACATCTCCCCTGCCTGTCTGGCGTGGTCTCCCCGATCTGTCACCGGTGTGTCTCGTTGGGGCTCTTGTGGCCTTTCTTAGTTTCCATGTTGACTGCCCTTTCAGACCCCAGTGTTAACGTACAGGCTGTCAGCACCCGGTTCTGGGGTGTTCCCAGATGGGGTTGTCCCTGGAGGGCCAGGACCTGGAGGTGAGGCTGGCAGAAAGGGGATCGCACTTTTTGAGGGGGGACCTGCTTACACCTGGACTGCAGGTGAGCAGAGAGAACTGGCTGGAGAAAGGAGGTGGCCGACAGGAGGTGCACTGGACCTGGGCTCGAAGGTCGGGGCTGTCCTGGGTCTGTGCCTGCCCCTTCCCTGGAGGCAGGTAGAAGGGATCGTACGTTTGTCTGGAAGCTGGAGACACACGCAGCTCGCTGCACGGCCCCTGCAGGCGCCACCATGGAACCTGTGATCCCTGGTGGCCCCTGCAGGCCCCGTCGGTGGCCCCCAGGGCTGGGCTTTTTCTCTCCCCTGCCCAGGCACCTCCTCCCCCCTGCGCTCTCCTGGTCCGGTGCTGGCTGGCTCCGGTTTCAGGGCGGGGCTGGCGGCACGAGGCAGACGCTGTAGAAGCAGCACCTGGCTGCCTCTGGACCCGACTGACGGCTGTCAAAGGGGCCCTTCTCGGGACAAGGGGGTGTCCGTGGGACAGGAAAGCGAGTTTCTTTTCGGAACTGCACGATAATGCGACTGCATGTTTATCGCTCACGCATCCTCATGTCTGGTGGCCGTGGGAATCTTACTAGTTACACAGGGGTAATTAATCACACCTCGAGTTCTCAGTTGCGCAAGAAAGAGAGTGCGGAGATTTCATGAGAAACTGAATGAGCCTAAAGAAAAGTTTTCAGTTTTTCGGATGTGCCTGTCATGTCGCTGCTCTGGGGAAGCCTCCAGGAGACTCTGCCCGCACACTGCCGCCTCGTCGTCAGTGTGACACAGCCACTGCCAGGCCCAGGGCAGTGATCTGGGGATGAGACGTTCCTGAGACACTTTCTTATGTAACGTGTTCAAGTCAGCTGCGTTCTCTCTCACTTCAGTAAGGGACTGGAGAGTGGGACCGAACAGGGGTCGAGAGGCAGGCGTGACGTCGCACGCGGGGCTCTCGGGACGAGGGGACCCTCACGGCGACGGGTCTGCGCCCCGAACCCCCCAGGGGGCTTCCGCTCAGCAGAGAGACAGCTGGAGGACGGGTTGGGCAAAACTCGTATGCCAACCTTTATTTCAAAATAAATAAAACCAGGACTCCAGACCTCCTAGGTTTGCTGAGTTTTACGCGAATAATGTAAAGCGAACTATCTCACCATTGTTTATCGTTAATAGAACCACAAACAGGCCTGAGGTGTAGTTTTGGTTCCAGTCCAGCTGAGCGAGAAACCTCCCGTACTTCCTCCACCTCTGCCCGTCGGTCCCCCGAGGGCGCGGTTCGGGAGCCATGGCGTCATCGTGAGAGCTGACCATTTCTGGTGTTTCCTGCACCAGGCATTTTTCCAGGTGCTTTTCCTGTACCAATCCCCTACCTGTCACCATCCCCCCGTGACACGGGTAGAGCGATTATCCCCACTTTACACTGAGGCTCAGCTCAGAAGTGGGGGCAGGTGCTAGGATTCGGGTCCATTCTGTGTCCAAGGCTGCGCCGTGCGCCCTCTCTCCAGGGTGAGCACAGCGGCCTCCTGCAGTGTCACCTGGAGAGAAGGGACCCCTCCTGTGACACACGGAGGCAGGGAGCGACTCAGGTGTGGCCTGACTGTTCCTCTGTCCTCCAGTCCCCCACACCAGGGAGCTCTGGGCACGGGCCCTCATCAGTGCTCCCCAGGGTCCCAGGGTCCAGGGGGAGCAGAGGAGAAGAGAAACCAGCATGGCAGCAGGTGCCACGGGCTGGGTGCCGACGACAGGCACAGAGGAGCCCCTGTGGGCGCCACCTGGAGGCCAAGGGCTGGGAGGGGTCTGTGGCCATCTGGGGGGTACAGCAACCCCACAGGCCACCCATGCACTAGCCCGCCCGCTGAGGGGCTGGCCTGGCTTCCACTGTGCGAACTGGCAGGAGTCGGGGGGTGGGGCCAGGATGTAGCGAGTATCTCAGAAGCCTCAGTTGGAAAGGTGGCAGCTGGGGGCGGACCATGACCTGATTGCCACACAATAAGGACCTTCTAAGTGAGAACTGGCCTCAGGGCAAAGGTCGAGCCCAGGTGCTGCCATTCAAGCCAAGGGCACCTGCTGCCTGCCCTTCCTGGGGACCTGAGAGAGAGAGAGAGAGACCCCTGTGCTCAGCGATGGGCTTCACAACCTCGGGGGCCAGCATCCCCGAGGCTCAGATACGTGGAGGACCACCCGCCCCCACCCGGGGTTCTTTAGGCCATGCCTGTTGACTTGGGAAGGTTGTTGTGCAGGCACGGACCACCGGGCAGCTTTCTGAGAGAGAGGGCTTCTTTTTTTCACTGTTTATTAGAAAGGCAGGGGTGCGGATGCCCGGTGGGGGAGCAGCCTGGTTCTCAGGCCCTCAGAGGGTGAGGACCGGCCTTGGGTCCCAGGGGAGCACGCACAGCCATTTAGGAGCTGCTCCTCCCAGGTCAGCAGCTCCTCCAGCCGCTTTGGGGATTAAGGAGGTGGAAATCCCTAGCCAGCAAGATGCTGCTCGGGGCGAAGCCCCTTCCCGGCGGACTAAGCTCAGGAGTGGCGACCCGCCTTCCATCCTGACGGCTTCTCGGGCCACAGGCCGGAATGTCAGTCATGGCTGGATGCCTCTAAAGGGACCTGACTGTCACTGTCCAGAGGCCGCAGGCCCAGCGGCCCAGGTCACACTGCAGACCCCGGGCGGAGACCAGCAGCAGGACCGGCTTTTCCGCCGGGGACCCTGCTGCCAGCAGGACACAGGAGCGGGGGCTGGAGTGGGCTCGGCCAGGCGGGGCGGGAGCGGCGGGGCCGTCACCTGCTTGGGAGTGGGTCTTTTGTGTCTTGTGCCAGGGAAGATGCACAAAGCAGCGACTTCCCTGTCACCCCAGTACAGCATGAGGACCCCGAAGGAAGGTGTGTTGGCCAGAGAAGCCTCGAGGTGCTCCCCCAATGAATCTCTCTCTTCCTGTTCCTCGTGTGTCTGTTGGGGCCCTTCTGCACAGGGGGCAGGTTTCGAGGGGGGACACTTCCGTCCCTGCGTCACTTTATCACATCTCAGGTCTGTCTCGCAGACTTAGAGTGTCGGGCTGGGGAGACGTGAGAGGCGGCCGACCTTCGCCCGTCTGCTGTCCACTCGTCCAGTCTGTTTAGCTCCGTTTTCCAGGGAATAGGAGGTGTGGCTCCTCCCAGAGGTCTCCGCAGGGCAGTGACCAGAGCGGTCATCCATGGGGTCTGGTCTTGGAACCGGGTTTTGCCTGTGGCCTCTGGGGTGTGGGGGCTTGGCAGCTCTGCTCTGGGCAGGGGACCTGCTTGCCCCAGAGAGAGGGTGCCCATCACTCGGAGGCCTTTTAGGGGTTTTCCAGCCTGAGGCCGAGACTGGGGTCCCCCTTACTGGCTCACCCCACAGGTGCTGTACGGTTGTCGTGCTCTCCAGGTTTCTGGCGGCTTCTGGGTCCGAGGTCCAGGGTCAGGTGCTGGGGCGGGGCCCTCTGACCTGCGTCCTCTCCGAGCCCCGTGATGCCACCTGTTTACAGCGGCTCCCAGTGAAAGCTGCTTATTGGATTAGTGGGTGCCCAGCACCCTGCAGGGGCTGAGGGGAGGCCCTGCTTTATGTGCTGCTTTGGGGCCCTGCTTTCATTTGATTTGGCCTCCAGGACATGCAGGGCGCTGCTGGGTCAGAAGCAGTTCCCCAGAAGCGCGTGCTGCCCTCTTTCTGCTGAGCAGACGCCCTTAGCAGCCGAGGCCCTTCCAGTGTGGGTGATGCGGGCCTGGCCATAATCCCTCTCCTCATCCTCCGGCCGAAGGTGACACCCACTCACACCGCCGGTCTCCTCACTGACTCGCAGAAGCACACAGGACACGGGCTGTGAAGATGCTGGTCAGCTACTCCACCTGCCTGTTCTCGGGGGTTTGCGCCGCCCTGGTGGCTGTGGCTTTGGCTTATTACTTGTACTGGTGAGCGTGGCTGGCGCCTGGGTCTGGGCCATCCCGGGGGAGGGGCCCCCAGTGCTGTGGTTCATTCCCCTCAGTCCCCTCAGTCCCTGCAGGTCCATAAACCTTCTCCGTCTGCAGGATGGGGACTCTGTGGCAGGTGGGGGAAGACAGTTACTTCCGGAGCACAGCTCATGTGGTTCCCACGTCATGAGGGTCCTTGGGGGATTATCCTGGCCTTCCATGAATGCTTTTTTGTTAAGAACATTCCTGAAGAAAGTCACTGGGTGCTGGGTGAGTGTCAGAGGGAAACCCCTGCACCTAACACGCCCCATCGCTGTCACCTCCCAGCTCACGGCTGCCTGGGTGGGGTGGGCACAGGTGGGACCCGCACCGTCTGTCAAGTGAACGGAAAGCAGGTCGCTTCCATCAAAGGGACGTTACCCTGTTGTGCCCATAGGAGATAAGACGGTTTATGGGGAGTCACCAGTGACCCTTTGCAGCAGTTGGGATCACGAGTGCACGCCAGCTCTTGCTGTGAACTTGAGCAGGGTGGGCGGGGGACGGTGCGGCACTGGCGGGGTGCCGCTGGCCTGGAGGCTGGAGGCTCAGTTCTGCCAGCCCCTTGAGAGGTTTTGATGGTAAGTGGGGTGTGCGTGCTCTGGGCCCCCAGTTTCTTGTCTGTGGAATGGGGTGTCGGCCCTGTCTGTGCACGTGACAGCCTGTGTTCACCGGCAGATACGGACCGCCCCACAGGGCTGGCGCCCACCTGATGGGGGCCACTATCGGGGTGGCCAAGGGGAAGCCCCAAACCCCAAGGCTTGGGCGTCTTTGTTGGCTGGAGCTGGAGAGGGGGCAGTCTCCTGTGTGGAGAGAGGCAGCAGCTCTCGGGAGGTTGGTCCTGACTTATTTCCGTTTCCTCCTAAGTACTCAGGTGGGGTGGGAATTCCAGCCTCGTCTGGAGGCTTTCTCTTCTCTAAGTCTCCGGTTTTTGGTGACAGGGAGGGGTGCTGTGGGCGGCAGGACACCAGGTGGGCAGGGCTCGCCCGCTAGCTCCAGGTCCCTGAGACCCCACCAGCCCCCAGGCCCCGGTGGCCCTTTCCTGCCGTGGAGCCCCCTTCCTTCTGTACTCTGTAGTCATTTATTTCTTAGGACGAAGTTACTCCCCTGAGGTATTTGCATCTGAGGTCTTATGTTACAATGATGCACTGCACGAAGAGAATTACACAGACCCAAAGATAAGCAGGTACACGTGGGAGTTAGGGGAGGAATTAGTCCAGGTGCGGGGAGAAAGACTTGACCCCTTGGTATTGACCCCTGTGAGTGGGGACAGGGTCATTATTGGTAAGGAAGTCCCCAGGTCCCCTTAGGAGGAGAAGCCCTTTGTCATAACTTGCGGGGCACTTTTGAGAGTGAGGGATCATCGGCCCAGGTGCGCGGCACCAGGGCCCACAGGTAGCCGCCCCCGTGGGGCCGTCCTCGGGCGGGAGGCAGGTGTGTGAGCAGCGAGGGCTCACTCCAGGACACCCCCTGTCATTGGTGGCCAGTCAAGGCAGGGAGAGGAGGAGCAGCTTGAGGGCGTGGTGGCACTGGCCAGAGGCAGCTGGACCCAAAACGGGGCGGGCCTGCCTCACCTCCCTGCAGGCCACCCGCCCACCAGGGGTGGGGTGTGCTGCTCTCCTAGTCTGTCCTCCGGTGTTTCCTCTCCTGGCTCTCGTCCTGGCCCCTGAATAATCTTTGATCTGCAAATGGGGAGAGACCCTGTTCAAAGAACCTTCTCAAAGTGAGCTGTGGTCCGGCTGGAGGAGCCAGGCGGCCCTGGCCCCACCCTTCTGCGTCCAGTCCTCATTCCCAGCCTCGGCGTGGGAGGGAAAGTCGAGGTCTCGGTTCTCTGGGGCTGCGGAGCTGCCTCCTCCCCAGGTAGGACTGGACGTAGGTGCTGCCTTCTCAGGGGCCATGCCCGCTGGGAACCGGCGTCCCAGCTGGCACTCGTCAGAGTTGGCATGGCCTACGGGAGGGCGGTCCCCACCCCACCCCACAGCCCCCCCTGCATGACCGGCGCTGACCTGCAGCTCGCCGCACAGGCTCAGCCCCATTCTGTGGTCGAGGTCCCAGGAGGAGCTCCATCCTGTTGAAGGTGCTGCCACTTTGTAAACTTGTCCGTAGTCCCTGGAAAGATCCGTGGGCTCCACTGGGGTGCTCAGCTCCCACCACCTGTGTCTGTGTCCTGTCGCCTCTCCTCCTCATGCCTCATGTGACCCCGTCACCAGCAGGGGGCTGGGGTGCAGGGCAGCTCTCTGAGGGGCAGTCTGACTTCGAGGTCACGGGAGGTGTCACACGGAGCCTCTGGCAGCCAGGGAGGCCTGGCGGTCTCAGCCCCGCCCCCGGAGGTCCCTGCAGCTGCCACCTCTGGGCACCGTGGCCAGGGACAGAGCCATGCTTTTCTTGGTGAGCTTTGCATCACACTTGGTGTAAGATCCCAGGACCACCTATGACATGTAAGACAACGGTGGCTCAAAGCCCCAGCCACGCAGGCAGCGTCCCTCGCGGGTCACTTTTCTTTTTATTCAGCAACGTCGCCAGCCGCTGCTGTCAGATGTGGCACCGTGACAAGACTCATTATGAAATGCATGCCGGGCGATAGTATCGCAGTGTGCGTCTTTGAATTGTTGAGCAACAGCAAGGTTAGCGTGGCCTGCCCACCCACATGCTGCCTGGCACGGCCCCAGCGCCCGGTCCCGCCCACTGTGGTGCCCCGTCCTGCCGCCCGGGGGTGGGGTGGCGCGGCATGGAGGACGCCCCAAGTGGGAATACATTCTCATCGTCTGGGCTCAGTCGGTAGGCCTGTTATTGGAATGTATGTCACAATTTGGAAAAATTAGACTAATGGGAGTGAGGCAGTTATGCGGGAGGAGGGAAGCCGAGCCTAGAGAGAGCCGTAATTCCGGGTGCTTTTCCCCCGGGGATCACGGGGGCTGGACAGAGTGCCGGGCGCCTCAGGCACCGTGGCCTCGAGCGGCCCTGCTGGGTTACGACTTTCCAACAGCGGTGCCAAACGTGAGAGGGAGAACTTGGAGTTTCCATGCCAATTAGAAGGAATTAAAAATTGAAAGCAATTAAAATTTTTTAGTGTTGCAAAACTATTCCTGAGCCGGTGGCATTTTTCGGATAAAAGCTGCCGTGTGTTTTCGAAAGGCTGCTCCGACGGTCGGACCTGTGTGCTGGCCTCCCAGGCGCTGCAGCGCCCGGCGCTGGAGGTGCCTGTGTTGGCCGTTGCGCCGGGTCCCCTTCTGGGGCCAGCGAGCGCAAAGTTTTCAGTTTCACTGAATCTAGAAATCGCTAAAACTAGTGCAACAGATAACCCACCCCCTAGCGGCAGAGCCAGCGTGCCCACCTTGGTAGCTCTACGGTGCCTTTCAGCATCCCCTCTTCTGCCTCTTTCCTCCCCTGCTCCCCCTCGAGCCGGCTTTGAGAGCTCTCCCCAGGGGATGGCCCTCCCACAAACTCGTCACATTGCTTGGTGGCAGAATGCTGGCCTCACAGAAAGAGCTGCTTTATCAGAAGACACACCTGTGGAGTGAGGAGAGCAGCTGGTGTCAGCGGCCACTCTCTGTGACAAGCCACGCCAGAGCCACTGGCAGGGGACAAGCCTCGGTGCCCCCTGCGGCTCGTGGGCCGGCCCGCTGACCTGGGCTCAGACACGACTCACAAGTGTTGGTGCTGGGGTGGTCTCATCCGTAGCTGCTCTCAGTAACTCCTCAAAGCCATTTTTAACGTCAAGGGTGTCTTTTTTTTTTTAATAACATTTTTCTAATTATATATGTAATAATTGTTTCATGCCAAAAACAACTTAAAGGAAAAGCAGAAAAGTATCCCAAGAAGTCCATGTTATTTCATTACGAGAGGTTCCCCCCATGGCATTTTGGTCCGTCTGTCCCCGGTGTGTGTGACTCATCGCAACGCGTGTCGCCCTGTCAGCCAGCCGTGCAGTGCGTGCGGCGTCACTGTCTCGGTTCTGAGGGACAAACGCACCTAGAGGCGGGCTCGCTGCCTTGACCGGCCTGCCCCTAGTGCCTCTGGTTTTTGGTACCGCCCATAACTAAGCAAGTGTCCTCAAACTTTCACCTTCCTGCCCGTCCCCCAGTTTCCGTGGGGTCCCTTCACGTTGCCCCTCGGGTCCAAAGGACGGGCCCTTACGGGTTGGTTGGAGCATGGTGCTGGGCCAGCTGCTTGGCCGGCTGCTGGGCAGAAAGGCCTCTCCCAGGGCCTGTCCCTTTCCTCTGTTTCTCTCAGCGGATGGCAAGAGTGAATTCGTCTTTTCTCATGGATCTAGATCTTGGGGAAGCGTGTCACTCATGGCATTGGAGGGCTCCTGGGACGTCTTCCGAGTTACAAAGGGATTTGAGCTCACAGTACCACCTGGAAACTTCCAGAACCCATGGGTTTGTGTAGTCTCTGCTAATCCAGTTTGACCTGGAGGGTTGGGTGGGTGGGTGGGTTTTTGGGGACAGAGACGCTGAGACTCAGGTTGGGTGACTGGCCCTCGGCAGGCAGATTCTGTGATGGGCGGCCCCAGGGCTGTTAGGAAGGGACAGGGACATCTGTGTCTGCAGGGTGACCTCGGCCAGTTCCTCCACAGAAGTAGAAAGAAACGCTGCGTGAGGTGGCGCAGGCACCGCGTGCCCTTGGTAACGCCAGCGCTGCCCTGGCTGTCGCTGCGGAGTCCGTGGGGTCTCGAGTTGTGAATTTGTTGGTATTGAATGGGTATCCGTGGGCTGTTCACTCAGCACAGTTTCTCAAAGGGTCAGGCGCCGTTCCAGGTAACAGGGACAGGGAGGAGGCTGTGGAAGGTGTCTCCAAAAGGCTGGGTCACATGTCGCAGTTCTTCCTGGAGACACCCCCTTCCCCGGGGTATCTGTTCGTGCCAGTGCGCACTCTCTAAGTATCGGGGTTGAGATCAAAGTGCCCCGTGCTCACTTCCCAGTGAGGGGAGAGGATATATAACTAATAGCTTCTCTTCTTAATCCTGCTGAGCTGCTCCCGATGGCCCAGAAGGAGGAGAGAAATCCAGGCCAGGAGGGTGGCTGCCCAGCCGGTGGTCAGGGACCTTCCTCCCCACCCGTGGAGCCATGCCTGCAGTGGTCAGCCCTCCGTGTGGCTCCTGTAGTTTCAAGTCCCTGAGCCGGCCCAGCCCCCCCCAGCCTGGACTTTCCACCTTCATCTGGGATGGGCGGCGTGGCCTGCAGAAGAGCTGTTTGGGGGGGAAACCAGGGCAGAGCCATGGTCCAGCCGGCCAGGAGGTTTCCGTGTCGGCGGGGCAGCCGTAGCAGCTCATTCACCACGTTCAGTAAAGCAGAGCTCTCTTTGAGACCAAGCACGAGAGCACAGCAAGGGCGAAGGTTTCTGGGTTGTAAGGTGTGACAGCTGCGCCCCCCGCCCCAAGGTGGACACCCTTGGAGGTGGAGCACTTTTTGAGCATTAACCGGCTGAGCCCAGGGACCCCGGGGGGCTGGCCAGGCTGCTCGGAGAAGGCCTGCCTGGAGTCTGAACCTTGACCTCCCCTGTCTTCCACACACCCCATTCTTCGGTTGACCTCAGTGCCAAGTCTGAAAGTACGCTTGCAGCACAGTCCCTAACATTTCACCCACTTGGCAGAGTGCTGTCCCCAGTTCGCTCCTGTGACCAGATGCCCCAGAGCCGTGCTTAGAAACGCGGGCACGGGGAGGCCCCTCGCAGCTCTTCCGCCCACGGGTATTTTTATGGGATATTTTTATGCTCCGGAGGCTCATTCGGAGTGGCCTGGGCTGTCCCCGCGTCCTGCTGGCTGAGTCCCCTGAGGGAAGGAGGTATGGGGCTGTGGTCTGGCCGTCCCCTCTGCTCGCCCTGCAGGGCTGCTGGGGTGAGGGCGAGGCAGGACAGCAGCCAGCTGGGCTGCTGTGGGTTTCCTCTGACTTTCAGGGAAGGCCGTTGTGGGCGTAGCTCCTGCGGGAGGGCAGATGTCTTCCCTGCGCTGGTTCCCTCCTGAAAGGGGCACAGAAAGGTGTGTTCTTTCCGGGGGCCAGAGCACCTGTCTGGTTCCTTGTCTTCTAACGTCCCTGGGCCTCCATGGGGAGACAGCTGGTAGTGGGACCGGCACCACGGACCTCAGCAGCCTCGTTGGGGCTAAACTGGGGAACCGGAGGGGTTTGGTGTAAATGTCTGGGCACTTGGGAAGAGCAGGAGGAGAGAGAGCCTGAGAAGGGGATGAGTCCGGCCTATTCATAAATCACGTCTTACCTTCGAGGTGGGGCGTGAGGGTGACGCTCAGGACCCACAGGGCGGGCTGCTCCCATCTCGCCGGATGCCGTGAGTTTCCTGGTTTTCCTGGAGAAACTGGCCTCGGAGAGGGGAGCCGTCGCCGTGGGACCTGGCAACAAGGGGCGCAGAGGTCACTTCTGACCTCAGGCAGCTGCTCCCGGACCCAGGCCAGCACAGGCTCGGGCAGGTCGGCCCTCGGGTTGGGGTCAGGGTGTGGTGATAAGCTGTGCCCTTGAGCTGTCTGTGTCCAGCACCGGGCCCCCAGACCTTTTCCATTTTCTAGTCCGGGGAGGTTATTGACAGGAAGTGAGGAAGCGGGCAGGGTCTTGCTCCCGGGTCCTGGGGTCACGCCACTGTACCACCTGCCGGGCACCAACCAACCGGCAGCACGCACACCTCTTCGCTGCCACTGCCACAAATACGGTAAAGATTGTATTTATTTATTTATTTATTTTTAGACAGAGGGGACGGGAGGGAGAAAGAGAGGGAGAGAAACATCAGTGCGTGGTTGCCTCTCACGCGCCCCCTACTGGGAACCTGGCCCACAACCCAGGCATGTGCCCTGACTGGGAATCGAACCCGGGGACCCTTTGGTTTGCAGGCACTCAATCCACTGAGCCACACCAGCCGGGGCACTGACGATGATGATCTTCATTTCACTTTCTGCTTAACACTGTATTTCCGGAATCGGATTAATATTTTTGGATCTACCCTTTACTTCGAAACATTTGTTTACCTGAGATGTTCTGAGTTGATATTCTGCCAAGAAGCTCAAATAAGAGACAGACTGCTGAGTGACAGGTGACCCCCCCTTTCTGTGACTTGGGGTAAGACGGACGTTTTCCAAACCGCAGCCGGGCCAGGAGCTGCGGTGGGACGGTGGAAGGACATGCGGGGGCTCTTCCACAGCCACGGGCGGAGGCCAAGGGCGGGCGTTCGAAACCCAGTAAGTTTATTCTGTTTTGAATAGCTAACTTTTCAAAAATCTACTTAAAATTTTAAAAAAATCATTGATTGATTTGTAGAGACAGAGATGATGGGCGGGGATACAGAGAGGGGGCGGGGAGGGGGAGGGAAACGTCGATTTGTTGTTCTACTTGGTGGTGCGCTCACTGGTTGCTTTTCGCGTGTCCCCTGACCGGGGTCAAACCCCGGCCTTGGCGTGTCTGGGTGACGCTGGAACCGACTGGGCTACCTGGCCAGCGCAAACTCTGTTAAGTGCGTGAATCACAATGCCTCTTTAAAATCAAATGTGACATTTTTGTCTTTGTCAGTGGCTCTGTTCATCCTTTAAGGCTTGTGTTCTCGTTGTAGAAAACACCCTTACCTGTTCTCCAGTTTGTGCAGGAGACGCCCCCCAGGACCCTCCCCGGGTGGGGGTGGGGGTCATGGAGGAAAAGTCTGCAGGAGGGAGAGCCCCCATCCGCAGCTCTGGGACCCACACTCTCCCAGCCACGCGGCCCCCACCTGGGCACAGCTGTCACAGCCAAACCCCTTTTGGCAGCGTCCTGAACCCGCCCCAGGACCCGAGGGCTCAGCTGCTCTCCCCAGGTGCCGCCTGGCCCCACCTTCCTTGTCCTGTGACCGACCGCAGGTCTCTGGTGGGACCAAGGAAAGCCATGAACTTGCACTTTGTCTGGTTTTACCCTTGCGCAAAGGTGGGTGTGACAGGCTCTCTGTATTCCCAAGAGGAAGCCAGGACCCCCACACACCCTGTTAAATTTAAACTACATTGTACATGCTGAAAGGTGCATCAGCCACCAGCTGATTGGTAACTGTTCAGCAGACTCCTGTCTGCTTCTCGGACAGTAAAATGTCCTTACTATAGTGGGCTGTTCGTTGTCACAAAGTTAGCTCTCCGCCGCTGTGGCTGTTTTGTGTGTGTGTGCATGTGTGAGTGGGTGTGCTGGTGTGTGTGGGGGGGTGTGCACATGTGTGTGTTCTGGAACTCGGCCCCCACAATCTGCCCCTATAGAGAGCTCTCCGAGCTGTGGCACCGCCAGCCTCCGTGCTGTGTCCTGCAGGCCCAGCGACTGGTCACAGCTCTATTGTGCAGTCATCAGGCCCCAGGGGCTTTGCACACCCCTCCCACCTCCCACCTCCCCCTGCAAACACCACCCCTACTCAAGCCAGTAAAACCATCAGAACAACCTCGAAAAGACAGAAGATTCTGGGGCTCGGAGAGTTGGGGTAGGTCTGGTGTGAGGGGTCCCTGGAGGGCCCTGTGGCTTCTGTGTCTCCAGGCTTCTGCTCAGATCCCCACTGTCCAGAGGTCGGAGCAGGCCTTGCACCCTCCTACGAGGGTTCCTCCACAGTCTTCACAGTGGGAACAGAGCCAGTCCTGTCGGTGGCCCGAGGTGGCTCCTGCTTCCCCTCAGACAGCAGCCAGGGAGTGTCTTGCTTCCTTCCGTAGGGGGCCCGGGGACACTTTGATCCATGTGGCTCCTCCGGCAGGCTGTGGTCAGGACGGTGCTGGCTGTGTGGGCTCCCAGGCACTCAGAGCTGTGTGTCTACCCTCTGTCACCTGGAGTGCACCCCACACGTCTCCAGGGAGAAGGATCGGCAGTTTCCCGCTTACTGGGGCCAGCGTCACTTCCTGCTCCTGGCCTTGCCGGGCTCCCGCCCAGCAGACCGGCCTGCGGTGCGCTGGACGGGACTCCGAGGTTCTCAGACGAGCTGGTTGGGAAAGGGCTCTACAGGCTGTCCCTTGACATTGTTCTTTCCAGGCACTTCCGCTGCGATGGCTCCTAATGACATGTGAGTGGTATGAGATTAAGGCGTCCTGCTGCCGTTTGTCACAAATGTACGTGTAGTAAATATGGGTCTTCCGTTCTTCAGCAAATTGTTATTCACCAGGGCTGCGGGGACAACAGTAACAGGACTGACCGTGCGCCACGGGGGGTTTGGGCTGCAGGCAACAGAAATGGTGGTTTAAAGACCTTGACTCTTGTCCTCTCTGCCTCTTGAAGTGGCAGCTGCTGGCATGGTCTCTGCTCTTAGGAACGTCGACACCTTGCTGGAAGCCCCCACAGACTCCTGCGTCACGTCCCACTGCCTGGAACTGGGCCACGTGTTTCTCCCTGGTCCAGTCTCTGGAAGAGGTGTTGGCATTCTCCTCATGGCTGAGATAGGAGCTGGGACTCCCGCCCTGGGGTCCAAGGACGTGCGCCCTACACTTGAAGGGTTCTCGAATAGGAGGTGGGGGTGGGAGGAGTCCGAGGTGACTGCCTGCTGCAGAAGCAGGGTTCTGTTGTCGACTCCTGGAGGGGCGGCTTATGTGTCTTTTAATTGTACCATCATCATTCCCTGGCAGAGAAAATGTGTGATGCTAAAAGATTCCCAGAGCCCAGTAGTGGTTGTAAGTTAACTTTGTATTCTATTTATTGTAACGGTACCTAAATACAACAGAAATACAGATTTGCCCAAGTTGAAATGTGATGGGGGGTGGGGATGTGTTGTTTTTTAGCTTGTAGCAACGTGCAGCCCACGTGGATTCCAAGCCTGCAACCAGACTGCAGGCCACGCCGGCTGCAGTGCCCAGGGGCTCCCCCAGCCTCTCGTCCCACTGGTCCACGTCCCACTGGTCCGTACGTCTGTTCATGGGCCAGGACCGCACTCTTAGTGGTGGCTTCGTGGTGTGTTATGATCTTTTGTGGGACTTTTCTGTGTCTTTTCTTTTTTTCTTTGGCTTTCCTATTTTCTTTTTCCATGTGAACTGTAGGATCTGCATGCCTAGTTCTGGGGGTGAAGGGTGGGGGGCTGTTCTTTCAATTAGGGTTTACTTACATGTATAAACTGAGAAAGTATGGTTTGTGTAGCATTTATGTTTTACTGTCTAACAGACCACCTCAAAATGCAGCGGTTCCAAGCAGCCACTGTTCTAGTGGCTCACAGTCCTGGGCTCCGCAGGGTGGTTCTTCTGCTGGGCGTACGTGCAGCTCTTCATGCGTCTGAGCTGGCTGGAGGCCAGCCTGGGGCTGTGGGTCCCTTTCTTCTCCATGTGAGCCTGTCCTCAGGCAGGCTAGCCCGAGCTTCCTCACTCGGTGGCCCAGGGGTGTTGTGGAAACTTCGAGGCCTCTGAGGGGCCATGCTCTGGAGTCTAGGACGTCACTGCCACCACATTCCATTCATGGGGCGCGCCCTGGAGGGAGCCCCGGGCCCAGGGCCAGAGCAACTCCACGCTCTGCCAGGGGCCGTAGTGAGAACAGAGGAGGCAGTGGTTGCTGCCTGCCGCACAGTATTTTTCCACTTTTTTTAGTTCCATTTTTGTATCTTTCAGGATGTTCTAAAATTTCTCTGCATAGGCTTTGCTTAGTTCTTCTGAAGTTTTGGATTAGGTATTTTGTATATTTTATCGCAGATGTACACACTGTCTCCCCCATATGCCTCCTGTTTGGTGTGGTCACGTGGCGGCGTGCCCACCGGGCCGCACTCCCGTGGCTGCCTGGCCATGACGGGTCGAGTGTCCTCATATTCCAGGTCGCTGAGTGCTAGAACTCCGAGCTTGTACTCCTCGTGCGTTAGAGGAAACCCCTGGTCCTGACTTTCGGTTGCCCCCTTTCTGCCTGCTGGAGAGGGACAGCGAAGCCACTTGGGAAGCCATGCGCTGTAGACAGGGGGGCCTCAGCAGCCTGGGTCCCAAGTGACCCCAGGGGGCAGAGCTCCTGGGCTGCCGGGAGCTCCCTGTCCTCCACATGTAGCTTCCTGGGCGGCTCTGTCATCCCGAATGGCCAGGTAGGCGGTGACGTGGAACTGCCAAGTCGGAAAGAAGCCAGCTCTGCGGTCTTCGTTTCTTCTCATTACGAGCTCAGTTAGAGCTGGCTAGTGAGCAGCATTGGAGTGGGGATCTCTGCGTGTTGTATTCCTTCCCATATTACTGCCCTTGCTTCTCGTTTATAGTAGCAGTTTGGTTGCAGTGGGTCCTCCTGGGTCTAAGGCTACAAAACTGCTGTCTGCACGGAGCGATGTTTTTGTTTCTCGTTTTTCTCCTTTCTGATTTTTAGACGTCTTGGTGATTCCAAATGCTGATGGGGTTGGACTGGTAGCAGCTGATTCTTAGCAAAGAAATGTGCCATATTTTTCAGCCTTATTGAACGATTAGGTGGTATTACTGTGAGTGAGTTTACTCAAGAGCTGAAGCTAGCCCCTTTAAACCCCCCAAAATAGGATTCTGTTTGTCTCATCTAAAGTTTTATTATAGTTGAGCTCATAAAAATACCTTCCCTGATGTCCACCCTTCTTAAAAAAATAAAAGCGTGGTGAACGTGATACAGCCCCGTCTCAGCACTCGGGCGCGGTCCGGGTGGACCACAATCGCTGTATTATGTTCTCATCTGTGACGTCATCGAGGGGCCGCTGGGTCTGCAGACCCGCCCACAGCACTGGCCACCCTCGGAGGTGGTGCCTTCTGAAGCCGCCGGCTTGTCTCTGTGCCTTTGTGCCGCTGTCAGAAGGATGTCTGCCCCCAGCGTCCACCTTCCCCTGCTCTGCGATCGGGAGCTTCCCATTGGCTGTGGGCCAGGAGACCACCCAGTCTCACCTGTCCGGGCTGTGTTCACAGCGAGAGTCAGGAGGAGCCGGGCGAGGAGCGAGGGTCCCGTGAGTAAAGTGATTACTTCCGTAACACCGAGGCTGGCTGTTCCAAAAGCGTTGGCGGTTTATTCCTGGTTCTTGGCTTGTTCTGAAGAGTGAACATTGACACCTGAATTATTTTCAGATACTTGTAGAACATCTGAGGGAACGTTGTGTCTCTACTGTCCTTGTTTCCATTAGTCAATTGTGTCTGTAGACTTTCTGCTCTGGTGTATCCCGACTTGGAAACAACAGAACTACCCACACACAAACGTCAGTCTCTCCGTGTTCAGCTGGCACAGCCTTTCGGTCCTGCCGCCTCACAGCAGACCAGGTCTGCTCTGCACACCGCGGGCGTCAGCACTCACGTACGGGGTGGGCGGGCGGGTGGGTGAATAAGTAGATAGTTAGATGGGGTGGATGGGTGGGTGGTGAACGGATGGGTGGGTGGCTAGATGAATAGATGGGTAGATGGGTGGGTATGTGGATGAATGGGTGGATGGATGGGTGGATGGATGGGTGGGTGGGTACGGGGTGGTAGATGAGTTGAGGGATGGTAGATGGGTGGATGGGTGGTCCAGAGGAAAGGAAGAAGGAAGGAGGGAAGGTATCAACCATTTCTTGGTTCTCCTCCATTATGGACTTTGAATTTGGATCATTGAAATCCACATGTGACCAAAAGTTATTTTCACCCCGTAATTCAGATCTTCTTTCTGGAACATCACAAACCATGAACTTTGCTGTATTTCAATGTCTTCTCACCTCACCCACCACGGTCTGCTCAAGGTTAGACTTGTCCTTGGAAAGACCGCTCAGATAGACAAGGCGAGGCTGCGGGGCTGTGAGTGTGGTTCGGAGGGGGTAACGGGCCCCTCGGTGGTCACCTCCCCGGTGTTCAGGACCTAGGGCAGCAGGTCACCTAATATGGCACTGGTCAGCGCCCGCTCCGACTCAGAGCAAGACACGTGGCTCTGGGGCCGCCCTGGTGCCGTTGGTCCTGGTGCAGTGTCAGGTCCCCCTGCTCCCCCAGCTGTGTGGTTGGGGCACTGTCAGTAGAGGCGTGAATGGCACCCAGATGGAAGGACTGACATTGACCTTGTGTGTAAATGAAAGAGCCACCCTCCACGTGCAGAGAAAGTCATCAGCTTCTCTTCAGAGAGCGAAGACATGGAGATGCCTGGCCACCACTCTGGACAGAGTGGAGGGGGTGGAATTGTGGCTTCGATTTCCGTTTCTGTGGAAAGGCTTTGTTGAAAAGCTCTGTTTTCCACAAAGATCCTTGGAGGGTATCTGAAGGTCAGACCATCTGCCTGGCTAATTCTTGAGGAAGAGGGACAAAGGGACCAGTGCCGGGCAGAGAGGGCCCGGTGGGCCTCCAGTGATAGACTGTGAGGCAGGGGATGGGACCTGCCCTTGAGCACAGCGAGGCTCCGCCAGCCTCACTGGCAGCCTCCGGGCCACCTGGGCAGCAGGGCCACGTACCCAGCGGGACGTGGGCAGGCATGTGGAGAAGGCCTGCATGTTCATCAGAAATGTGTTCATTTGCCGGGCTGCTGTGACAGGGCCACACGTGGGGGACTCAAGCCACAGAAATGTATCCCCTCAGTCTGGAGGCTGGAGTCTTAGATCAGGGTGTCACGGGGCTCGTTCCTCCGGAGGACTCTGTTCTTGGCTTGTAGGTGCTGTCTTCTCCATGTCCTCACACAGCTGTCCCTCTGTGTGTCTGTGCCTCTTTTTATAAGGGCGACTGTCATGTGGGATTAGAGCCCACCCCAGTGACCTCATTTAACGTGATGACCTCTGTAAAGAGCATATTTCCACCTGCAGCCACACGCTGAGGTGCTGGGGTTAGGACCCGAGTGTATATTTTGGGAGGATGCAATTCACCCCTCATGAGGTGCCGGACTCAGGCCTGAGGGTGGCCTGGGCAGAGCCGTGCCAGCGGGTCAGGCCCCCTGCTGACGGTGGTGAGACAGACCACGGTGTTCTGGGCTCCCTGCTCTCCCGGTCACTGTTCGGCCTGAGCAGGAGCAGCCGGGGGGCAGGGGCCACAAACACAGACCTGGCTGAAGTGCCTGGAGGGAGAGAGCATCAGGACTTACGGGGGCCCCGCTTCTCAGGGGTGCTCGAGCTGGGAGGAGGGTCTGGTTAGGGCCAGGTTGCTGCTCTGGGAGGCTTACCTGCTGTGGAACTATTTTTAGCACGGCCTCACTGAGCCACCTGGCTCACTCCCCCTCTCTGAGTAGCCAGCAGCCTGTCCCTGAGGAGGGTGACACCACCCTGTACCCCTCTCTGGGGAGGGAGAGCACGCAGCTTGTCCCCTGCCCTGAGAAGGCGGGTCCTAGCGGCTTGTACAGGGGCCGGAAAACCTGGGAGGCAGCCAGCTCAGCCTCGGGACCAGGTTGCACAGATGCCAGGACCCTGGAGCCGTCTAAGCCCATTATCTGCCGCAGAGACTTCGAGACGGGCTCGGGTTTCCTCGCCACCTCGGCGGCAGCGCCTGAGCATTCTCGAGAAGGCGCCATGCAAACGGCTGGGCTGGCCGGCCCACCTTCTAGGTCCTGACCTGGCTCCTCTGCCCGGGGACAAGGAGCAGCAGTGTCTTCCGAGGCCCCGGGTGCGGGGGGCTGCCCAGATTGTCCTGTGTGGTCACGGTGACGGGGGAAGGCGGTGAGCTGGGCTCTCACCCTCTTCTCAAGGGAACCCTGGTCTTCACGCATCAGATGCGCACGTCAGGGGCAGCTTGTGGCCGCGGGCCTGTCGGGGCCTCAGCCGTCTTGAGCGGCAGGCCCTGACGCCTCACGGGCCTGGCGGGGCCTCAGTTTCCCCATCTGTAATGCAGGGAGGTTAGCGCTCACGCTTCTGCATACAGGATTTATGACATCATAATCATCAGGGAAATCCAGATTAGTAGCACCACATGATACCATTTTACACTCGGTCAGATGCAAGCTCTGGTGGCAGTGGGTGTTGGTGGGGTCTCCATAGAAACAGCTCGGCATCATCTAGGACAGTCCACCCGGGCACAGTCTATCACCCATGATTGCGGTCCGAGGTCTGTCCCCACAGTGCACGCAGAGCACCCCAACCGCACGTCCCTCACAGCAGACGCCAGAAACAGCCCACTGTCCCTGCGAGACCCGGGCTCCACTGAGCCCATCCCCACCCCGGGCTCCCCTCCTGCAACACACAGGAGCCGCAGGGCCCATGGCCACGCGGAGGGATTTTAGAAACAAGATTGAACAAACAGCAAATCACGGAAGAGTAAAGTTCAGAAAAATAAGGCGTGACACCATCTTGCCTGGGGTATAAGAAGACTTGAAGGACTAATGGTGGTTCCCTGGAGGCGGCGAGGGGAGGGGCGAGGGAGGGACCGCAGCCTTTCTTGGAGGTGCTCCGTCTGTGCCAGAATGGGTTGTGGTCTGTGAGAGCTTACCCTGGCCGTCAGGTGAGTGGCCACGTGTGTGTGTTGCTGCAGTTGTGAAGCATTGTGTTTGTGGTGTTGTGTTAAAAATCATTTTAATACAGTAAAAAGTGTAAAAAAAATAAACGATAAAAAAGTTAAGGACCGAGACTCAGTATTAGATGTATCTCTTGTTACACTGGTTACATCTAGTGCAGCCCTCCTTGCTTATGATACTAAATACATATTTTGTTGCCTTTATTGTTTATAATACTAAACAAATACTTTTGGTTGATCCATTCATTTAAAACATCATTATAAGGGGTACACAAGCCAGCACTCTTGGGGGCTGCTGAGTCGTGCCGCTTCCAGATGCCGTCCTGCGCTGCAGCCTGTGGGCCTTGGCGGGGAGGGATGCGGGCGTGGGCTGAGTGAGTGGGGGGCAGGCATCTTTGTGCCACTGCCCTTCTGCAGGAGAAGGAAGGTGGGCCTGCTTGGGCCGAAGGTCCGAGAAGTTGGCACATGTGGCACGTTGTCAAGGTGATCTGCCGCAGCGGGGCCAGGTGGTTGGCCCCGAGGAGGTGACGACCGAGCACGTGGCTGGCACTGGGTGCTCTTGCGGGGTGGGCCGGGGGAGGGCCTCCTGAACTGAAGCCTGCTGAAGTGCCTTAGGACGGGGGGGCCCACCCTGAGTGATGCTGTCAAAGACCCCATGTCCGGGGCATTGACAGCCCAGGCAGGTGGTCAGCAGCAGGAAAACATGTGGGAAGAGGGCTGGCCAGAGGGAGAGCCCGCGGCCAGGCTCACTCCAGGTGCCAGGGAGCCCAGCGGGCAGTGGGCAGTGGGCAGTGGGCAGTGGGCAGCAGGCAGGCCCGTCTCATCCTTCTCCTCAACTTGCCTGTTGCCACATGGAGTGTATTTGGTTCATCACGGTGCTGAATGGTGACATGGGAGCATGTGATCCAACAAAAATACACGGCTGAGGGCAGCTGAGGTCACATGTGGAAGAAGCTGGGATCCAGCCTGGTTTCCACTTGCGCCGGGACGGGCAGGTGGTGATCGCGGGTCGCCCAGGAGGCTGGCCGTCATTATGGAGCTCCAGGCCAGCCCCACACCACACCACACCACGCCGTGGGCCCGTAGTGAGGCTCCTGCGCAGCCCCAGGGGCTAGAGCTGTGGCGGCTGCTGGACCCGAGACTCCTGCATTCCAGGCGGGGCTGGGAAACTCCCGCTGCTCACTGTGTGACCCTGAACATGAAACCTAACCTCTCTGTGCTTCTGCGTGCGCGCCTGTCAGCTAGGCAGGCCGTGTGCGTGGGAAGTGTGTGCAGTGGCCCGAGTGTGGTCGCACACCCAGGAAGTGCCTTTGCTGTCCCCGTTGTGTTTTTTCCTTGGCGCTCAGAGCAGTGTATTGGTCACACTCATCGTCAGAGTGGGGAATTGGTTTTCTGGTGCTGCGTAACCGATGACCCCGCGCATGGTGGTGTAGGACAACACTACACCTTCCTCCCCTCCGTGTCTTGGCTGGGTGGGTTGGGGTGCTCCCAGGCTGCAGGCGTCTGAAGGTGCAGCTGGGCCTGGAGGGCAGCTTCCGCCGTGGCTCCCTCTCCTGGCACAGGTCTCAGCTCCCTCCCGCACCGGGGTCCTCCCATGGCAGCTGCGTCCCCAAGCCAGCTGCACAGGGGACCCCGGCATGACTCAGCCTTGAAAGTCCCACGGCCATTTCTGCAGTTTGTTCTCCGGGCACAGGAATACCGAGTGGTGGGGTGGCCGGTCCCTGCTGTGCTCGGCGCCCATCCTGGGGAGCTGAGGGGGCCTGTGCAGCTGTCTCCAGGGCCAGCTCTGCACCCACCCCCACCCGCAAGAACCAGGTCTGCAGGGTTCACGGCGGGGCGACCACCGTGCTGCCCCCTGCCAACTCTGAACTTGCCAGGGTTGAATCACAGCTTCCTGAGTTTCTCTCCTTGGGGGGTGCGGAGGGGACTGGGCAGCTTCCTCCCAAAACAGGTCCAACCACGAAATGTTAGCGCTGCCTGGAACTAAGAAATGCACATTGAAGAAAAGAGGATAAAAACCGGTTTAAGTTCTTGGGGAAGTGGCTATTTTTATGTTAAAAACCAAAACAAAAGCTTTTTAGCTTAGAAAAGTGCACAACAGCCTGGGAATTAAAAGGCGGTTAGTTATGAGTTTTTATAGAGCTTTCATGTGCAGTTTTAATCTTTTAAATTAGATGCTAAAAAAAATAAAAATTACCCATAATGCCTTTACCTAGAGATAATCGATATTAATACTTGGGTGCATTTTTTCTAGTCTTTCCTTCCTTCCTTATATTCATGGGGGGGTGTTTCGTTTGTGTGTGTGTGCGTGATGTGTGTGTGTGTGGTGTGAGCATGAGTCATGCATGTATTAAGTGATGCGTGTCAGGTCCCCTGTGTGCCCTGTATGTCACCTGCAGAAGGAAAGCTCCTGAATCCACTCATTTTTGGGTGCTGCAGATCCGGGGCTCTTGTGTGGGGACCGTGGGTTTCTGTTCTGCCTGCAGCTCTGGCCCCCGGGTCCCGGCGCACCTCCTGACCGCTGTCCTTGTCCTTCCAGGACAGCTGTTCTCAGTGAAGGACCTTGCACTCGCTACTGAGTAGCGACCATGGGCCTGCTCGCCTACCTGAAGACCCAGTTCGTGGTGCACCTCCTCATCGGGTTCGTCTTTGTGGTGAGCGGGCTGGTCATCAACTTCATCCAGCTATGCACACTCGTCCTCTGGCCCGTGAACAAGCAGCTTTACCGCCGGCTGAACTGCCGCCTCGCCTACTCGCTCTGGAGCCGTGAGTACTGCCCGTGCACATGGCGGGGGGCCACTTGCAGGATGGGAGGTGCTCAGGAGGGCCAGGGGGTTACTCCATGCAGGGGACGTGCAGAAAGGCGCCCAACCCCAAACTCACCATTGGGGTGGACCTTGTGACATTTCGACACCTGAGCACTGGGACCCCCCGCGGTGGCAGTTTCATGTGGTTTGGTGCTGTGCTTTGGGATCCGGAAACACTCATAAACTCAGCCTGCCATCAGCAGCCTTCAAAGCTGCCAGTACCCGGCCAGACCTGTCCCGCTGTCCCCCGGCACCCCTCCCACAGCGTTGTGACTCCTCCCTCAGGTGGCCTGTCATGTCGCTTGCCTGTCTCTGAGAGGAAAGGGCCCTTACCTCTCTCGATCAAATATCTGTGTGTAGGTGTGTGTGTCTGTTGCTGTGTGTCTGTCCATACGAAATCAGTCTTCATCCATCAGATGGGCAGACTGAAAGCAGTTAAATGGCATGAATGTCACGTACTGTCTCTGAGTGCGGCCCCGCCAGCGTTCCTGGCAGGGCTGTGCTCTGGCGACCCTGAGCCTCAGCACCGTGCTTCCTGGAGGGTGAGGGTCACCCTTCTCCGGACAGCTGGCTGTGGTCGGTGGGTGTGACCTGGCCGGCAGTGGCTCCCGCACAGCTGCGGCTGCTGCCCACGGGGGCCCCGGGGCTGGCCGTGCACCCACACCCCCCATCCTGTGGATGGAATGTGTGATAGTCCCTAAAACCACGGCTCATGTGGGAATCGTAACTGCGCTTAAGATAACCATCTGCAATGCTGGTTCTCCCGTTTCTTCTGTCACTTTCTGAAAGTTTCATTTGCCTTCTCCCCTACTTATGCTTAGAGAAGTTTAAGTTAGGAAGACTTATTTTATTAAATGTAAACCGCCAAAACACATTTCTAGCAGAAAAGCCCAGTTGGATGAAATACTGAAGCCCCGCCCGAGTCAGAGCCCAGGGGAGGCCCCCCCCACCCCGCTGTCCCCAGCAGCCTGCCCCCCGCCCACTGAGGTCCCGCCCTGTGTGTCCGCAGAGCTGGTCATGCTGCTGGAGTGGTGGTCCTGCACGGAGTGCACGCTGTTCACCGACCAGGCCACAGTGGACCGCTTGGGGAAGGAGCACGTGGTCATCATCCTCAATCACAACTTCGAGATCGACTTCCTCTGCGGGTGGACCATGTGTGAGCGGTTCGGCGTGCTGGGGGTGAGTGACGCGGGGGGCCCGGGGAGCTGTTGCCATGGCTCTCTGGGGTCTGGGTTTTGTCCCCTCCAGCTTTAGCCCCCGGCCCTCTGAGCTCGGAGTCTGGGCGCATGGCTCACCCAGGGCGGCTCCAATGGCAGGCGGCCCTCAGCCGCCCCAGGGCTCTCCTGGGGTTGGATGTTCCTGCCTTTCCTCTCGTGGGCCTGACGTGTTGTCCTGTGAGTCCCCAGTGCTTCCGGGTGAGCCAGGCACCCCGATGCAGTGTTAACACCCTGAGCCTGGCTGAGGAGCCCCGCTGCAGACAGCACCTCCGGATGGCGTTCCCGCCCGCCCTCTGCCAGGCCTTCGCCTCGGGCCCTCATCTGTAGGAGGGGCACCCGCACTCTTGGGTCATGCTGGTCCCAGAGGTGCCATGCTCGGGGTCCAGGTCTCCCTTCCACACTCAGTGTCAGGTCACCACCCACCCTGCCAGTTCTGGGACAGCCTGGGGGGCCTCGTGGCCTGCAGCGCACTACCTGCTCCCCTCCCCCCTCCAGAGCTCCAAAGTCCTGGCCAAGAGGGAGCTGCTGTTCGTGCCCCTCATCGGCTGGACGTGGTACTTCCTGGAGATTGTGTTCTGCAAGAGGAAGTGGGAGGAGGACCGGGACACTGTCATCGAAGGGCTGAAGCGCTTGGCCGACTATCCCGAGTACATGTGGGTGAGTCTGTGTGTGCACGTGCGCCCCGGCGGGGTAGGCCACATTGGCCAGGTCCCCCTCAGACACATAAAAGCGACCCGAGTCACGAGAGGGAAGGCCAGGCCAGCAGGAGGCTCTGAGTCCCGGTTCACAGCAGGGCCTGGGGCCTATTTCCACCGCCCCGGCTGAGAGACAGAGCCGGGAGTGGGGCGGGGAGGTGGGGCTCTGGCCCTGCTCAGCAGAGTGGGGCCCCCTTGGGCGGTGAGTGGGTGCCCATCCAGCGCCCTGGCTGAGGAGCCGCCTCTGCAGGGAGGGTTTTCCTTAGAGGTGGTTCCGTCACCAACCCTAGTGACCTGAAGCTCTGGGCACGTTCCTCCTTCAGGATATAGGAGAGTCACAGGGCACTTGACACCTGCCTGTCACAGCAGCCAGGGCCTGGGGGGCTTGGCGGCTTTTCAAGCCCCTCAGGTGAGTCTGATGGGCCCCTGCCCGGAATCAGTGGTGTCAGTTGGTCCAACTCTCCGGTCTCTCTCTGCTCCTTCTGTCTGGTCTCTGAGAGTCCTTCGAGAGCTGACTCCTTCCTTAGCGTTTCTGCCTCACGTACATACTTGCCACTCCAACCAGCAGGCACTGCCCAGGGACCTTCGTGTGTCCTCCTTTCTGGAACGTTCTCTGTTGCATTCTTTGAGAATAAGTGCAGTGCTGTTAGCTGTGTGGTGAGGGGATTTGCGTGGCCGGAGTGGGGATCGCAGCCCTGAAACATGCCACGTGCTCATCACTATAGCCGTGCGGTGCTTTCTGCAGTCGGGCAGCAAGCATTTCGCTGCCGGTGAGGTCAGCCCGTGCACGGGAGGTGTCCGAGCCCACGTCCCTGTGTCTGTGCCCTAGTTTCTCCTGTACTGCGAGGGCACGCGCTTCACGGAGAAGAAGCACCGCGTCAGCATGGAGGTGGCCGCCTCCAAGGGGCTGCCCGCCCTCAAGTACCACCTGCTGCCTCGCACCAAGGGCTTCACCACCGCGGTCCAGTGCCTGCGCGGGACAGGTAAGGGCCTGGGCCACCAGAGGCTGGGGGTGCCGCCGGTCCTCTGGGCTCCACGTGAAGCCAGAAACAAGAGCAGTCAAAAACCACACAGGTGGATTACATGCAAAATACAGGCCAGAAAAGGGAGAACCTAGTAAGTGGAGATAGCGTGTTAAGATTCTTGTATCGTTTTCGAGGTGATAAAGTGTTAGTTCATGGAAAATAAAATAATAAAAAGTAGATAACTGAAAAACTTACAAAGGTAAAAAAATATATATATTTGAGTACCCCAAAAGGAGGCAAGGTAAAAGAAAGGGGCAGAGAACAGACAGGACGAGTAGGGAGCAGCCAGAGTGGATTTAAACGCATGCACGGCAGTAAGTAGTTTAGATGCAGACCAGCTGAACACCCCACTAAAAGGTGAGAATCGGCAGAGAGAAAACAGCCCCCGTGAAAAGGCTGCTGGGCTCTGCGTGGCGCGAGGGTGGGGGGAGTGGCACCGGACTCAGTCCTGCACCCCGGCCCCCCGCAGTTGCAGCCGTCTACGACGTCACTCTGAACTTCCGGAGAAACAAGAACCCGTCTCTGCTGGGGATCCTCTACGGGAAGAAGTACGAGGCGGACATGTGTGTGAGGTGAGCTCGGTGCCCAGGGGGCACCCCGTCCTGCCTGGCGCCCCCTCCCCCTGCCGTCCCAGCCCCCACTCGTGACCCTCCACCTCCCGAGCTGCCCCCAGGTGGAGGCGGCCGAAGTCCCGCCCTCAGGGGTGGGCAGACCTGGGACAGACAGGGGCACCATTGGCTGCTGCACAAAGTGAGGGAGTGGCTGTGGGGTGAAGGCAGAGTGTTCCAGATGGTCCAGGGAGGAGTGACTCCCTCCCGCTGGAGGAGCACAGGAGCTGTTTGGAAGAGGCTGAGCTGAAATTTGCACGGGGACTAGGATTTCCACAGGCGAGACCAGGACAGCGGTCCCAGCCGGAGGGGGACTCCATGGTCCCCTTTTCATGGTTAGGGCTGAGGCTCAGAGGCAGCCCCAGAGAGAAGGGTCAGGGCCACGGCTGACCTCAGCCCCACTGGGACTCCCACCCTGGGCCACCCTGGGGCTGAGCCCCTCAGTTTCCACTGCGCAGGCCGCAAGCCCGTGTTCAGGGTTGTCCTGCCGGAGGGACTCGGGAGCTGGTCCATATGCAGAGCTGCTCTGTGGCCCGAGGAACCCCAAGAATCCAAGAAGGGAAGTCAGTCTGAGGCAGGGCCCGGTGGAGCCCTTAAAACATCCTCAGATTATTAGAAACAACTCCTGTTAATTGTGCAGTGAACAAGTATGGAGTGCTTACTCTATGGAAAGCAAGAGGCAGGGGGTAGGGTGGGCAGGTAGAGGGACCAGAGAACCAAGAGTCTGACCGGCATGCGCTGGTGGAGACACAGGAAATGCGCTCAGGGTGGCAGCAGGGGGCGGCCCCCTTCAGCCCACGGCAGGGCTGCGCTGCAACCCTGCCCCAGGGAGCTGAAAGACGTGGGATCTTCTCCAGGCCTCCCTGCAGGCAAGGGGTGCCTTATGGGTGCCTAAGGGGTTGTCTGGCAGAGCCGAGAAAAGGAAAACACAAAGGGAGACCCTCGATTTGTTCCATTCTTTTTTGGGAGGTTGTCGGGCCAGAATGAGGGGGGTCACCTCCCACCCTCCCTCCCACCTCCTTGGGAGCCCACGCCTCGTGGTGTGCCCACACCTTGCGGTAGGCCCCTGGGCCTGCAGTCACGTGGCCTGGTGGACGAGGGGACTGACCTTTCCCCCAGGGGCAGAACCAGGTCTGCTCAGAGGCTGGCAGTGCAGGCTGTCCCACCGAACCTTCCGGCTGGAAGCTGCATTTTCGGGACTTCTGTTGGCACTGGCGATTTCCGCCCCAGGATTGAAGGGATCTGTGTCTGCGAGAAGAGGAGTCTGGGAGGAGGGTCCGTTTTAGGTTTCATCCCGAGTGGTTCCCGGTGCCAGTGAGACGAGACAGGAGCGAGGTGTCCAGGTGTCCACTGCAGAGCCCGGGGCTTTGTTCTGAGATGCGGGCGCGACCTCACATGCAAAGTGACCTCCATTTCGGAGGCACAAGATGAAGGTCAGTGACCAGGAGGGTCACACCCAAATGGCATGTCTGGCTGCCACGCTCCGACTCTCCCAGTTTCTCTGCCTCAGGATAATCCACCCAGAAAAATCATTGTAATGCAAAACAGTCTGGGGACTACTCTGTTAATAAAATGCTGTCTTGACTTTGACTCCAGCTCAAGACAGAACCGAGGCAGGACTTCCAGGGCTGTCTCTGCCTGGGTCATCCTGGTTGAACTTGCTGGTGTCATGCAGGTGTGCCCAGGGAGGCAGGCCCCTCCCTGGTGGTGTGTAAATCACACGGAACGCTCTGTGTCAGCACGCTTGTCTGTCCCCGACCACTGGCGACTCGGTGACCATCCCGGTCGGTGTGACTGGTGAAGGCTCAGACAGGCCCTCTCCATGGCAGTCGGGACAGCTGGAGGCAGTAAATGTTTTTTGTCTGTTTGCTTGCTTGCTTTTGCTTTTAAATACCACCCAGTTCTGGCCACACTACGGATTTCCAGGAATAATTTTGTGAACATAATAAGCTGGATGGGTTTTTCCTTCTGAAGTTTGCAGTGAACTGGCTCAAAATAGCTACAGAGTCTCCTATTCCATCCTGGGGTCAGGGAGCCCAGGGTCCCCACCCTTAGATCTCTGGAACCCCTGGCAGGGGGCTGACCTAGCGCGGCCACCAGGGACTGGGAGATCTCTCTGGGCCCTGAATGGTCCTGACCCGGGAAAGCCAGGTCAGCTCTCCACTGGCTGTGGCTCCGGTTAGGATGGGGATGCGGTCCAGGACAGGGACAGCAGTGCTGGGCTTTGTGTCAAGTGTTCTTGGGTGGTCTTGGAGGTGGGTCCTGCTCTTGTCCTGGGTAGCTGTGGTCAGAAAGTCTCAGGTGGTTGGGGGCGTAGCTGGGGAGGCCACTGGGCCCAGCTGGAGGTGGATGCCCACAGCTGCCCCCACCCCGCCCCTCCATCCCCGCTGCACTGCACCTCCGCGTGGACACCGACTGCAGCTGGAGCGGACTTGGGCTTCCATCTGTTCACTTTCCCGTCGGTGCAGAAAACATAGGTCTATAATTTATGTTAATAGATACATTCTTAGAACTTCTAAAGCCTCAACTTACTGTTTTGGTCACTTACCCTTTGGGTGTCGAGTGAAAGCAGTATGCTAGGGAGTCTAAAACATGATTGTTGTCCAGTAAGCTGAGGCTCTGGCAGCCCAGGCAGGGGTCGGGGGGGTGGGTGGCCTCATTCTCTGCGCCTGCTGGTGAAGTTCCCGGGGGCCTGTAACTGGTCAGGGCCGCGGCTTTGACGATGGTGGCCCGAGGCTGTCCTGCACTCCTGCTGGCCGGTGTCCTTAAAGTGGCTGAGTCAAGTCCAGGAGATAGATGCTCATCTTCGTATTTATTTTTGTCTCGTTTTAAATTCTTATTGCATGCATTTCATAGTGCATCTAACAGACATACACAGAACCTGTGTGTGGCGTGTATACTGTGGATAGAAATCGGGGAGAACAGTCGGCTGAGTTTGACACCTGTAGGGAGTCCTCTTTCCGTAGGTAAACCCCTTCAGAACTTTGCTTCTTACTGGACTGGTCGGTACCTGGGGCAAATCCTCTAAGTGCCAGTTCTCAAGGTGTGGTCTGGGGGCCTCCTGGAGCTCTCCAAGACCTTTTGGGGTCCACAAGTGTACACTGGTTTTGTTTGCTAGGATTTATGCCTTCCCTTCCCTTGAGTGTGTGCTGGAGTCTCCCAGAGGCTGCGATACCTGACAGTGTGTGGGCCTGTGAAGTCAAATGTGGCAAAGATACAGGGAAAAGCCACATAAACCGAAGTTCTCCGTTCTTAGAGCACAATGCTTGAGATACCTTAAAACACGCAGATGTGTCTGACCACGGACATTTCACCTGGCTCCTCGCTCACCACGGGCCCGTCTGAGGCGGCAGCCGGGGCCCTGTGGGGGCCGGCACCCTGCTGGCCAGTTACACTGGCTCACGTGTGCGCTGGCCGTCTTGAGGCAGGACAGTTGCCGTTCCTGTCCTTCCAATCTTACCAGGTAGACACCTCCGCTCAGGGGGCTGGTAATCCAGCTGGTGACTGGGTTTATAAGTAAGTTAGGGTCCTGACCGAAGTCAGCTGTTTGTTAATTGAGATTAAAGTTCTAAATCTCCATGGCTTTTCACATTTGAAGCAAGCAGATTTCATCTGTGGCGTCCGCGCTCTCCTTTGCCTGATGAGAAACTCTGAGTCATGATTATTTCCAAAGAGTGAACCATGAAGAGAGACTAAAACTCCCGCTGAAGCTAATAAATGACCACCCTTCACGGAGGCGCTGGGGGTGCGGTCAGCCCGTTGCCCTGCTCGCTGGGTCCCTGAGAGACGCTTCTGCTGTCCTCTGAATGCAGACGCCTCTGGGCCCCACCCCACCACTGCGCCCTCCAGCCCCTCAGGGCCCCAGGCGGCCTCTGGGGGAACGCCCAAGGAGAAGTTGCTTTGATGTTGGTGTTTTGGGAATTCAGAGTGAGACTGATTAGCAGAAGCAGGCCAGCGAGGAACCCGAGGAACCCGCCGCACCAGTTCTCCCGACTTTCAGCTTGTCACTCACTTTGCTTCCGATCTTCTTCGCCAAACAGGAGGTTTCCTCTGGAGGAGATCCCGCTGGACGAAAAGGAGGCGGCTCAGTGGCTCCACAAACTGTACCAGGAGAAGGTAAGGGCGCGCCGCTCCCCCGCCCCCGGGTCTCGGGAAGGGTTCGAAGGGGCGACTGGGGGCGGGCTGCGGGCACGCTGACTTCCTTTGGCACCACGAGTGCTGAGCCGTTGTCACATCCTTCTCTCCAACCCTTTCTCTCTCGTTTTTCTTAACTTTTGAGAAATGAACACACTGGAGAAACGTATGAGGGTAACAGTGCTTGTGTAACCGTGGAGAATAACACTTGATGACATTTGTTTTAGTTTCTCATGTAAAAGAAATTATAGATGTGTAACAGACATATACATGTATATGTGTTTGGTTTACAAGAAGAAACAATGTAGATGACAGGAAAAGGTTCTCGTGGCCACACCCAGCTCCACTCCAATCCCCCATAGCCTGCCTCACCCCGACTCCGAATCCTGCTTTGTTTTATGTATACAAACCTAGGGGACTGAAGATTTTTGTTATCAGCCTTGAGGAAGGCTGAGATAATCAGAAAATCCTTTCAGTAGATAACAAATATCCTTTCAAATGCATTGACCAGCTTGCAAGACAATAAGGGAAATCTCTAGGGGTCAAAATCGGAGGTGGAACTGAAAAGCCGTGGTAAGCCTGTGGGCTCTCCTGGTGGGGTTTGCTGGTCTTCTTAAATGAAGTCTTGAGTTGTAATGTCTACCTGGAAACAGAAGGTAAGGGTTTGCCCTCATTCAAGGCAGAAGTTAGAACTGGAAACGCTACATGAAGCCGGAAACCTCAGAGTTTTACCCTCAGAAAGGTCAAACGAAAAACATCTGCCTGTCAGCACAGGGAAGGGACTCGGCAGCTTTCCTCTCTCGGTCTCAAGACAGTCCCCCCTGGTAAGTCAAAATCACAAGCTTGACCTCGAACAGGTTTGGGGTTTGAATTTGTACTAACAACATAGTTCAAAAACAAAGACAATGTATCCACATGAAAAGTGGTTCCAGGCCAGTCTTTGGGGGTCCTGGGAGAAGCATGTGCAAAACTGGAAGAACGGGGCCGCAAACCTGAGCTGCCCGGGACTTCCTCAGTGAGGGGCTGCGGGGGGTGAGCTCAGAGCCAGAACCCACACACAACGGGCCGAAGAGCTGAACTCCAAACACCTCAGTCAACGGAGCTCTCAGAGACTAAAGTCGGTATTTTTGAAATGGTTAAGCGTAAAAGAAGGAACTGAAAAGAGCAAGACCTATGAAAAAAATGAGCTGGATTTGAGAAAAACCAAGTAGAATTTACAGGCATGAGAAATTCAGTCATCAGCAGTAAACTCTTAACAGATTGACTATCAGATGAGATACAGCTGGAGAGAAGGCCAGTGAGCTGGAAGACGTGGACGACAGCGTTCCGAATGCAGCCCAGGGAAAGTGTGCCTGTGGCAGGGAGGTGAGAGGGTGGAGGGGGCAGACCGAGAGGTCAGCGGGTGGCAGTTGGAAGGCCCCCCAGGGAGAAAGTGGGAGGGTGGTGCAGAGCGGCTGTCACAGCTGGTAACCATGACACTCCTAGAAGTGATGATCACGGATGTCCTCAGGTTCAAGAAGTCCAAGTCCGGGATAAGATAAATACAAATAAATTCACCCTGCTTGGCAATGGAGTTGCTAAACACCAAAGACGAAGATCTAAGAATCACCAGAGAGAAAAGACACGCTGCCCACAAAGGGTTGACCGTGAGGCTGACAGTGGACACGTCTCTTACCAGGTGTCAGAATCTCTTCGAAAGTGTTACACATTTTATCCTCTCAGTAACTGTACACACACACACACACACACATTATACATGCACACACATGTGCAGACAGAACAGAGTAACCCAGAGTGTAGAACACAGAAAAGGATAAAAATAGCGTGAATTATGGTAACAGGAAGCAAAGTTACACGAGATGGATCAACTGCACCAGAAGCTCGTCCTTTAGAACTCTCATAAAAGAGAAAGTGAGGGCCAGGCTGACTGGTTGAAAAAGAGTGGTGGCGTTAATAGGGGTGAAACAGGTGGCCCGAGCAAAGGGCAGCGAGTGAAAAACCACGTGAGAGCAGTACAACCAGCTTGATGCTCACACCTTCGAAAACGTAGATGGAACATACAACTTCAGAGAACAACGTAACTCTCTCCAGAAGAAAAAGCATGACCGGAGGGAAACCTCGCGTGAGCCCCAGGCAGGTGGGCGGGCAGGAGGACCTTGTGCACACGGGCGGCGGGGGGAGTCGGGGGTGCGGGTGTGCGCATCTCTGCATCTCTGTCAGGTTTACGAGTTCCAAACTCGGTGCACGAAGGGGCAGGATGGGTTGGGCAGGAGATGAGAAATAATCTAACAGTGTATCAGGAAGTAGACGCACTGCATTTATGTCTCCGTTTGCTGTGATTCAGTTAAAATAACTGAACTACGTATCATCCACCTGACCGGATCTGGAGAAACTCGTGTGAGAAAGGCAGACTGCCGTGTGCATGCGCCGTGACTCTTACCGAGAACCGGGAAGCGTGCAGTCCTCTGGGCGTCACTGCTACAGACACGCGCCTGTGGGAGGGGCGGGTGGAGCCACGCGTGGGAACAGAAGCCCCCGTCAGGAGCAGGGCGACTTCTGCGGGGGGCCGGGACGCAGGGCCTCGTCTCTGAGATAGTTCACTCCCTGAAATGATCCCTTGCAAGAGCAGCAAAGGACGGGTCTTGATCAACCGATGGATTCGAGTATTTTCATACCATTTGCTGTGCTGTTCTATACTGAATTGTGTAACAGAACATTTTCAGTTTTTTTCAGTTTGCTCTGGGGACACCATGCTGCGGTTGCTCTTTTTGTCAGTCACCATTGTTTTTTGTGTCTGTCGACAGTGACGTAAGCGGGTTGAATTCACCGCTTTTGGATGCTGCATGGCGTTTCGTGCCAAGTGCCGACGCCCCGTTCCTCTCTGTGAAATTGGTGTGTGTCCCACTTTGGCGGGGTGGGTGCACATGGGAGCGTGTCTGTCAGAGACGCAAAGACGCGGGTTATGTCCCCCAGCTGAGCCTGAGATGCCCCTCCCCCCATCCTGTGAATAGAGGGTCTGGGCTACCCGCGGCCCCACTGCCCCCACCCAGGACAGATGCACAGACCCCGCAGCGACCGGACTGGGGGCTTCTGAGAGCCATGATGCCTTGTGTCTTTGGCAATCACCAACAAGCTACAGGCTCCCCCTTTCGCAGATGTAGAGACTAAGGTCCTGAGAAGAAAGGGACCATCCTCTGGGGGGCCAGGCTGGAAGTCCCCAGGTCCCTGGGCCTCCGGCCTGGACACTGTCCATCACACCTGCTGCCGAGTTGCGGAGTGACTGCCTCTCACAGGTGTGTGGGGGAAATGGGACCAAGCCCTGGCATCCAGGGTTCTTGCTTCCTGGCCACCCAAATCACCATCACAGACCTGGGTGGGGGCAGCGTAAGTTTACAGTTGTTCGTATACAACAATTGATAAATGATACAAGAATGAGCTGTGCTTTGCGCACTGACTACTGGAAACCTACTTCTGCCCCGCCCTGTGTAGTGCCCACACTGGCCCCATGATGGCAGAGCTCGGAGCCCCCCTGCGTGGGGCCGGCGTTGGGGGCGGGGAGAGACGGGCACTGGAACCGGGGAGGGGCATGGTCTGGACGAGGCAATGGTGAGTAGTCTCAGTCTCTCTAACCTTCCGGAACAAGCACATTCAACAGAGGTTCGAAAGAGAAAAGAGGTGCTCGTTCGGGTGAGCGGTCAGGATGAGGAGAAAGGACATCGTGTTTGAGAAGCAGCTCTGCAGAGTCATTTCTGCAGGTCGGGGGGCCCGGCACTACAGTGGAAACCTGTTCGAACGCCCCCTGTGCCAAGGGCGAGCGTCGTGTCCTCCCGAAACGCATTGCACCCATGGACGCCAGATCGCAACCTGAAACGAGGTTCCTAGTTCAGAAAGGGCAGGGGGAGGCGTGGAAGGGCCCTGCCTTCTGTCCGTGGCGTTGTCTCAGGCCCCGGTTCACCCTGACGACCACCCACTGGAAACACTCCGAGAGGCGAGGGAGCTGGAGGCAGGACCCATCTGCTTAGGGTCGGGCGGTTGGAGTGGAGGTGGCCCAGTGGGCTTGAAAATGGCAGGGACGTGCTGGGGGCCACGCAGGGCAGGGGCTTGCCGTCACCCCGGGGCGTGTGCCTGCGTCTGACGGTCCAGGGTGCCCTGGCCCCTCGAGGCCGCCTGCGGTGGGGGCAGCTGCCTACGAGCTGCACGAGGCTGTGAGGCCGGGTGTTTGTCAGGCCCCCGCCCGCACTTTTATAGAACACAAAACAACTGTGGAAAGCTGAACGCCGAAAATCAAATGAAAATAAAAACAGACGACGTCGCCCTCTCCATGCTCCCGTACAGATACCCCGCCGTGCATGGTTTTTTTTTTTGCTTAAATGGAAACCCACGGTACCTCAAATGTCACGGCGCACCAGCTTCCAACACGTGCTATGTCGTGGCTGTGGAGAAGTCTGAAGTCTGTGCGGCTGGGTGCCCCCTTTCGCAGCCAGCTCGTGCTCGGTGCTCAGAGCGCGTCCCCGTGCCGCTGCCCACAAAGCCCCGTTGGCGTCATCTCCCCGTGTCTTCACCGGCTCCTCCCTCCCGTCATTAACCTATAGGAAGGAGAGGCGAAGTCAGTTCATGTGGTGACAGAGCCGGCCCAGGGCGATGCCAGGACTGTGCCCCGGCCGGCCGGCCGCTGGACACCCAGCAGGTCATGGCTGGCACCCCTGCCCTTGAGACGCAGGGGGAGATGACGAGGGGCCTGACTCGCACACCCAGTCACGGGGTCGCAGTGCCCGTCCTGTGTCAGCATAGTCTCGTTATTTTCCTGGGGGACGTGCCAGGTCTTAGGGTTTGTGTTTTTACAAGTTTTGGTGATACAGGCAGCCGAGGTTCTCCGCCCAGGCCATGCCGGCTTCCTCTCCCGCCCGTGGTGTGTGGTTCGCCCCTCCCTGTGGCCCTTTACAGGTTGGGCCACGTGTCACTGTCTGCACCCCTGTCCCTCTGTTAGGAGGACAGCATGCAAAGACACTGCTTTTCTTGTGGACTCTCGCAGGATGCCTTGCAGGAGGCGTATAACCAGAAGGGTGTGTTTCCAGGGGAGCAGTTCAAACCTGCCCGACGGCCGTGGACGCTCCTGAATTTCCTCTTCTGGGCCACGGTTCTCCTGTCCCCTCT
>CM052539.1:184526512-184592509 GCA_028533065.1 Trachops cirrhosus | reverse complement strand
TGTCACTGTCTGCACCCCTGTCCCTCTGTTAGGAGGACAGCATGCAAAGACACTGCTTTTCTTGTGGACTCTCGCAGGATGCCTTGCAGGAGGCGTATAACCAGAAGGGTGTGTTTCCAGGGGAGCAGTTCAAACCTGCCCGACGGCCGTGGACGCTCCTGAATTTCCTCTTCTGGGCCACGGTTCTCCTGTCCCCTCTGTTCAGCTTTGTCCTGGGCGTCTTTGCCAGTGGCTCTCCCCTCCTGATCCTGACATTCCTGGGCTTTGTTGGGGCAGGTAAGGAATGCGAGTGATCTCACAGCGCAGGGCCCGGGTCTGCCATGTCCCTGCTGAGGCACCCAGGCCTGGAGACGATCACAGCACCCTGGGAGGCGGCAAGGAGCCGGGGTCCAGGCAGGGCCTCGTGGGCCACTCTGCTGCAGAAGCCGCCTGCTCCATGGGGACAGGCCGACCGGGCACGCGTGGGGCAGAGGGAGGAGCGGGAGTGGGCCTGCCTGCCTGCCACCCACATGGGCCCCCCAGTGATGATGTTCCCAGTTGATCTGTCTAACCTCACCTTTCTCCTGTTTTAAAGCTTCCTTTGGAGTCCGCCGACTAATAGGAGTAACTGAAATAGAAAAAGGCTCCAGCTACGGAAACCAAGAATTTAAGAAAAAGGAGTAATTAATGGCTGTGATTGAACACACGTAACCTGACGGTGGTATCCGATTAACTCAATTAAAAACAGAACAACACATACGGAGAGGAAAAAAGACACTTAGAAACTATTTTTCTTATTAACTGGTGACTAATATTAACCAATAAACTTGAGCCAAGAGTAAAGAAATCGGAAGGCCTGCCGGATGGAGACGGCCGCAGCCCGCAGCGGGGCCCACCGTCGCCGTGGGAGATGGGGCGGGCGGGGTGGGGGGTGGCATCCGCTCTGGGGAGGTGACTCCTGGGGCACCGGGTCTCACCCAGCGTCATCTCTCAAGGACTCTGCCGGCCAGAGAGAGCCTCAAATGCTTTCTCTTCTTAAAGTTAGGTCCTGTTTTTTGCTTTTATCTGTGATTTCGGGAACTCGCCCTGGCCCCTCAGCTCTTCCCCGGCACCCACAGCAAACGCTCTGCAGGACCCCCGCAGTGCTCCTGGGAACGAATGTCACCGGGTCTCCGGCCCCCTAAGGCAGCCAACACCTTCACTACCTGATGGTGGGGCCGGGGAGCTAGTGGGGGCGAGGATGCCGCTGAGACAGTTCTCCGGGCAATGGGCATACATAGGGGTGGGGGTCGGAGGGACCGGGCTGGCGGCAGGCACGGGCTGCGCAGGGTACTGCCTACCCCTGCGCGGAGGTGCCCGAGGACTCGCCGAGATGTAGCGTCTTCCCGCTCCCAGAGCTCCTCTGTCCCTTCCTCCCTGCAGCCTTCGGACTGAGTCCCTCTGCTGGGTGCTGGGGAGGAGGCCACGCTGGGCTGGTGTCCTCTCCCCACCGTGACCGGGAGCCCAGGGCCCAGAGGTGCTGAATGTGCCGGAGGGAGACCTTTGCCCCTTAGCCCCCAGGACCTGCGAGTGCTTCTCTAAAAGCGAGGTCGCCACCCAGTCTCTTCTAAAGGTGGTTGGAGACGGCTAACGCAGAGCTTGTTGGCTTTCAGGGATTTCGTTTTTACAGTCGGTCTTTTGGTGGCTGTCAAGGCCCCGATGAAAGCTAGAGGTGGTGAGCCTGTCTCCCTCCAGTGTCACCCTCCCTGTCCTGAGCAGGCACAAGTGTCCCCGGGGAGGGCCTGCCTCTGGCCAGGTGGGCGGCCTCCTGGCCTGGCGGGACCCACACCCACAGGTGCCCAGCGGAGGGTCTCCCCAGGGCCCCAACAGCCTGTGCTTGGCCTGTCCTCTCAGCCTCCTTTTTAGGCGTGGCCCCAGAGGGAGGCGTTGGATCTGAAAATGAAGGTCTGGTGCGCAGAGGCCAGGCTGGAGCTGCTGGGCAGATGGAGGAGTGGGGCCACCCCGCCTCCCCGCCTCCTCGTGGGGCTCAGCTCAGTTACTCCACTCCAACCCTCCTGCACTGGACTTCTTGCACTTTCAAGTTGGTTTTCTAAAGTGACATGCCCCTCATCTTTTTTTAGCAAGGGAAAGAAAATAACGGGTGTTCTCTCTGATACACTGTAACCAGCATTCTGCATAGAGGCGGGTTGAATTTTCTAGAAAAACAAATGGAGAAAAGAGACATGAAAAACATTAGAAACTATATTGGAAAAATAATAATGCGTTGGCCCTACGTATGTGTTTCGGGAAGGTTTATCAGGATGGCATCGATTCGTCATAGCAATGACACGCTCCTCAATTTTAGGTTTGGTGACAGAGGCGTTCTTGCCTGTGTCTTAAAGCACATCCCTCTTCTCCCTCTGGGCTGAGCAGCTACTTGAGAGTTGATTTGTCTTCACACAGCGTGCTGCTCATCTGGTTTTATGGGTGTTCATTGGCGTCACTTGCCACGTCACTAACACCTAAAACATTTTAAACGAGACAGGAAGCGGGAGGGTACCCCCAGGCAGAACCATTATGGAAAAAAAAAAAGCAAATTTAGATCTTTTACCACTTAGTTAGTTACTAGTCCTGGTTTCCAAGATAAGTTCCTTCCCCTCGAAATTAATACATAATGTGTGAGTCCTACGTCGAGTTAATGAGCAGTACAGACTCCTCTGTAAACAGAGACCAAGACCAGGGTGTAGCTTTCAAATCTCAGTGATTCCTTCTGCTTTAACGCAGAGCAGCTCACGCATCGCACACTAAGCCCTTTGGGAGCAATAAAAACTACAGCACGAATGTTCAGGCTTTTTTTTTTTTGAGAAGCATCTTACCTTTCCTTTACTTCAGAAGAAAAGGGGGAGGGGACCTCTTAATTTTTTACAAATCAATAAATCGCAGAATAGTGCTTCTCCTTATCCTTCGCCTTCACACCCACTCCCGAGCTCCATCTGTTGCTGGTGTTGTCATGTCCAATTCAGCCGAGCGCTGGAACAGGCCGTGCTGGTTGCTCTGCCGGCAGGCGCTGTGGACCTCGAGGCTGCCCTCTGCACTTGCTCTTGGTCAGTCTAGGGCTGGGCGGTGTGTGCTGGCCCTCCCTGCCGGGCAGGCGCTGTTGCCAGCGGTGTGCCTCTGGAGCCAGCCCCCTGATCCTGCGGGGGAGCGGGGTAGGGGGGTCACTGGCTGCATGTTTCTCAGCTCCGGGCAAGGCCCCACTCTCAGGTGCCAGGTTCCGAGTCCTTTGTCATCCTCCACCTACAGATCTTGGCCCCGCTCGGTGTGTGGAGTTGGGCTCGCGGGCCTAGCCCGTGTGTCTAGCTGGGGAGAAGGCTGCAGTTCTCTGGGCCCCCCTGGGGAGTTCCAGGGGCTTCTAAGGTGACTGTGATATTTCCATGGTGACTTTGTAGCAGCTACCAGCACCTGGGGACTTTCTGGCTCCCCTCTACGGGGTCTTTTTGGTGGCACTGTACGAGGTGACTGTGCCCGCTGCTTGCAAGTGAGCAGATGCTGGGGCAAGGCTTGGCCGACCAGAGGGACAGCAGGTCATAGATTTTTCTCCTTCTGTATGCCCTCTTTTTCTCCAAACAGGCCTGGTGGGGCGTTGGAATCGCTCGCCACTGATGACTTTTAACCCAGAGAAGTAGCACTGGTCGCCCAGTACTTGGTGGCAGCACATTAGATCCACGGCCCTATTTGAGGTGCTTCGCAGTCCCTGTCCTCAGGAAGCACGGGATCTGGTTGAAGTGATGAGCTCTGAACATAGAAACCACTAAATAATAACAAAGCAACGATGTACACAGCTCGTTCTTGTGAAAAAAAAAAACAAAACAAAACATTAATGCAGGTGTGGTCACTGATAGATTCTGAATCTGCCTTGTCCCTGTCCCCGCCTGTACACCGAGGCGGGAGGACCTTCCTCACGTTAACTCAGTTACCGCACAGGATGTTGGTCTGAAGAAGAGCGGCGGGCGCGGGCACGTGCGTTCGAGAGCTGTCGCCGGGCCGTCCACGCCCACGTGACTAGCGATTATGTCAGATTTGGGGTGAAGAATGAGTAACTCTCTGCATGTTGCTTTGTCTCTGCCCGAGACGCCTATAGGATAAGCCAAATAGAATCTTCCAGCCCAGCTGACTTTCAGCTGAATTGTCCAACCCTGAGCGTGAAGTCACGCTGCGAACTTCTCACCAGTAGTGCATGCTTCCCCCAGCATGCAGCACTTAGCGTCCAACAGTGTGAGTTGGCTTCCAACTCTCCTGCCCTGTAACCAGGCTCAGGACCGAAAGGGTTGGGCTCGCCGTGCCCGCCTGCCTTCTCTCCGGAGACAGCACGTCCCTGGCCCACGTGCCTGCCCCTTTGTCTAGTGAGTTAGCTCACAAATTGAAGGCCAGCCTCTCCGAATGCCCAGGCCTGGGTCCTCCAACCCCACTCCCGGCCACACCACTCACTGGGACTGGGCCAGGCTTTGTCCCAGACCCTGCTTGGGGCTGCCAGGGTGCATGCGAACATCCATCCGGGTTTCACATTCTTGCATATCAGGGCCAGGAAGCAAAACCACAGGGACAGTGTTTGGGTAGAAGGTGTCACATTGTGTTCTTGATGGAGGGGGTGGCCACTGTGAATTAGGTTTTAGCACAAGTGGTTGCCACTAGCTGATTCGGTGAAAATGGCGGCCTTCTCGCAAACCGCTCGGGAAATTCAAGGCCAAGATCATTTCAGGGAACCCGGGAAGCACCAGAGAAGCTGGCACCAGTCAGCCCCAGCGGCAGCCACGCGTTCTTTTCCAGGACAATCGGATTGCTTTAAATTTTTAAGCTTTGTAAATGACAAGTTCACCTGGAGCTTTCTTTTCTCGTAAACTTTTTCATTTCTTAACTTTTTGTTGCATAAGTATTTGGACAGAAGTCAAACTGTGAATGAGATACTGAAATGCACTAAATTGTATTAAACTGGAGTTACTTGATACAATGAGGAAATGCATCTGCTCTGCTTGTATTTATTGTCTCAGAACTGTTACGTCGTGACAATCAAATGTTACTTGCCTAAATGCCAGGAAATTCATCTGGCTTCTTAATCATAAAGACCGCCAGCAAGTTTTGTACCACCAACTAATCGTTAAACACGAAGACTGTCAGCAAGCGCTGTCAATGGAAATGAGAACCTCTCTTTGGAAAACCACACGAACCGTCAATCCCAGTGCGCGTGACAGACGTCGGGGTCTTTTTCTATTGTTGACAATCTGCCGTAGCTGAGCATTGGCCAGTTTCAAAGGGTGACACATTGTCTACAGGGTGCAAATGTGTTTGTGGACGTTCCTTTTGTACACTTAATTTTTACAAGTTTGCTACTCACAACCTTTATGTAGTTGAAGACAGAGGTATTTTTGGTCTACAGGAGCCAGGGGAGGGGGGGTGCTGACTTAGATTTTAAAAGCCTGTGTCCCCAAACCCTGACTGTTCTCCATGCTCTGCGAAGATCACTTTGTACACGGGCGTGCGTCAGCCTGCCTGAGTGGCGCCGTTTTCCAGATAAAATGCTGCAGGCGTCATACTTATTTATTAAAGTTGCTGCTGTGAGAGAGAGGGATAAAATATCCACAATTTAAGAGAACGTGACTGTCTGTCTCCTGTTCCTTTGTTTCTAGTCTGCATAGATTTTTTTTCCCCAGGGAAGTACAGGACCTTGGGTGCTCACTGGCCTACGGGGCTGGCAGCTGCATGGGCCGCCCTGCTCCACGTCCTCCCGGCTGCCCCCTCGGTGCACTTGCCTAGCCTCCCCTCTTCATGTGGTTGCCTTCCAGGGGAGTTGGAGAACGGGCGCCACCGTCTGGAGGAAGGCAGTTGGTGCATAAAGCCCGTGACTGTCTGTCTCTGCCTGAAACGGGTCTTAAAAGCCATCAAGAACAAAAGGGTTTCCAAAGTAGGCATGTATACATCAAAAGCTATTTTTTGTAAAAATTTATTCTATGGAGAAAACCAAGGACTCCTTTTTCTTTTTCTTTTTCTTTTTTTTTTATAAAGAACAGAACAGTGGTTAGAACCAAGAGCTATTACCGGGTTGCACTGGTCTGTCTGAGGAAAAATAAACTGAGCTAAAAGATTCATGGCTTCACTTCTGATCTGGGAACCGCTGTGGTGACGTGCTTCCGCTCTGTTTGGGGTCCACACTCAGCCCCCTGAGAACTGGAAAGGCCAGGTGCAGACAGGCCATCACATCTAGCAGCGACTTATCTTTAAAATACACCCCGAATCCAGAGCCTACATGTACCAGCATGTGCACACACATGTCCATGCATTCATGTGGACATGTGTGTGCACAAACACACATAGGTGTGAAATTTGGGGTGACGTGATGCAGGAGATGAAACCAAAGGGCCTTGGTGCCACTTGGTATGTTGGAATGGGAGGGTGGGGTCACCTCCTTGACCCCTGCGTGCACCGTTTGCTTCACTTGTGCTCTTGGCCCCGTTTGAGCATGAGCATCCCTGGGCAGAAGCAGGTGGCTGTGGAAGTCACCCTCAGACCCACAGATACCTGGGATGCCCAGGCGATGGGCTGAGCCCGCCTGCCGCTGCTGGCCCAGACCCCGCCTCTGCTCTGACCCTGCTGGGGGGACGTGGCATGTGTGAGTCCGCCCCTGGCCACCCGCGGTGATGAGAAGTGTGCGGGAGTATGCTCACACGCGTGCCCATGAACACACATGCTGGCATACATGCATGGGCCAACACGTGCATGCGCACATGTACACAAACCCATGTGGGCCCACAGCGCCCACATGCACACACAGGCACCCGTGTGCCTGTATACACACCTACATGAACACACATGTCAGCACATGCACACACAGGTGCACATACATGTACACACCCCCAAAGAATAGGGGCAAGCAGGGGGTCACTTAAGGGAAACCCCATTAGGAAGTGGGGTGAAATCACAAGCCTGCGCTCCTGAATTGTTCTCACTTTCATGTTTCCTCCTGGTACAATGCCAGAGGACGCTGGGGTGTCCAGGCGACCCACGAGGCAGGGGGATTTGTGGAGAGAAGTGTTCCCCCAAAACTAAAGAAATCAGACTGCCCTGTGACATCTCAGAGGGGTTAGTGATGTCTCTTGATCCAGCCCCCAGCTCCACCAGGAGTGGGGAGCGTGCCACACCCACAGGAATGTTACCCCAGGGGGCACGTTTTATGGGAAGTGGGCAGAGAGTATGGAATACATGGGACGTGTGGCATATGGGGGCAACTCGAGGGGGTGGGTCTTCAGCCCACCCCCTCCCAGGGGGAATCCTGCGTGTGGCTTCCAGGGGTTCCACAGCTGTGTGGAGCTGAGCCTGACCCCCTAAGATCACACCGTAGAGTCCAGTGAGGCCCTCAAATGGCTTTCTAGAAGGGTGCATCTTGCAGAACAGGTGTGTAAGCCTGTGGCCAGAGGTGATTGCTCCATCCAGGAGAAGCAAGAACCCTGCTGTCTCATGTCTGTCCTCTTCTCCTCAGGGCCAGAGTGTGAGGGGAACCCTTGGGAGTCAGAGGAGGGGATTCCGGGGACCCAGAGCACTCCAAACCAGGAGGTGTCTGCAGGAGCCAGGGTGTCTCCTTGAAGACTTCAAACAGGGCTGGATGGATGGGAGGAGGCGACAGCCGGCTCTAGCCAGGTGTGTCCAGCCTGTTTGCAAAACGACTGTATAGACTGAGCCCTCCACCAGGGGAGCAGCTTGGGGTGGGGCTCTCCTTCCGTCTGCCCCCTGCCACGGAGGGACAGGGGCTCAGATCTTACACCAGGGGTTCAGACTTAAAAGGACTTGGGGTGCTGTTGGTCCTGCCAGCCGCAGGGTTGGGGTGTAGCTCCGCCCCGCTGTCTGCGAAGTTCCCGCACACCTGCGCAGGGTTCATCCAGCTCCCCCCAGGTGGTCAGTGTCGGTTCAGGACCAGAAAGCCTCCAGGACATAGACCCTCCCACAGACTGGTTTACATTGTCTCACCTCCTGGTAAGCGTTCTGATGATGTCTCTAATTAGGCGGTCAGTCCCCTGCTCAGGACTTTGTAAGAAACCTGAGCCACGGGGCCAGCCCAAGGCCATTGGATGGACCCTCCACCCCTATACAAAATGAGGAAGTGGCGCTGCCCGCAGTGACCCTGCCTCGAGGACATGACAGAGAAACTGTGCATCTCAGGATGTGACCTTCGGTGCTGGAAGATGGCAGTGCAGGCACGAAGTACCGTCCTCTCCTGCTCCAACCCTCTCCTGCTGCTTCCGGCTGGAAAAGAGCGCCCCTTTGACCAGCGACGGCGTCGGTGTGGAAGGAGGTGTGCCCACCTCTCGGGCCACACGTGACTGGGGTTTGGAGGGTGCCCTGCCCTCAGGGTGTGAGGTTCTGTAGTCTAGAAAGGATCTGTTCGGCCCTCCCGGGCCCACTGCTCCCGGACGGACACAGAGCTCCTGAAACCCTTGTTCATTCCTCGGTGATAAGGACGCTAGGAGCCGCTTTGTTCTAATGAGGTGACACTGGGTGCGCTCCTGATGGGGTCGGCCCCCAGAAAGACTGAGCCATGATGGGGAACTCGAAATGTTCAGTCCCCTCCGCCATTCTCCAGAGAGGGGAGAGGAGCTGGAACGGAGGTAATGAAGCCTCAGGCCTATGCAAGAAGCCTCCATGGAATGCCATGGGGTTCGGGAAGCTTCCGGGCTGGTGGACGTATCCACGTCTCAGGACTGTGAGGCGTGCCTCTAGCTCCCACCAGAACCATGCCCACCCAGCTCTGCCGATGCTCTGTCACCGTGGTCTGGAGCTCCTGGTCCCTTCTGCCAGGACCGCTTGGGCTGGCTGACCCTTTGAGGGAGGCCTTTAGATCCCACCAGAGCGGGGCTGAGGGCTGCGGGCGCTTGGCCAGGACAGCCACCCAGCCCGACTCAGAGCTGCGGTCTGCACACGTTGTCCCCACACTCCCTGAAAGGACCCAGGGAGCAACTGGGGTTTCTATTTATAACCATTGAGTACTCTTAACGCTCCAAACGAAGCATTTATTACAGGTGGTTCTGAGCCAGCCAAGTTCCGAAGCAGCATATTAAACATTAAACATTGAAATAATAAGTGAATCATTGATTTTCAGTGACGAGGCCAAGGATGCATCTGTTTTGGGCACAGTTGGGCAACCGTGGGTGGCCCTCTTGGGTGGGGGCTGGGCAGTGTGCATGGGCATCTGAGCAAGGACTCAGGGTCGGGAGTGCAGGTGGTTTATTTGCACGTGACCCCAGAGAGGGGAGGAAGGGAGTGGGGAGGGTGAGGAGGGAAGGACAAGGGGCCGCGACAGTGCCTGTCATTGCTGGTTGTCTCTGTGGGCGCAGCCCTGCTGGGCCCACTCAGAAGCCGTGCACGGTGCACTCTGAGCACAGGGAGCTTGGCAAGCGTATCTGCCCACTTGGCGGGGAAGGACCCGGTGGTGCCAGTTCCCTGGCACTGCTCTGCCTGCTCTGCATCCTTGGAGAAGGTCCCCGGCCTCGGGCAGGAAAGGGGAACCCCTGAAAGTCCCAGAGCGCCTGGGCTGCCCCACGACAGTTCAGTCGGAATGAGCTGAGGGCATATGGCCCGGGCACCCCATGTCTGCTGGAGTCTGTGCGCACCCATAGGCCACTGTCACTGGGCGACCTTACACTGTGCCGCTTGGGTGGGAAGAGATGCATGGAAATCTGGGTGAGTCGACACCACCCTTCCCACCTGTTCCAGTGAAGATGTGGTGCCCTTGAAGTTGGCATTTTGGGTAGCTCGGCCCTTAACTTGGCCATTAAGGCCACCTCTCCTCTCCCTGCTCCTGTCATCCTAATATTAGATGTGCCAGGGGCAGGCACAAGAGGCCCCAAAAGCTAAGCCAGGCTACGATACTGCTGGCTTCTACCATCAGGGCAGGGGGTGGCTCCTTGGGCTTGAGAACAGCCTGAAAAGGTGGGTGAGGACAGATGAGGATGTGCAGCAATGTGGCCACCCCTGCTCGCTGCCTCCCACCCCCACTGAGGAGGGATACCAGTGAGGGACAGGAGCCTTGGGCATGGACAGGCTTCTTGGAAGAGAACCTCAGCTTGAAAGGGGAGAGCAAGAATCCAGGCTATCAGAAAGCCAAGGAAATGGCAATTGAGCTAAAAATAGGAGCATTGAACAGAATGTCCAGAAAGGCCCTCTACGGTGCCAGGTTTGATTTCATCATCGCTAATTATTTAAGTCACATAATGCAGAATCGAAACCTGGGAAGAGGACTTCGTTTCCGTAGGAGTAACTGTGGAGAGCGGGCTCTTTATGAGGCTAACACACAAAGACCTCCACAGTTAACTGTGCCGAGGACTCGTGGGCCTGGGGCCCGGGCTGCATGCTCACCGTGCCCTTCACCTCTTGTTGCCTTCCAGCTGCCAGGAGCAAGGAGCTCACTGTGTCCCCACGTGACCGAGCCCGGGCTCTGCTCCCCCACCGGGGTCTGTGCCTCCACTTCCCCTCTGTGTAACGGAGATTCTCGCAGGGCTCGGCTGTGTGACATGCACGTTTTGGAGGGAACGCTCTGTCATGAGCCCTGCTTTCAGATGAGAAAGTTGAGACTCCGGAGAAGGGAGAAGTGCTTCAGAATCCACCCACCCGGCTCAGCGTCGTCAGCCGCCTAACCCCAGTGCGCGCCCTCCCGCAGACAGCCGGTGCCTGCACATCAGTGAGAAGCGCAGAGAGGTGGAACGCAGAGGGACCACGTCCCCTTCAGCCGAGACAGTCACTGGCTGCCGGCCTGCTGACGCAGTCCTTCCCATCTCTTCTGAGTCTTTGCTTTTATGTGGTTGCGATCATATCTACGGCCTTTCACCTTCCTTTCCATGTTTATTCCTTTTAAAATGCTCGAGAGACTTTAAACCAGAGGTCTAGAGAGGTCCAGGATTCCGATGAGATCACAGGCAGGTGCCGGCCGTTGTTTTCTCCGTGGCTAAAGCCTAAATTTCAACCTGTTTGGTTCTCTGCTGTCACGACTCTTCTGGCCGGGCCATGGTGGGTTCCTCTGTCTCGGGCAAACTTCCGCCAAGGTGGGCACTCCAATGACGACGGAAAACAATGGCAGCGGCGGTCATCGTCACTGCCAGGCAGGACATTTTATGATCCAGGGATCGACTTTTCTTAAGTAACATTATAGGTATTTCTGAAATTGATCTTTATTTTAGGTCATTTCCAATTTTTAGCTGATGCTGCAAGCGATGCTGCAAGATGTGTTTTTAATCCATAAAGGTTTGGGAGAGACGCCTTAAAGAGCCCTAGAAGTCTAGTCCCTGAATCAAATGACAAACGGTGCCACTGTCTTTAAAAAGGCGGCACCTGGGAGTCTCCCGAGGTGCCCGCCAGCCTGCCGCCCTGCCGGGTGACCACACCCTCCCCCTCCTTGGTGCGTCTCTTTTTCTCCCCCCAGTTTTTGATAATTGTAGGGAAAAAAGTTTATATGGCATCTCCTTGATTACTCATGAAGCATATTATTTCTGTACGTGATTGTTACTTATTCTATTTCCTTTGTGGATTATTGGCCTGTCTGAAGACATTGATTTCGGACATTTGACCCGGAGGCCCAGCACTGTGCTGCCCCTGGCGGGAGCGAGGTGCTTAAACAGAGAGGCAGGGACACGCAGGTTACCTGGTGGATTCTTCGGAGACTCACATGTCAGCTGCGTTTTTTAATTAAACTTTTATTTTGAGATAATGTAGGTTCATGGGCAGTTGTAAGAGGGATCCCGGATTCCCCCAGGGGTGACATCTTGCACAACTCCAGTCCAGCGTCACATCCAGGATGGGGACACAGATACGGTCCCCACGAAGATTCTCCGTGTTGCCTTTTATAGACACGCTACACCCCTCCTTAACCCTTGGAAACCACTAACCTGTCCTCCACTTTTACAGTGGGTCCCTTCAGGAATGTTCTATAAACGGAATCACACACTAGGCGGCTGTCTGAGGTTGGACGTTTTGCATTCAGCACCATTCTCTGAAGGCTCACCCAGGTCGTTATGCCCACGAATAGCTCTGTCCTTTCGATGGCGGCGTAGTGTTCTGTTCCGTGGTGTGGGCGGACTGCAGTGCGTCTAACTAGTCACCCGGCAAAGGGTGTCTGGGGTGCTTCTAGGCTTGGGCCATTCTGAACAGACGTGCTGGGGGCGTCCGCTGGCCCAGGGGGGAGGGCCTGAGCAGCGGGACAGAGCAGGCCCAGCACGGGCTGCATCCCAATACATAATTGAACAGGCTCTTTGCAGCCTGGACACAATGTAACGGGCTACCAGGAAAGTCCATCTGGCCTCAGGTTCCGGCAACCTTTAAAGAACAACAAATGCTGTCTCCGGACAAAAGAATCTGAGAAAAGAATGGGCATCGATTAATAGTGATACCACCATTCTTGCCATGATTAAAAGGAATTGCTAAGACAGTATTTGTGCTGAATTCAAGCACTTTCTAAATTCCCACGTGAGAAAAGAATATGATAGTTCTGCTTGGAGAGTCCTCTGCCCAGGCGTCCTCTTACTGGCTCCGAGCCTGGGAATCGCCTAAAACCGAGTGGGAGAGCTTCACCCTGCCCCTGGCTCCCTCCAGAAGGGACACACTGCCTCCCCACCAGAGCTGGCCTGGGGGGACACGGGGTCTGTGCCGTCACCAAGGAACAGCTGTGTGACTGTTTTCTCAGGGGCTCTGGACATCGTTTCTGTGAGCACGGACCCATGACGTGGAGACCTGGGCTTGGAGGCTACATTTGGTGCTGTCAGGTTTTTAGAAAACAAACTGCATTAGCTACGTGAGGAGACGCGAAGTGAGATGTCGTCACTTTAATCTGCACTTCCTTGGTATCTACTGGTCGCTGAGCCCCTTTTCACGCGATGACTGGCCATCTGTGTGGTCCGCTCTGCTTTTTCTTTGTCCACTGTTCCTTTCCTGCCTTCCTTTGGAGTAATCAAATGTTTTATATTTTTTCCCATCTTACTTCTACTGGCATCTTAGCCAGACCCTTAAAAAAATTTTTTTTTGAGTTTTCCTCTAGGGATGGATATCTTTATATCAAGTCCTATTTCCAGCCGCTACTGTATTAATTCAGTCTTCTCTCCGTATACGAGAGCCTTCCCAGCACCCACTTCTCACTCCTCACCCGAAAACTCCCACTTTGCGGGTACAGCAGACTCCAAATGTGTGAGTCCTCTGTGCACCCCGTCCTTGGGACCGTCACTGCTATGTCTTATACGTACACTGTTAAACCATCACACAAACTTATTAGGTGTGTGTGTCTCCGGGGGAAATCATGGGAAGAAAAAAGCATAACAATGACATTTACCACCTTGCTGATTGCTTGCAAGGCTGACCTTCCCTCCTATACATCCACGTCTCCTTCTGCGCTGAAGAACATCCTTTAGCATTTCTTGTACCTGCCTGCTGGCCACAGGGTCTCCCAACTTTATCTGAAAGTGCCTTTATCTGCCCTTAGTTTTAGGGTGTTTTTTTCTGGACCTAGAGTTGTGGGTGAGTTTTTAACACTCAGCACTTTACTGGTTTATACCATGGTTTTCTGGTTTCATTGTGTCTGATGAGGAGACAACGGAAATTCTTACCATTGTTTCCCCAAATGTACTGTGTCTTTCTGGTGGACTGCTTTCAAGATTTCCTCTTCATGGTTTTCAACAGTCTGACCGGGATGCGCCTTTGTTTTTCTTTGTGTGGATTCTGCTTTTGCTGCGTTTCTTGACCTTTGTATCAGTCTTTTTCATGAATTTGTGGATATTGGCCATTATTTTTTCAAATAAAATATCTGCCCTATTTTAAGTCTCTTCTCCTTCTGAGATTCTTATGACATGAATTAGGGCCCTTTACGTTGTCCCAGAGATCTCTAAAGCTCCATTCATTTTTCTTCAATCCTGTTTCTCTTTTTTAGATTGAATAATGTGTATCGATCTGTCTTTAGGATCACCCATTCCTTCTACTTCCATTAGGCTATTAAGCCAATGCAGTAAAATTTTCATTTCAGTCGTACTTTTCAGTTCTAGAATTTCCATTCTTTTTTATACTTGCTATCAGCTTTGCGGTGAGCCCCTTTCTCTTTACTGATTAAAACCATATTTTCATTTAATTCTTTGGATATGTATATATTATAACTGCTTTATACTCTTTATCTGTAAATACAGTATCTGGACTATCTGGGAGGTGGTTTCTATTGACCAGTTTTTTAAAGATCTTATTTATTTATTTTTAGAGAGGGGGGAGGGAGGGAGAAAGAGAGGGAGAGAAACATCAATGTGTGGTTGCCTCTCTTGCGCCCCCTACTGGGGACCTGGCCCACAACCCAGGCATGTGCCCCCACTGGGAATGGAACCAGCAACACTTTGGTTCGCAGGCCCGTGCTCAATCCACTGAGCCACACCAGCCACGGCTGACTACTTTTTTTCTTGACTGTGGTTTCTACTTTCTGGTTTTTTGCATGTCTAGTACATCTTTTGGTATATATCAGACATTGGTAAATTAAAAGTTGTAGTGACTCTGGATCATCTTCCACTGGAGTCCTGACATTTGTGGTGGTTGGCAGTTCAATTATTGTCTTTATCACCTTGACCTTGTATAGACTTGGCTTTACTCTTTGTTAGGCTGGATCTGAGAAATGTCCTCGGTTCCCCTACTTGGCAGGATTCAATGTGCACATCTCTCTCGCCGATCTTGTCAAGGTTTTGCTTCACGTTTTCAAGGTAGGTCCAGAGTAGGCCTCATTTTAGGGCAGGGGTTAGAGATGGTTCACAGGACACTCTTGGCCATGGCCTGTTTTTGTATGACCTTTGATCTAAGAATAGTTTATAGAAAAATATATTTAATCCTCACCCAAGGATATGCCTTTATTGATTTTTAGAGAGGGAGTAAGGAAGGGGGGAGAGAGAGAAACATCGGTGTGAGAGAGAAACATCAACTGATTGCCTCCCATATGTACCCGGCCTGGGTATTGAACCCATAACCTGGGTATATGCCCTGATGCGGAACTGAACCCGCAAACTTTTGGTGTACAGGACGACACTTCAACCAACTGAGCCAGCTGGCTAGGGCAGTTTTTACATTTTTAAATAATTGTTTTTAAAAAATCCCAAGAAAAAACGTGTGACAGAAACTGTATATGGCCTTAAAGCCCAAAATACTTTATCTGGGCCCTCCCAGATAAAGTTGCTGACCCGGGCACGTGGCCCTCAGTGGAGTGCACCTGTTGAACTGGGTGTTAAGGAGGTATCAGTGAGGTCTTCTCTGTAGCCCTGTGTGACCTCTAGTCTTCCCGCCATTCTCAACTCTGTAACAGCCTCTTCCTGGTAAGCCACATGGAGCCTCTTCCCACATTCTGAGCCCAGCAAAAGCCAAGGACTTACAGGGACCCCTGCACAGACGCTGGCTCTCCACCCCAGCCTGGCCCCTTCTTCCCGGTGCTCTGCCTGCCTCTCGGGTTCCAGCCACCCCAGCTCTGATCTTTGCCTCCCCACCCAGCTACGGTGCGCCATGCTGCACCGCCCCCGCACACTTGGCAGCGGTGTTCACACTCAGCCTAGTTCACGTATACATTTACTTTATTACATTTGCAAAAGTTACCCTAGGCGTACTTTCCTTACACAAGAAGCTGAAATGCAGTTGAAAGTAAGGTTCCATTTTGTGGCGTTCCCCAAATGTGTACCATTGCCTACTCCATGAAAGCGCTGTGTCGCTGGGTTGGGAAGGGTGTGGGCTGGAGACACAAGTAAAAGCACATCCCTAAAGTCAAAACGTTCACAGTGTCAGGGACGCAGGAAAGGAGGGCTAACAGGAGTGGGGTCAACATGCTGTGAAAATTCAGAGAGGCGGTTCATTCCAACGATCTGGAAGGATCTGTGGCAAGCTGGCCTTGGAAGTGAAGGTGGAGGGAGCACTGGGGTGCTGTAGGGTTTGTGGCTGTAGCGAGAAGATAGTGATCTTGTTCCACTTCATGGCAATATTACTTCATAAGACCAGTGTAACAAGAAAACACGAGACAGGGTTTTGCAAGGGCTAACTGCCATTCAGCTCAGTGGAGGGAATTAATCCCGTGTCTCAACGGATTCCGCCCGAGGCCTCCAGCGCAGGGTAAAAATAACAAGGCCGGGCTATCCGCAGGCCTGCACGATGAGAAACTGCCTGTGTCCACATGTCATTGCCAGGGACACCTTCCCTTCACCCCCAGCCAGGGTTGTCCCCGAGTACACGTCCTTGTCATTGGCCCCTGGGGTCTTGCCCCTGTCCACATGCTGTCAGTGACCCCCACCTCTCGTGACTGCCGCCTGGGGAATCTGCGTGGTGGGGCTGGGAAGGCTCAGTAGGGCCCTGCCGGGGTCACCAGGTGTGGGGCGGGGCGGGGCGGTGGAGGGGGCCCTCCCGGCCACGTGCACCCACCCTAAGCGCTGTACACTCTGGGAGGCATGATGTGGGAGCCCCGCGGTGTCCACTTCCCTCCCGGAGGTCAGGTGCCCGGTCTGCCCAAGAGAGACGCCCGTCCCGGGGGCGGCTCCCAGCAGTGCAACCACTATAGCTCTGTACAGCAGTCAGCAGCCGCCACCGCCCACTTTCATCCGCGGCCCGCCTTCCTACTCAGTACGCCGCACTGCCAGGCCGCCTTTCTGTCGGAGGACAGCGCTCGCTCGGGCGGGAAGCCCTCCCCTTTAAGATGTGCGTCCCGGAAGCGGTACCGCGGCAGAGCCGGTACCGGAAGTGAATGAGGCCGGCAGCTGCAGGCAGCCGGCTGGGGAGCTTCCTCCGGCGGCCGGGCAGGCGTCGCTGTTGCGGCGGGGGGTACCGCTCAGGCTCGGGCTGGCCGGGTGCGGCCTCGGGGCTGCCCATGGGGCGCGGAGGGCCGGGCCGGTGACGCCGGACGCCCATGGACGCCCCTGAGGAGCCGCTGCCGCCGGTGATCTACACCATGGAGAACAAGCCCATCGTCACCTGTGAGTGCCGGTCGGCGCGGGAGGGGGCGGCGGCCGTTGCAGGCAGCCCGGCCCATGTTCGCCGGCCCCTTGACCCCCGTTCTAAGGCCCTGGCCGCTTCCTGGATGGAGGTGTGGCCGGGGCGGCGGCTGCGGCGGGGTCCCCTCAGACGACCTCCGACCCTGCGGGAGACGTCGTCCCGGGCCGTTTCCTTGCACTGTGACAGCGCTCGGGGCATGGCGTGCTCCGAATGGAGAGCGAGGATGGGGGCCCTGCTGTGCCCCCGTCCAGCTCCCGGGCTCGGTTGCTGGCCGAGCGACCCGAGGGGACCGTCCTCCCGGTTGGGGGTCGTGTTGTCCTCCCGGTCACACCGCTCCCCGAACCTGGGGAGGGCCCTCCTGGCTCGCAGACTGGGGAGCGTGGACGAAGTTTGTGTGCGTTTGTCTTGTTAGAAGACGCGAGTTTGTACTTCAGTAAAGTGTTAAATGTGAACGGCACAGGTAGTCGGTCAGAGCCGTGCACGGGCGGGACCGCTCCCCGGACGGAGCCCAGATGGCGGGCCACACGCATCCTTCCCTTCTGTCCATCACCTGGGCCGCCAGGCCCACTCCTGCCTTTTTGCTGTTACAGGGGTGAAACCCATTTCATAGATGCGACCGCAGAGGTTAGGCGAGCCCCGACTCCTGCATGCACACTCCAGACAACCAGACTGGCGCCTTTACAGCTGTAACTTTAGAATGAAATACTTTAAACAACACTAATGGGTTGAACTGTTGGCTGGCATTTAGGCGATTTGCAGAGAGGTGTTTCAGTTGGCCTTTCATGCTCTGAAAGGAAGCATTGTCGCAGCAAAATCTGGGCGGCCAGGCTGTAGAAGACTGTGTATCACTTTCTCTTTTTTCCTTTTTTTTAATTAAAATTTTTTTTTCTGATTAATGGTCACACTCCTTGTATGCTCCCTCTTGTCAGATCCCTGAGAAATTATGTAAAGTTTGTTGGCTGCTGCTTCTGTAGTTGGTAAACTTTCTTACGGAAATGGACGGTTTCATCTAAACGTGGAGACTGGCATGGTTCAGCAATAGCTGCTTTCTTCTCTGCCCCACCCCCAGGAATACTTGTAACTGAAAGTCTTACTCAGACTGCACCTTGATTCCGAGGGGACAGGTGTGTGGCACCGACCTTCAGGCCCTCCAATTCCCAGGCGCTTTCTGAGTCCCCAGGGCACCAGCGCCAGTGCCCTGCTCAGTGTGAGCTCCACGGGAGGTTCCCTGAAACTCCTCTCCAGAGGGTGTGCACACTGTGGGTGCTGCGGAAACACTGTGTGCAGGGGCACCCACGCACCTAATGACACCTCACGCCCCTGAGCTTGCCTTTGACTAGCAGTGTGTTTCAATACGTGCCCTGTCAGTACGCTCGGAGACGTTCCTAAAGCTGTCGTGTTCTGTGTGACAGTAGCCAGTGTCCGAGCGCTGTGCTAATGTTTGGTGTCATGCACACGTGAATGACAGGTAGCCGGGGACTATTTCCTGTTTCCTCCTTATCTTGCTGGAGGTTTTCCCCTGTGTTTTCCCCTACGGTGTGTCTGCACTGACAGTATCTGTGTTCATAGGCAGCTCAGAAAGGAGAGTGGCTTCAGTAACCTCTCAGGGGAAGTTAGTGAAAAGTGGGAAAGATCCCTTTAAAAGTTAAAAGATTCTTTAACTTTTTGAAAGGCTGCCTGCACAGGTCAGCCTTGAAATCACACTTTAGTGTCGCTGGTGCTGAAGCTCTGGTGGCACTTGTCCTGCTTTCACTTCGTACTTTACCTTGTTGCATTCTCCAGCTGCAGGCGCTGGGAGGGCGGAGCTAGTCCAGGCCGTGCAAGCATGGTAGGAAGGTTGCTTTAAAAAATCCACCCAGAGGCTTCACATTTTTCGGTATTATGTACATAGTTCTCTTAGTATGCAACATTTTTGTTTTCAAAAGTCCATTTCTGTCTCCTTGAATACTTATCTAGCCATTGGCCCTTATGAGACTGTGCTTGTTCATTTTAAAATGAAAGCAGTTTATGCTTGTTTTCAATTTTTTTCAAAGAATTTAGAACATTTTACTTAAGCGAAAATGAGTTGTGTGCAGACCTTTCTGAGAAGAATGTAGAATGTGCCCGGTTCAGGCAAATTTCGGAACTGTTTACGTGTGGCCAGGAGAAGAATGGGAAGTCCCCTGACAGTAGGGGTACATAGACCTCATTATTGCTTGAAAACCTTGCTGAATTATTTTAATATTCTGATGCTCCCTAAAAGTTTTAATGGCCTTCAGTCCATCATGAAAAGTTTCAGACCCTGCTGCCTGCCCGTCCCCGCTGCGGTGACTGCCTCCGCCGGGGCTCCGCGTAGACTGGAGAACCACTGAGTTAGTTTGTCGCCGCAGGAGCCCACATCTGGACGGTGTCTGCCAGGGGTGCTGGGTGAACCGAAGCCGTCCTCATAACCCGAGGACACTGGGTGACGGATTACCTGCTCAGAGCAATTTGAACACCTATAGTATAATTTATTAATCATGAAAAATGCACGGTGAAACTGAAACAAATCCAGCAGATCCATTTGATCCAAATTTAAGTTGTAGCTTAGATTTTTTTTTCAACCACTGGGTCAATTTTCTGCTTGAGAATAAAGTCTCAGGTTTCTGATCCAAGGTTATTTTAAGAAAGATACGTTCCTTTTCCAGCTGTCTCGTTCACGGAGAGTTGTCGTCATTCCTGATTTGTGACTTTTCTTTGTTCAGTGCTGCTATCGTGCCTAGAATAGCACATTCTCTTGATACGGGATTGTATAGTTTCTGAAAAATAACAGCACTGTCCAAAGGATCTGTTTTCCCCTGTCACATTTTATGTTGCCTACCTCATTTTTCTGAATCTCTGTTTTTGGGATTCCAGATCTGATATAAATTTTAAAAGGGAGAAAAAGGCACAAAAATGAGCAGATCTGTACTGCTTTGTACTTGGTTAGAGTTTGTGTTTTTTCCTCCTTGTAGGTTAAAGTTTTCAAATTTGCATATCGCAGTTTTCCACCAATCCTGACAGTGTGGTGCTTGTGAATTAACCACTGTCTCAGTTTCATTACCAGAAAAGTAACTTATAATATCTTTTAAAAAAATCAATGCACATAAATAAATACACGTCTGGTCCTTATGGGATTCGTAAGTCCATAGCAGACCAGCAGCTGAGACGTGGGAGAAGCAGCTCTCCGTAGGGAACCTCAGCTGTCGGTGGGGCGGACTTGGAGGGCAGGGGCTGAAGGCACTCCCAGATGTGCTTACCTTGCTTTGTGTGTCATTTCTACCTGTGTCTGGTTCTCACATGTGTGACCTGGAGAGTTCCATAATCTCATCCTCACCTGTGAACTTGGGACCGTGGCAGTACCAGTCTGATAGGGGATATGGATTGAAAAGTACGAATATTGTGAAGCACTCAGAAGAGGGATCAACGTGCAAAAACTGGTAGCTGCTAAGGAGAAAGCCTAACTTTCTCTGTTCACGATGGCTTCAGTGTCTCAGCGGTTTTTTCCTGGCACTTCTTGGCCAAGAAGAATACCTAATAATTACATTTATTAAGTAGTTAAGTCCAAATAATTTTATTAAGAATTATGTACTAACAGTAGCTATGTGAAAACAATACACATAAACTGGAAGACAAATGCTCATTTCATTCTTAGATAACCACCGTAACATACTAATGGGACGGCTGCACCGCACAGCTCCTCTGCCCTGGGAGTCACATTGCACACTGCTACCCTGTTGGATTCTTTTTTTTCTTTTTTGTGGTACTTTTATCACAGCAACCACCCTGTTTTGTGACGACGATACGTCATTGAAAGGAATGTACCATGATCTAATTTTGAAACTGAATGCCTGAAGTAGGATTCGCTGCATCTCCAGCATTGCTGTTTCCTCTAATTTAAACCATCTCCTGTGGCTTCCGGGGGGCTTGCTGGTACCCCGAGGCACCTGGGCGCACAGTCTGGAAACCCACGTCATTAACGTATTACCCGACTTGAGGAGGGATTTGAATTGATAATTTAGAAGTGAAAAGCTTCCTTGTCTTTATTTGAACTTCAGTTCACATACCCGGTTTGCAAGATGTGTTTTGAAGAGTTTCTAGTAAAGAAGCATTTGGTTTCTGCAGGCGAAAGCCCAGAGTCTGATTTTCTTTACGAGCCGATGACTCTCTGAGCAGTCCGCACGGCAGACCCTCAGCCGAGCCGGCCTGTCCCAGGAAGGGACCGGTCTGATGGTGTGGTCTGCCAGCGAGACGGCAAGGCCGGGTCGCCTTCTCTTATTGGAAATGCAGGTGGCTTGCTGAAGAATTTTTGTGTCTAAAGCATGTTTTTGCCCATTGACAGAGTGTCTTTCCACGGGAATTGCCCACTTTTGTGTGTGTGGTCTCACAGGGGATCACTTGCAGAGGTTCTGTTCCCTCTGCTCTCACCTGGTGACTTCAGATCTGGAGGACAGACCGGGGCTGGAGGGCAAGACTGCGTGGCTTTAAGTACTCTTGGGGTGGGAGAACTCCTTCTCTGCCCTTCTCGGTTCTTGTGGCTCGTCTGAAAACCAATAGACGTGAGACAGAGTACCTAGAGGAAATAACTGAATTTAATCATACATATGGATGGGAACCTCACATACATGTGGATGGGAACCCCACATACAGGAGGCAGTCGCGGACCCCATGTAATAGCAGAGGATCAGGGACGGACCTAGGAAATGAGGGCCGTGTGACATTCCGAGCTAAAGCTGAGGTAAGGCCCCTGAGGCTGCAGAGGGGAGGAGGGTCATTGCAGGGTGATAAGAAGAGTAGCTGCCTGTTAATTAGAAGTTTGGCCTGCTCTGTGAATGGGTTGAAAAAAGTTATTTCTGGTGATAAGCTTATTATGGGCAAGGCCCCTCGTTTAAATTAAGGGAGAGGTAGAAGTTTCCCTTGAACCCACAGGGTCTGTGTTGCCTTCACGGCAAAATAAGCCCCAAGCCAAGATGGCACGTATTGGGGAGGCCTGTTCTGAACCCCTTAAATTACAGACACACCTCTTTCCGAATAGCCTCTTAGTGTGTTACCCCAGAGGCTGCGTGGCTCTCCCCCTTATCTTACCTTCCCATCTGCCTTTTCTTTCTTCTTTCCTAATCAAGTCTTCCTTCTGTAACTACTCCTAAGGTAAATTTTCAATGTATTTGCAGTATTTTAGGCTTAGAGAATATTTGGTTTTTAAATTAAAAATTGATCAGCTTGGAGTCATTCCCGACTCCTCTATTTCTCTCACAGCTGACGTTCAGTCTAACAGCAAATACCCTTTTATCTTTGACATTTACTTAGAATTCACCACTTCTCCCCACCTTTACTGCTCCTCCTCCAACCCTAAGCCACTTTTCATCTCTCCCTGGACTACTCCAGTGGCCAACCAGCCAGCCTCCCTGTTTCTGTTTTAGCCCCTTGAAGCTAATTCTCTTGGGGTTAGGGTGATCCCTCTGGAAGAGAAGCCGCAGCATGTCAGTCCTCTGCTCAGACCCCTCCAGGGACCAACCGCCTTCCCAGCCCAACCTTTCTTGGGCTGCAAGACCCTCCCTGATGTGCAGCCCCCCACCCCCCACCCTGGCACTGGCTTCCTGGCTGCAGCCTACTCCCTCTGCGGGCTTGGTGGCCCTGTCCCAGCAGGGCTGGCACGGCTCTGCTGGTCCTCACTGGGTCCCTTCCTCCTCTGGTGGCTGCTCACATGCGGCCCCTTCACTCCACTTACTGTTCAGCCTCACTTCGACTTTATTCAGTCTTCTCGGCTCAGCCCCTCCTGACATAAATATTTGTTTTTTCTTGGTTTATTGTTTTTCTACCCCTAGGAGGCCTGCAAAGTGGAGTGTGGGGTTCAGAACCTCAGGAACTTTGCAATGCTCACTGCTGTGTCTCCGGCACCGGGAGCAGCGCTTGCGCGGAGGGCTGCTCAGTCGGTGGGCAGTGCTGCGTGTTGTCTGGTGCTTCTGTGAGCTTTTGATGGCACACAGTTACTTAAATACGTGCTTTTATTGGAGATAAGACAGCTTTGTAGAAAACGCTTGGAGAGTGTGAATTCTTGTCACTCAGGCTTGCTTTTAGGCAAACTGCTATATGCTTAGTTTTGTTTTGTTTTTGATACTGGAACATTTTCTGGTTAGAGTTTTTGACCGAAGAAATACATGTTAATGCAGTAAAAGAAATAAAGTTCACTAGTTTGCTAGGGACTCTGTTCTTTGAAATGGACCGCTGAGTTGTGTTCAGGTACACTTTCTTTACTACAGGTCAGTAGAAACCTAACTACAACCAAACCAGAGCATTCGTGGGTCGCTGAGTCAGCTCCTGAGGTGGACATTTGGGTTGGGGCACCGTCAGCCCTGGCATTTGGATGAAGCCTTGATGAAAATATATCTGTAACTTTTCCCAACTAAACTCTAAACCTTAACAAATGCGTCAGTAAAACCGGAATACATTTTTTTTATGATCAAGAATGGGATCTAGGAGTGCAGTTGCTGGGTCAGAAGGTCAGAGCCGTTTAACTTTTGAAAACTGCTTCCAAACCACCCTTCGAGACAGCAGTACCCCAAGTCATGTTTACTGCACTGGGTCGGAGTCGTCGAAAAGTTTTTTTCCAGTTTGATGGATGGGAAAAAACTATCAGTTTTTAAAAACAGGTTTATCAAGCTTTCACCTTTATACTCTAAAATTTATCCATTCTAAATGTACAGCCCTTTGACTATCAGTTTGTTTTCAGAGTTGAACAGCCATCCCCGTAAGTCAGTTTTAGAACACTTCCATCACCCGGAGACGGTCCCTTGCACTTCTTAGCCGTTAATCCCCGCTCCCACCTCCAGGCACCAGCAGCCACCCCTCCGGTCGGCTTTCTGTCTCCATAAACTGTTTTCTAGACATTTTGTAGAAATAAAGTCACGTCTTATGCACTCGTGGTGTCCGGCTTCTTTCACACAGCACTGTTTTTGAGGTTCATCCATGTTGCATCGTTCAATGTTATTCGTTCCTTTTTTATTGCTGAGTAGTATTTCATCGCATGGATGAACCACATCTTATTTATCCACTCGCCAGTTGATGGACATTTTAATTGTTTCCAGCTTTTGGCTAATGAGTATTTGCATGTGTGTCTTTCTGTGGACTTGTGTTTTCGTTTTTCATGGGAAGATTCTTCGGAGCAGAATTGCTATGTTGTATGATTAGCTGATTTCTTAAGAACCTGTCAGACTGTTTCCCAAAGTGGGCGTGCTGCTTAACACTTCCGTCAGCAGTGTGTGAGGGTTCCGGTTACCCAGGTCCTCGCTGACCTCGTCTTTGTCTGTCTTTTTATTGTAGTCACCCTGGTGGGCATGAACAGGTGTCTGATTTTGGTTTTAACCTGCATTTCCCTAATGATTAGTGATGTTGAACATCTTTGTGCGTTCTTATTAGCCATTTGTATATCTTCTTTAGTGAAATGTTTATTCAACTTTTTGGCCGTTTTTAAATTAGATTATCATTGAGTTGTAAAGAGTTCATTATATTTTCTGGGTACAGTTCCTTTATCCAGATAGACGATTTGCAAATATTTTCTCTTAATCTTTGGTTTTGAAATTGTCTTAATGGTATCTTTAAAACATTCTTAATTTTGATGGTCTAATTATCAATTTTTTCCTCTTACGGATTGTGCTTTTGATATCATATCTTAGAACTCTTTTTCTAGCTGAAGGCCATCATAATTGTTTCAGTGTGCACATACCGATGATTAGTGAGGTTCTTTTTGTGTTTACTGGTGATCAGACTCTTCAGAACGACCTGTCCATCTGTGTTCACTTTGACACTTAAGGGGTGGAGCCAAAAAACATGTCTAAAGGTGAATTGGAATAGCACTAGGAAAAAAAATGTGCATTCCATTTTTCTATTTTATACCATATGTATTCGGGTTTTTTTTTTTTTTTTTTGAGGGCTGCTGTAACAAATGATCAGAAACTGGATGGCTTAAAGCAACAGAAATATATTTTCTCATAGTTCTGGAAACCAGAAGTTGGAAACCAAGGTGTCATCAGGGCCGTGCTCTCTCCTAGGGCCCTGGGGGGATCCTTCCTGCCTCTTCCAGCGCCCAGAAATCCGTGGCGTTCCTGGGCTCTCAGCCCCGCCACTCTGACTTCTGCCGCGTCTTCTAAAGGCCTTCTCTTTCCCTGAGTTTTCTCTTCGGCCTTTTTTAGACATTCAGAGCCCATCCAGATGATCTGCAGTGATCTCATTTGAGATCCTGAACTTAATCCCATCTACCAAGGCTCTTTTCCCAAGTCCCGTTCACAGGTTCTGGGTGTCAGGAAGCGCACCATGGTGATTTGGGGGGCCCCTTTCTCCCCAAAGCACAGTGTCGGCACTGGCAGCCAGGTGCATATCAGCCAGCACCCTGTGAGCGTCTTGGGTTTTTCTCTCGCTTCTTCTGTCTGTGGAGGCTTGTCCTCACTCTCCTCCTGACCAAGGGAATTCTTCCTTGGCATCCGGAGGTTGGGCTCCAGAAGTTGACACAGGGTGGGATGATCCCTCAGAAAGAGATGAGCCTTTTCTGCAATCTCTCTGATTTCTTCCCAGGGAAATAAATGCCTTCCTTTGGCTTCTCGCACATTGTTGCATGGTGATTCCTTTCTCAGCATTGTTTTAGGCCCTTGTTTATTATATTTTTAGAAAAGTGAGGGGAGAAATTGCAAAGAAGCTGACAGGATTAGACCTTGGCTTCACCAGCTGTATATATGTGGACATTTTTCTTATTTTTGACAGATCTGTTTAGTATTTAGAAGTCATGCCATCAATACCAGAGCTAAAATTTTAGGTAGAACCTTGGAACTAACTAACAATTACCCCTTTGGGTGGCAATTTTTACTAAATCTGTAGCTCACCACGTATGGCACTTTTATTTTGGCCGGATGCATTAGAAAGTTTCTAAGGGCCAAGCCGAGCAATGGGAAGGGCTGTCAGAGGTCATTCTGAAGGTGAAGACTGTGCCCGGCAGGCCCCTCGGTGCCGGGTGGCGCAGTGAGCGGCTGCGTCCAGGCGGCGGATCCCCATCTGCCGCAGCTTCCCCAAGTACTTGCGGTGTCAGACACCCTCTGCTCACGTGGAAAGGGCGTTTTCCCTAAAATTAGCCCTCAGAGAAAGCATTTCCTATGGAGTTAGGAAAAATAAAAGTATCACTTCCTTTAGTTTAGTGGCCTAAGCGCCAAGTAGCCACGCTAGAAATGTTTAGTGTGATCTAAAGTGAAGATTGTGTTCTGCACCCAGTGCCGTGGTCGCTTCTGCTGCAGGGGGTCCCGTCCACTGGGGGCCCTGGGTTGTCTGACGTAGAACATGAGGGAGTCAGGCTGGGTTCCCCAGTCCGCAAACACGCACGCACGCAGCATCTGGTACCTGCGGGCACTGTTGGAGGTGCCTGGGTTACATTTGTGAACAAAGACACCAGCCCTCTCCGAGCCTACATTCTGTTCCAGCCAGAGGAAGTATACAATGCACGTAAACGGTAAGTTATGTAATATGTGATAAGTGCTGTGGAACAAAGAAGGAAAAGGGAAAGAGAAATGGGAGATTGTATCATTTTAAACTTTTTATTATGGAAACTTGCAACTATGTATAAAAATAGACAATAGTATAAAGCAACCTTACAAACCTATCACCCAACTTCAACAATGGGGTGAATTTGCCAGTCTTGCTTTTCTATATTCCCCATTCCCTCTAATCCTTTATTAATTTGAAGAAAATATCAGGCATCATGTAATTTATCCATAAATGTATGTGTGATGGACTGAATGTCTGTCTCCAACCCCCCCATGTCAAAGCCCTAAACCCCAATGTGATGACGTTTGAGGTGGAGCCTTTTGGAGGTGATCGGAATTAGATTAGGTCTGGAGGGCGGGCCCCTCGTGATAGAATCAGCGGCCTGATGCACCTCGTGCGCACCCAGGAAAGGCCAGAGGAGCACATAGAGAGAGGCAGAGGCTGTCAACGAGCCGGAAGAAAGGCCTCACCAGGAGCCAAATGGCTGGGAGAGAAGATGAGTGTGTGTTGCTTCACTACCCCATCTGTCATAGCAGCCTGAGCTCAGACAGTTTGTGTCTCCAAAAGGTAGGAACTTTGAGAAAACATAACTACAGAACCTTTGTAACACGTAAAAAATTTCCCAATTTCAAATACTTCAGTGTTTACATTTACAGTGAGTCTTAAATATGTTTTTAACTCTTTCAGTTTATTAGTATCCAAATAAAGTTTTTAGATAAGCGTTTTCAGTTTCTCTTACACTCTCGGTTTCCCCTCCATTTCCCTTTTGTTCCTCGCAGATTGTTCGAGAGCCCAGGTTGTTGGTTCTGCGGCGGCGTCCGCCCCCGCTCCTGGGCTTTGCCAGTGGTGCCTTGTCCTTGCACACCACCCTCTGCCCTCTGTGTGTCCTGTGAAGGGGGGTTTGGAGTGAGAGGCAGGCTCAGATTCGGGTTGGGCCGTTTTTGGTAAGACCCTTTCATGGGCGGTGTGGTGTTCTTCCATCCGCTGGTGCGTGATGGCTGGCGGTCTCTCTTTCGTGATGTCAGCAGCCATTTCCGTCCATGTCATTCATTCCTGAAGGGTTGCAAAATGGTGATATTCTGATTTCACCACTTCTTTTTCATTAGCTGGAATATTTCTGTACAGGGGTGTGTATGTATGTGTACATATACATCCCTACACACACCCACACATACACCCCTACACACACATACACCCCTACACACACCCCTACACACACACCCCACAGACACACACCCCTACACACATACACCCCTACACCCCTACATACACATACACCCCTACACACACACCCCTACATACACATACACATACACCCCACACACACACACCCCACAGACATACACCCCTACACACATACTCCCCTACACCCCTACATACACATACACATATACACACCCCTACACACACATACACCCCTACACACACATACACATACATACATACATACATATGTTTATATTATTGCTTTCTCAGTGGTAGAGTGTGTAAGGAAAGTCAGACTAAGTACTTGATTCATTTCCTTCACATAACTGTTTTCAGAATAGGCTGGTTCATTACTTCCTTCAGTGATGACCAATTTGATTTTTTTTAAGTATTATTAAGAACTTAAGGATTTCAACACCCTTGATTTGTTTCTGCCCGTTTCAGTTGTCAGCCTTGTTGATGAGCGGGTTGTTCCGTCTTTAACAACTGGCTTCGGAGACGCAGGGACCTTTGTCAGCCTCTCTGCTGTCCGGGACGGCAGGGCGGCCCAGACTCGTTTTGTGCAGTCCCTGCCCTGGACGTGGAGTCAGCCGTTTCTCAGGGGGGCGCTGTTCCCTGTGCTGGGGACTGGCTGCTGCGGGCCGCTCGGGGGGCAGAGCCGGGGATTCAGCCTTACAGCACATCCTCAGCTCACGCCGGTCAGATCCAGGACTGCAGAGTCTGACGAAGCGCTCTGCCTTCTGCACGCTCTTCCTGTCTGCACGGGTGCCGGGGATGGCAGAGTTAGGGGATGGGGATGGGGAGGTTCTCGAGGGAGCGGCATCCCAGTCCTCTGAGGCCGTGTGGGACCCCAGACTGCGCCCGAGCTTCTGATTCCGCAGGCCTGGGTGGGCCTGGGCCTGGCCTTGCCTAGAGACCCCCACGTGCTGCCTGCCGCCGGTCCGCCGTACATCTCTGCGTAGCAGCTTCTCCTCGGCCTCAGCGCTAGGGCCCGTGAGCACGGATTTCCGACGTTTTCAGTACTTCTTTGTGGCCTTTGGGTACATGCGGCCAGGAACAAACAAGTGACTGTAGGTTTAAAAGTGTAAAGTCCCTTGTCATGGTTCCTTTCTCTGCGGTTATACTACCAACTGTGTGTGCATTAACTTCCTTTGTTTTATATTTTCCTGATATTTTTAGGGAAAGAGTTTTAAAAATTTCATTTTGTTTGATAACGATGTAAAATATTCAGTCTTTCAAAATCCAATCTGTCAAACAAGGTATATGTAAAAGCATATCCACGTATATCCCGTCCTTTCTCCCTGTCCCATTCCTTGCCTAAGTGGTCTCCTTTCATAATGAAACTCACACGTACTTGTGTTTCTCTTAGATAAGAGACTGCAGGCTGGGCACGCTTCTCCCATCTTGCTCCCCTCCGCAGCCTTGCCTGGGGCACGCCGCACCCTAGCATCCGGGGATCTTCCCCAGGCCTGCCTACGGCCTGTGGAACTTGGCCAGTTCAGGACCTGTTCCCTGGTTGATTCTACGAAGCCCCCACAGTAGAATTTGAACGGTTTCCTCTTTCTCTGTTTCAGATAGTCCTGCCTGGAATAATAGGCTTATTGTGTCCGTCTTCCAGTTTTGCTTGTTGTATCTATTGGGGATTGCCAGGGCTGTGGCAGATTCAGTGTAATTTTGCTACATGTCGCCAAATTGCCCTCCATAATGGTGTACCTTCGGAAAGCTGCAGTTGGCTCCAGTGAGAAAGTGATTTTGAACTAAGTCTTTAAGGAAGTGATACGGAATCTGGAGAAAGTCCCTTTTATCCAAATCCCCAGGGCGGAGGCTGTCTGGAGCCACATGATCTCTTCTTGAATTTGCAAGTGCTATGATTCAAACTGCTGCAATCATCTTATTTTTAAAAATTTTAAAATACACAAACTGTTGAAGACTGACTCTTTAGTATTCTTACGTTTGCATGCATGTATCCACTCTTTCCGTCTCTGTTTGACTCTCTGGTTTTAAGGCTAGCACTCAGACACCGGGGTGCTAGAGGTGGCTGTTGTGCCCCCGGTTACAGGTGTCACCCAGACCTCGTCAGCACTTGGCACGTGTGTTAATTATCTTTCCTGTCGGAAAAGAAAAAGACTTTGGGACTTTGTATTTTGTGACTAGTGTCTCGGGATCGGTTGTAGTCACTTTTCTGCAGATTTCCACAGTATAAAACTTGATGGACACTAGCATACTTTGTGCTTTTTTCCCCTCTGATTGCACCTGTCAGGGGTGGACCTAGCACTGGGAAAGTGGGCGAAGCGGAGTGGAAGAGCGTGTGCACGTGCGCCTGTGTGTGTGTGTCACAGGAGGGGCCGGGGGAGGGCTCGACAGAGTGGACACACCGTGAAAGCCAGTGATGAAACGGCAGCATATACTGAGCTGTGGTTTAGAGTCACTCTCGTTTTGGCAAGCCAACATGTAGCAAGTGACAACCAAGGGAAGGCGATTCCTGTCATGCCACAGTAGGGATTGCTTTTCTTTAAACTTGGCCTCTGGTGTGGGCCTGCGGGAGGGCGCATGGCTTTCTTCTCGAATATGTGCCTTCCGACATAGGGAGGGCAGTTTTTTTTAAGGTACTATTTTAGCCCTGGCTGGTGTGGCTTATTGGTTGGAGCGCCATCCTGTGACCAAAAGGTCGCTGGTTTGATTCCTGGTCAGGGCACAGGCCTGGGCTGCAGGCTTGATCCCTGTCTGGGTGGGTATGACCCCTGGACCGGGTGCGTACGGGAGGCAACCGATTGATGTTTCTCTCACGTTGATGCTCTTCTCCTCAGTGAGGATGAAAAAAAAAAACATAAAAGATATTATTTTAATTTTTATTTATTGATTTGAGAGAGAGAGACATAGATATTGATTTGTTGTTCCTCTTATTTATGCATTCATTGGTTATTCTTGTATGCGCCCTGACCAGGGATTGAACCTGTGACCTTGGCGTATCAGGATGACACTCTAACTAACTGAGCTACCCAGCCAGGGTCAGAAGGGCAACGTTTATGTGTATCAGTTGGGGATTTGTGTGTCAGTAATGTGTAGAATGGGGATCAGTTGCCTAGTCACTTTACGGGACAGATTGGCCTGGCTTTCTAGCTGTACAATTTGGTTAACACCTGGATCTCGTTTTTTTCTCGTGAAGCGTCACCCCCGTCCCCACTCAGTGTGCGAACCTTCTGTGCAGTTCCCAGAGCGTGGAAACCCACGAGCCTTTTGTGTGCAGGCACTCGGGGAGGGTGCTGGGAGGGTTCCAGAGTCCGTGAGTGTGCAGTGGGTAATGGCTTTCCCCGTGAGGGCTGCCGATCGGAAGCATTAATTAATTTTTATTACTGCATTTACATTATACATAAATTTTAGCAAATTGGCTTTACGCATTATTGAACAGGCTAAAATGACTTCCCAGTTTGTGACCTTGGACATTTTTATCGTCCGTTTGAAAGTCTCTTCTGCCAAAAGCTGTTGAGAAATTCACATTTGGTCCGTGGGCAGGCACATGCGTTCTTAGGGTTAAAGACAGTGGTCTCTCAACACGTTTTCAAGTGGGAGTGAACTGCTGAATCATGAATCTTTGCCCTCTTTTGTTAGCAGCGGGTTAGCTGAAGGAAGGGCGGTTTCTGTAAAATTTTCCATAAAGCGAATATTAGAAAGATTATATATTTCCTTCGACTCCTTTGTTCAGAAGTTGAATTATAGAATCTCTTCCCTGCGAGGGCCGTGAAATGGGTCATCTCGGCCTCGAGCAGCCACTGCACTGCTGTGTGGTCTCTGGAGTCCCCGTGGGAAGTGCTCAGATGTGGGCACTTGCCCCTCCACAGGCGATTCCTTTATCTCACGCCAGAGCCTGTTTTTGGTTGAGCTACCACAAAATGAAGAAACAGAAAGCAGCGCAGAGCAGTAGAGAACATTGGGTCGAGGGCCGGGCTGCCTGGCTGAGTGAGGCCCCGCTTTGATGCTCGCTAGCGGCTTGAGCTCGGGCCAGTTAGGGAAGTTCTCGGTGCCTCGGTTTCCTTCTCTGGAGTGGCACTCTCTCCTCGGGCTGGGGTCAGGGTTCAGGGTGGCTGTGTGCAAAGTGCTTAGGGTGTGCTGGCCACCGAGGTGTCTGTATGGGCCGTAAACAGATGGCCCCTCTAGACTTCTGTTCACCAGCTCTCACCTGGTGCCAGACCCTCTGTAGCTTAGTAAGAAGCCCTCCTATCATCAGGTCAAAGGTACTACATAGTGTAGGGACTGGTGTGTTTCATCTGGCAAACGTGACTCGGCTCTGTGTGGAAAACCTACAGAAGTGAAGTGGTGGGCAGGAGCCAGACCTTTACACCGAGTTTTCCCGTGGGAATTTTTTTTGTCAATTAAGTGCTTTTGTTGCTTTCCCTTTAATTCTTTCACATACTTTTTACATTTGTATTGGTTTCCTGTGGCTGCTGGAACAAGTTACATAGATTTAGTAGCTTTAAGAAAAGTCGTCTTCTTGGGCTGAAATCTAGGTGTCGGCTGGGCTGGTTTTCCATGGAGGTTCTGGAGGAAAGAGTCTGTTTCCTGGCCTTTCCAACCGTTAGTGGCCCCCGCTTCCCCTGATGCTCGCTCCCTCCCACATGTTCACAGCCTGCAGTGACCAGTTCAGTCTCGGTTCTGGGTTTTCTGCCTCCCTCCTCCCCTTTCTGGGACCCTTGTGAGTGCAGTGGGCCCCTCCGGATAATCCAGAATAATCTGTTTATTTAAGGGCAGCTGGTTAGCAGCAACCTTTATCCACGGGCACCTTCATTTTCTCCTTGTCAGGTGATGTAACCTATTTACAGGTTCCGGGGCACTGGAGGAGAGCTGTGAATGCCCTTAGCGTGCCTGGAGGAGAAGCCGTAGGGAGTAATGACTGTACAAGCATTAAAACCCTGCGTCCTTCCCAACCGAGAGGCGCCTTTTCAGTTTAACCTTGTGACCCTCTGAAGCATAACTTACAGCTCTCTCTCGAGCATTCAAACCACATTTGGTAATTTATGCTACTTTTCCATATAGACGGTTTAGTGCCAGATTCAATCTTACGTCATAATTGAGTCCTAAAATATTTTTGAATTATTGCATAAGCATAGGAATATTAACAAAACAAATGTATAGCTTTTGGTCATAGATACAAACATTTTCTCTTAGGTTGAAGAGAATATGTGCCTTTATTGTAGACAGCCTGTATGCCTGAAAAGCAGAGTGTGAACACCGTAATCTCATCCCCAAAGAGCACCGCCTGGGGCGGCCTGGTTTGGACGGGGTTTCAGGATGAAGCACTGGCCGTGTGTCTTGTCTGAGGCCTTTTCACCGAAGCAGGACGTCCCACAGCCCTCCGCTCATTCAGTGTCCACTTACTATTGATTCTGTTTTGGTTGCAACGGTCTGGTAAGAACTCCAAATTTGAATTTTAAAATGCTTTAATGTGAAATACTTTGTGACTCTGCAGTGGACCCACAGTAAAAGGTTCTGTGCATAAAACGATGGCCAGTAAACAGTTCCGTTGCCCTTTACGCCGACTGGAGGTAAAACAAATGACCCACAGCTGTGACGACAGCCTGTTCCTGGGCCGCCCACGGGCTGGTTAGCAGCAGCATCGCTGTTGGGTCTGTCTGGGCCTGTTCCTGGGCCTGGGTTAGCCTCTCGTTTTAGGGATAGCATCTTGGGTCTAAAAAGACTGGCCTACAGGATTTTACTTTTAGTTATAACAGACTTCTTTGAAGAGGAGAGTTCCTTTAAAAATGGCCATTTTTCTCATTGTCTTATTGTTGGTGATCTAATATCTAAATGCTGCATCTATATCTGTAGTGACTTATGTTGTGTAAATTGGACTCGTGTTAGTGTCTTTTTAATGTTGATATAAGATACTAATTACTTACACTGTAATTTAGACCCTAAGTGCTTCTGTTTTAAAGACTTTAAGAAAATATTAAGCAGAGTTTGTTGAAATACATTTATGCTTAAATCACTGAAATAATCTTTTTGAATTCTTTCCCCATGTTTGATTAATTCTTATCTGTAACATAAAAATTTTTTAATTACATGATTGATACAGGAATATATGCTTGTAAAACTCTCAGTGTATGCAGAAATAATTCAGGAAATAACGAAGGCCCGGATCAGTCATCTGACTAAATGGAACAGAAATCCAGTTACAACTGGCATACGTAATAAGAAAACAGGCCCACGTAGGCAGAAACCCAGGGCTGTGCCTGCCGTTCTTGGGGAGTGTCTGACCTGGGCTTTCCCCAGCTTGCGGGCTCTTCCCCAGCCTGGGGCAGGCGCCCCGTGGGTCGGGGCAGCACACAGGCCGAGAGCTTACGTCGACCGCTCCGGAGCAATGTGCCTGTCCCCTGGCATTTCCCTTCACAGTTGAGTGTCTCCCGCGCCTACTCCTCGGCCACCCCCCTGCCGGGGTGCCGCCCTGCACTGATACGACAAGGGGCAGAGGACAGCCGAGCTGGTGTGTGCACGGCCCTGGGACCACCCGAGGTGCAGGGGTTACTGAGTGCTCAGACCTCCATGTGTCTGTCCCCTGGTTAGTGGTGAGGACTGGCAGCGTTTGTGCAGACACACACACACACAGATGTATGTTCATGGGACTGTGCTTTGAATTACTTGTTAATTATTTTGATGTCTCTCCCCTCGCCAAAAAAAAAAAAAAAAAGCCTAGTTGTTAAGTAGTCTGAATTGACTCTTTTAATAGGCCTCAGGAGTCAGAAAAGTGAACACAGCAAGTTTCTGAACAGCGTTCTCTGAACATGGGCACATCAATCTTAAGCCTCATATTTGCTTTTAGTAGCTGTTTTCTAATAACTGAATCCTTGGTTTTTCTCTCTTGCCCATGGGATTAAAACAGAAACTCAGCTTGGAAGTTGTTGCACTTACAGCTCAGACCTCTGAGCTGTGATGGCTTTCTACTCAGTGGTCGGGCTGTTTCGGGAACTGTTAATTTAACTACCCGTCACACAAGCCGAGGTCTAACTCTGTGGGGGTTTTCCACCTAAGCCCATCCCTGTCTTGCTGGTTCGATCTCTGGTTCTCTGTATCTCGTTTTCCAAGGCATCTCTAATTTTCATGATAATATAGATTTAAGAGTATTGTAATTAATAATGGCTGCATAGTCAGAGGAAATCATGGTGGCTTTTCTTCATTTTTCTTCAATGTCGGGCTTTGATGGGTTAGAAGGATTTGACCTTCACATTTAAATTAGGGCACCGTGTCAGTTTGCCAGGGCTGTCATAACAAAACGCTACCCACTGGGTGGCTCAAACAACAGAAACTTATTTTCTAACAGTTCTGGTGGCTGGAAGTCCAAGCTCAGGGTGTCAGCAGGGTAGGTGTCTGCAGCCTCTTTCCTTGGCTTGTAGGTGGCCACTTGCTGTGTCCTCACATGGTCATTTCACATCCCTGCATCTCTGTGCATCACATTTTCTCTTCTTGTAAAGACCCAGTCAGATTGGATCAGGGCCCCGCCTGTGGATCTCATTTTAACTTAATCACCTCTTTCAAGACCTTATCTCAGTTTCAATGTATGAATTTGGCAGTGGGGGGACACGGTTCATAACAGTCACTGGGATCAAATGGTCACATGTTAAGTCCCCAGTTACTGTCAGAGGACATCTTTGCCCTTGACAGATGTGCTAATTAACCTATAATATTTAAAAATTAAAATTTGGACACAAATTACATTTTAATTCCACAACTGAATGTAAGAAAAGTTGTTACTTTAGTGTGTCCATTTATACAAGTTTTATTGTATAATAGGATTTCCTGTGGGAGAAAGCTTTCAGGTGGGGGCGGGGGGGCAGAGAGACTGGGAAGCACTTCATTTGTTTACTCTGTGTACTTATGCTAATTAGGCATTCATGTGAGACTTCATAGCAAACCGAGTGAGAGAGGAAAAAGCTTTCATGTAGTCACCCTAACTTCTACATAAGAAAGAACGGTGATTTTTGTACATTAATCTCGGAGCCTTTAAAAGAGGCAACAGAAGTGGGCAAAGACAAGAGATCTAACTGAAGATTTTCTTACTTTAATGATTTCTAGGATGACCACCAAATAAATGAACATGATTAAAACAAAAATTGTTTTTATTTTTATAAAAACTGAAATAGTAACCCTTACGAGTATTTACTGGGTATCAGGCCTTGTTCAAGGTCATTTATCGGTGTTGACTCATTTATGCCCACCTCAGCCCTGGGGGGTGGTGTCTTCCTTGTCTGTTTCACAGATGGTCCTGGGAGGGCTGGGGGGCGGGGGTGGGTAAATGGTCTCCGCAGGCTGTTCAGCGGGTAGGGGGGAAGCTGAGACGGGATTCAGGAAATCAGGCCGGTAGCGCCATTGTCACCATGTCGCACTGTCCTCGGGCACTCACAGCCCAGCTGCCCGGAGTATCATTCCTCTCGGCAGGGACTAGGCGCTGTTATGTGGTTTGGGGCGGTTTGTTTGTTTGTTTGTTTATTTATTTTGTAGGTTCATGATAGCAAAACAAGCAAATGTATTGATGGCCCCTATCAATTCCCCGTGATTTCTTTAAGATCAACAAAGAAGCAATTTGGAACATGGTTTTGCTCAATGTTGAAGGATCCTCTGAGTATAAGAATTTGAGTAACCTATAGTAAAAAAAGGTCCTTTTCTAGCTTAACTGTAACAGTGTGTCACACTGTCATTTTATGAGAGCGAGGTGGGCCTTTCCAATCTGTCCGGCTGCTGTGGGAGATCTGTGTGAAAAGCCGGGTGTGTGTGCAGCACGCAGTCCGCACACGTGGTGTGGTGGGGGGCGGGGGCTGACCGGCGCCCGCCCGTGTGGCCGCGTGCTCCGAACGCCTTGGCTTGCAGACCTCCCTTCCCTTCTCTGTGAGGTCGGCTCCGGCTTGCCCTTGCCTGCTAGGGGTAGTGCGGGGGCTGAGAGAGAGGCTGAGCTCATGGCGAGAGTTTTGCATCGTGTGTGTGCAGGGAGCGTGTCCGGAACGTTTCCGCTCCTGATGTCATTTTGACGCGTACAGAGTTTACTTTGATGAAGAAGTTCACGTGCCCCTCTCCGGGTCTCCTTTTCTGCCTGGAATGTTCTGGCTGTTGTCTTGAATTGGAAGAAGGCAGTGGCTATAGAGCAGGCTCAGGGTGAAACTGGGTGGAGTTGACGGGGCTCCTCTCTCCTGAGCGCGGTGGCTTTGGGCAAGTTACTCAACTTTTCTGACCCTCCTCCTTCTGGAGGGGAAAGTCAGACCCACCTCATGGAGGTGTCGTGAGGGTTAAGTTAGACCATAAATGTCAGGTGCTGGGTTTCTAGAGATGGATTATTTAAAGATATGAGACAGTCTCGTTTTGTGATGTCATTTTACTAAATATGAAATAGTCTAAAATTGTCAGTTTAATAAGTTTTAGAGCTCATTTTGCCAACATTTACCTAAAAATGTCCTGACTGGATTTCTCTTTATTCCTGTTGTAGGTGCCGGAGATCAGAATTTATTTACGTCCGTTTACCCAACGCTTTCCCAGCAGCTGCCGAGAGAACCGATGGAATGGAGAAGGTAGGGCGTGCTTGTTTTCTGGCTGCATCTCCCTCTTCACTTTTCACACATTGACGTGAGCAAGGGCAGTAGTCAGACTTAAAGCCTGAGTCCTAGAGTGAGCCGGGGAGAAACTGGGCGGCATCACAGCCCGTGGGCCGTCTTCCTTGAGGAGTGTGTTGGCTTCCTGACGAGACATCGGATGGCAGAAAGAAGACGATTCCTCTGAGTTACAGGCCCACTTTTACAGGAATGATTTCTGATCCTTTAAGGGTCATCAGAATGCCTCAAGGCCACAGGCCTTTGGGAAGGGAGACATGCACTCACCAGGCTGTACATTAAGCAGAAGACGGGCCTTTATCTGCGCTCTCCTAAGCAGCGCTGTCCCCCCCCCGAGCCCCTCCCCGGGCTCTTCCTTACGGGGGAGAAGGTGTGCAGAGAGACGTTGTGTAAAAGTTAGAGAGACCGTGTCGGCCGCCCCGCCGCCCCGCTGTGTGTAGCAGTTCATTGAATGACGTGTTCAAAGGGGGTGATTGGCTTTGAATGATCTTGTTGGAAAACTGATTTCTGGTAAGCTATTATTTTTAGAAAGTGTTTGGCTATTAATTTGTTAATACAAGTAATCTGATTTTAACAAGGTGGATACATAATTCTCTGTGGTCGTTCAAGTCCACACAGTTCTGATTCTTGCTACATTGTTCCTTTCCGACTCCCGATTTGTACCCAGTGTCCTGAGGAATTAGCCAGGCTTTCTGGGCATGACTCACCCAGGGCCGCCACTGAATCTAGTCTGATTTCTGTGCCCGATTGTTGTGTTGCAGGAATGTGTTTAGTGACTAACATTCAGTATAAATAGTGTGTGGAAGGTGGGAGAATTCTCTTTCGAAAAATGGCTCAACCTCTGAGGAGGCCCAGTGCTGTGAATGAGAGAAAACAGCTCATTCAACAAATGGAGGAATTTACTGTCTGAAGAAATAGAATAATCTGAAAAGGATTTCAAATAAGACTATACTATGTAAACATTTATAATAGAAAGATAAAAGAAAAAAGTGTATCCAAGAAGCAATAAAGGGAGTTATGGGGGGGGGAAATGGAGCAGAGAGACTACACAGATTTAATATATGTATTCGCCTTCACCTTCCTGAAACTTCACTAAAGGAGAAAAAGGACTGAAAAAGCACAGATGCACAAGGACTGAGAAGGGGGTGGAGATGATGGCAGCAGAGAGGTCTGGACACCTTGTTGGTGGAAGGAAGAGAGATGGAGGAATTAGGAAAGACAGCTGAGCCCCATGTGTCTGCTGTGGTGGCTCCCTAAAGAGAAGGATGTCCCCAACAGGTGACAGGACCCGCCCAGGACCTTGGTAGGCGAGGGCAGGACCAGGCTGGAAGGGGAGGTGGCAGAAGGCATGGGTGGGGGAGGGAGATGCGGCCCCTGTCGTGTGTCCGCTGACGCCATGGCAGTGGTCTGCCCCTGCCGGGCCCTGGGGGGCGGGGTTGTCTCTCTGTGGACAGAGAAGCTCTAGACCCTTGGGTGGAGGCACTGCAGCAGGCGGGAGAAGGGCCGTTCTGGAACCAGCGGGTCTGAGTCTGAGCAGGGTACAGCTGAGACCCCGGGCACAAGACCTGCCACACTCCCTGTCTTAGAAAACACTGGGAGGAGGCGCTGCACCCAGTTGGGGACCTGGATGTGCTCCTGACCGGAGCAGCGGGACTATGGGCTCTGGGAGATGTCACCAGGGAAAGGAACTAGTAGGTGACCTGATGTCTGACTGTATGGCAGCCCTCAGAGAGTTATCAGTTCCATCGGAGTTCAAAATGGTGACACTGGGAGCTAAGGAAATGGAAGTGCCCAGAAGAAGAAAAGTTAGGTTCTAAAGCTACCGTAAGAACAGGCGTCACTTGGCCTATTAGTGAGTAGTGCTTCTGCTTTTAGTAATGTGGGCGGGCAGCACTGTGACAGAGCCGCTGGGAGTGGGGAGGGAGAGGGCAGGGTGGGCACACGGGTGGCTGAGTCTGCAGCTCCCGTCACCCGTGGTGGACCCTGTCACCCGTGGTGGAAGATCGGCTCTACAAGTAAAGTGCCTGGGAGAGGCAGCGGGTGGAACCGCGGCCTCCAGAAGGTGAGTCTCTCTGGGACCCGTGGGTGTGGACCTTACTTGGAATAGGAGTTTTTGCAGATACAGTCAAGTTAAGGATCTCACTATGAGCTCATCCTGGACTTGGTTGGGCCTTAAGGCCAATGACAAATGTCCTTAGAAGACACAGAAAAGGAAAAGACACGTGAAGATGGAGGCAGAGGTTGGAGTGATGCACCTACAGGCCAAAGAATGCCAAGGCTGGACGGAAGGTAGGGAACGGATGTTCCCTCGGAGCTCGCAGAGGGCACCAGCCCCGCCAACACCTTGGTTTCGAATTCCTGGCCTCCTGAACTGTGAGAAAATGAATGTTGCTTTAAACCTCCAGGTTTGCGGTGCTTTTTCCATGGCAACTCTAGGAGACTGATACGCAGGTGAGGTGGAGAGGACAGGGTCGGCACCTGCGCTTGTGCGTGTGTGAGGAAAGCTAGCTCATAATATTTGACTCGTTAGAGTGTGTCCATACTACTTTGATAAAAATTCAAAATTAACTGAGTAGATCTTGGAGATAAAAAAGCTTGAAGCACAAACTTTGCTAGATTCACTGAACAGCTGCACAGCTGAAGGGCAAGTTAGTGAGTTGAAAGATCAAGCTTAGGAATGCTAGGTCTAATTGCCAGAGCTGGAGATGGAGGCGCGGAAGAAAAGCCGAGGCGTGGCGGGTCAGTCCAGAGGTTTGAGTGCCCTCTGAGAGAGGTTTCAGAGGACAGAACGGAGAATGGAGGACAGGCAGCATCCGAAGAACTGACATCAGGGTTTTCCCGGAAGTGATCAGGGATTTCAGGAGCCTGCAGAAAGTCACGCAGCGAGAAAGCAGACGGAAAGCCATGCCAAGGAAACAGAGAAAAGGGAAACCAAATTTGCATCTCTCTCAACATGTGAAATTCAGCATAGACTAGAACGTTTAAGGACAGCCTTCCCCAAGTGACGAGGGAAAACACCTCTGAGCCGAGAACCGGTGCGATGGGAAAACTGCACCGGCGATGGGAAAACTGCACCGGCGCCGGCCTCCGTGGGCCGGAGGAGGCGGGCGCCGAGACGCGTCTCCACAGGAGGAAAAATGAGCTCAGAATCCACAAGAGGGAAGAAGCAGCTGCCAACAAACAAGTCAAAATATTTTGCTGAAGTTAAGGTATCGATCCTTTTAAAAATGAAAACATCTGAAATCCCAGACGTGTGGAAGAAAGCAGAGAGAAGGTGTACTGTCTGTCTTGTCTCATTCAAGGATACATTTTTTTCCTTCAGAATTTTATTTTTAGAGAGAGAGGAAGGGAGGGAGGAAGAGAAGGAGAGAACCATCAACGTGTGGTTGCCTAACGTGTGCCCCCCAGTGGGGACCTGGTCTGTAACCCAGGCATGTGCCCTAACCTGACTGGGAATCGAACCGACCACCCTTTGGTTCACAGGCTGGCGCTCATCCCGCTGAGCCACACTAGCCAGGGCTACATGTTTACGTTAATCTTTGAAAGAAAATGTACATTTATGTATATTAAAATAAAAATGTAACCAACAGCAGAATGGGGATAGATGGTTAAGAGGGAAAAAGAAAATTTGATTAAGCTCACAAAGCACAGAAAAAAAGTAGCTTGCAAATAGGATATAGACAAGTTCACGTGTGAGCCCGGTCACATTCAACATGGCTGGTGTCAGCTTGTTAAACACGATGCTCCTGAGATTGGAGACACAGCCTCTCTCTAGAGGTGGAAAATAAGTCTTGGAAAAAGACACAGGTGACAATTTATTTTTAGAAGTATAACTAAATAGCACCCATGTCCTCTGATAGCCTTCGGTTAGATGTTTGTAGCTGGTGGGGTTTCTGTGTTCTTGCCTCTCAGAGCTGGAGAAGGGAAGAGGGCGGCCACCACATTTTTGTTTGTGTTCTGCAGACAAAACCTCTTCTCTTTCACCAGATGATTCTCTTTTCTGGATAATACAGGAGACAGAACTCCTGGTGTAGTGTAAAGCTTTCATAGTTTCAAATTGCACTTTTGACATTTGGGAAACTTTTCTTCCTTTCCAGTGACTTAAAGATGAAGTTAAACCCCAATTAAGGTCCATTTTCCCCAGAAGTCCGCGTTGTTGCAAACAGCCTGGTTAGCCAGCGCGCTCCTCTGCACGCGAGTGTCACTGAGTAACTGAAAGATGTTTTGGATTGGTAGCTTTGATGTGTAGTCATGAACTGTGTTTAAAATAATTTATAGAATTTTGGGGAAGAGTCATACAGGACTAATAGTCTCTATGTACTTCTGAACTCATGGAAATGACTGCATTCTTGTTGCATTTTTTCTTTCTGCTGACCGCCCATAGGCTGCTTTTCTCACTGACTGTAAAAATTGTGTGCAGGTCCTACGGCCGGGCTCCCAAGATGATTCACCTGGAGTCCAACTTCGTGCAGTTCAAGGAGGAGCTGCTGCCCAAGGAGGGAAACAAGGCCCTGCTCACCTTCCCCTTCCTGCACATTTACTGGACGGAGTGCTGTGTAAGTGTTCCCCGCGGGGACCCGGCTTGGGGTTGGGGCAGGCCCTCACGGGTCTGGGTTTTTCTGAGACCACCACGAATTTCATATGTTCTCGCTGGTGTGCCCTTCACTCTGGCGTTGTCCTGTCCCGTCCTCAGCCGCACGTGTGGCTTCATTGCCTCCTTCTGCTCCGGCCCGCGCAGTCTTACTTCCCGTGTTGGGGTTCTGTGAGCCATCTCTGCGCCCCGGTGACCACCCGGTGTTTGCACTGTTTGCTCTCAGCTTCAGCAGCCTCCCGTGTCTGCCCTCACGGCAGCGTCCTTGCGTGGCCCTTGCCGGTTCGTGGGCTTTCTGAAGGCTGGGGTGCCGTGTCCTTCCTTGCGACCCGTGCCTGTCGCGGAGGCCCACCCTGACTGCCCACCAGGGAGTGAGCGCCCCCGTTCGTGGCCTTTCCTTGTACTTGGCCGTTGTGTGTTCGTGAACCCGGAAAGGAACTTCATGTTCTTGACAGAGTTCTTCTGTCATGAATTAATAGTTTTGTGGGTCATTTCTTCCTGTCTTTTTTGACTCTACTAAAGCAAACATTTAGCAATATACAAAATACATAAATCGTGGCATGGCATTTTAACCTGCATCTGGGGAGGCAGAGGCAGTTTTTGTAGTTCTGATGAGAATGAACTCAAAGCTCACACCGGTTTCCCTGGACTTTACCCCTCGCATCTTTTGCTTTTGCTCAGTGACACGTGTGAGAAGTTGTCTACCAGGGGAATTCATCAGAGACCCAGCCCCCAGGGCTCTTATCGGGGCTGGTCACGTGGCACCCCTGCCCAGCACGTGCCCAAAACTCCAGACCCCCAGGGGGAGAGCAGGTGTCTGCGCAGACGGTTTAGGCCCAGTGTAGCACTCGCGTCACACGTGCGGAGAGCCCCTGCCCCCAAAGTCCCCATCCCCAGGTGCTGACCCAGGGCAGCCTTGCGAGCAGGCCTGGAGATGGCCGCCCCGGGCCTGGTACCGCTTCCCTCTCCGGCCCCGCAGTGGTGAAGTCAGGCTCGATTCGTGTCAGGGGTTGTCGGGTTTCCCCTTGCTACGAGCGGGCCCCCTCTGGGAGCCCCTTCAGGACAGTGTGAGCACCCTTCTCCTCATCCGGTCGGTGTGAGCACTGAGATCCCGCCCCGGGTGGTCCTTCCTGAGCCCTCTCACCCTCTCACCCGGGGCTGCCAGCGCCGCTCCCCCGAGGGGTGGTCCCCAGCCTGTGCTCTACTCTGGGAGAGAGCCCGCATGGGTTTTGTTTAATTCAGTGCTTTACACTCAATTAGTCTTTCTTATTTGATGTTCCGATTTCTCAGATGTGGCCAGTGAGGGTCACTTCAAACTGGCTCCTGTGTCCCCTTGAGCATTTTATAGCTTTCTGGGACAGTAAAGATGTCCTGGGCTCCTGTGGTTTGCTGCCCTTGTCCTGGAATCAGCCGTGTCTTCACAGAGCACTGTGTCCTTTGCGGCCGTGGAGCGCCCCTGCTTCCTGCCCTCTCTGTGGACAGAGCTAATGCAGGATATCGCATCTCTAGAGATCAGAGCGGGTGCGCTGCCGCGGAGTCTAGCCTGGCCCCCCACGGGGCTCTCTCTGGCCTCGCCCACCTGATGTTTGCAGTCGCCCCACTCTCGACCCCACCAGCACATCTGCGGCGGGCCCAGTCCTACCGAAAGCACAGCACAGCCTCACCGTTGCTGCACCTGTGCTGCAGCTGGAAGCAGCCCTTCTAAAAGTTCAGCAGTAGTTTGCAGTTCGCACTTTCCTATCGCGGCAACCAACAGGGATGCTGGTTCCTGTCCGCTTGGGCCAGCCTCCCTCGTCCTCCGTCCTTTTAGCGTTTCCCCAGGTGCTCTTGCCCGTGTGTTTTCTCTCCATGATATAGTCCAGTTGCCTATTTTGGCTGTATAGGAAGGCTCTCGATTTTTTCATGTTAACCTTGCTGAATTCTTCTATTGTTCGAGTTAGTGTTATCACTGATTCTCTAGGCCCCAGTAGGGCTTTCCAGATATCCTGTCATGTCACCTGCAAATAGAGATCGTCTGAGTTCTTCTTGTTCAGTCCTGTGCCTCACAGGTTTTCTCTGTTCTAAGACATTATTAAGTGGCAGTGGAGGTAGGGGGCACCGTTCCCTGTTCCTGGTCTTAGTGGGAGTGCCTGCCGGGGTCCCCTCTTCAGTAGATGTGGGCTGTAGGGAGAGAGGTACGTTTATAGGAGCAGGTAAAGGAAGTTCCATCCATTCCTGCTTTTTCAGAAATACATTGTTGAATTAGAAATTCATTGTTGAATTTTGTTAAAGGCTTTTTTAGACACAGTGGAGGTAGTCATATGATTTTTTTCCACTTAGATCTATTAATATGTTGAATTATATTCATGGGCTTCTTATTATTGAGCCACACTTGCATTCCTGGTAGAAATCCCTCGTGGTCGAGTATTATTTTCTTAACGTGGTTTAGGTGTTTGTTCGCTTCATTTAGGGTTTTTGCATCTGTGTCCACAAGTGATTGGTCTCCGCCTTTTTTGTGCTCTGTTTCTCAGGTTGAGGTACCAATGTTATACTTGATTCATCAAAATAATTTTGAAGTTTTTTCCCTTCTGTTTCTGGAACAATTTATGTAACACTGGGACTCTGTGGTCTCTAAGGTTTGGTGACATCTTCCCGTGAACCCATCCGGGCCTGGTACTCTTTGTGGAGTCATTCCTTGACCGCTTCCTGAATCTCTTCCGTGGAAGTTGGTCTGTTTTAGCCATTTGTCAATTTTGATAAACTGTATTTTTCTTAGAAATTATATATTTAGTTAAGTTTTAAAGTTTACTTTTATTGAGGTCTGTGGTCTTTTTTGGCTTTTAAAATACGCTGTGTCCGTAGCTGGCTCCATCATGGCCGCTTATTCTGGGTGTTTGTGCTTTCTCCTGCTCTTCCCCCAGTACATCAGCGAGCAGCTGGTCCTTCCTTCCAGAGCGCCGGGGTTTCTTTATCACTCTGCTGTCCCATTCATGTGTCTGCTTTCTACAGCAATCTTTTCTTTCATTTTTCTTGTTTTCTTTCTTTTGTTATGTTCTACTTTGTTCTTGTTCTAGTTTTTTTTGAGTTGGGAATGCATTTATTTTTACTCTTAAAATTTTATTGCTATGGGTCTGTATAGATAAGGACTTAAATATACTCCAGTGTTCTATAATTATTTTTGGGGTATTCTCTATTTTCTGTTTGTGTTGCCTCTTTCAGCTAGTAGTTTAACAGAAAGTTTTTTAATTTCCAGAAAGAAAGTTTAAAATTTTTTTAAATTTCTAATTTTACTGCATTATTTCCTTTATGAAACTTATTTTTTCTCTGTGACCTAATAAATGATCAGTCTTTGTGGGTGGTCCATGCTTGTTTGAGAATGTATTTTCTCTATTTTCAGGTATTTATGTTAACTATGTATTCATAGAAATATCTTTCTGATTATGTTGTTTAGATCATTTACGTTTAATGTTTTGTCCACTTGACCTGTCTGTAACCGAGGGTGGTATGTTGAAGCCTTCTCTACGGAAATGTTTCTGCTTGCGTCTTCCACAGTTGCTGATTTATAAAGGAGGGTGATGTATTGTTTCGTGCATAGGCGTTTGTAACCAATATAATTTTTATGGAATGAAATTTGTCATTTAAAAATGGTTTTGGAGTAGTATATCTTGTTTAGAAAGGCCTTGTCTCTCTGAAGATAACTGATTTTCTCCTGTATTTCCTTTTAATGATTTTGTAATTTGTGCTACAATTTGATCCATGTAACTTCAGGTGATTTTTGTGTATGGTAGGAGCTATAAGGACTTGGGGCCTGTTTTACAGTCCAAATATGCAGCAAATTGGCCTAGCATCATTTCATACTTGTTTGTCTTTTTCCCACTAATTGAAAAACATTTCCTTCTTTTTAAGCCAAAATCCTACATGCACAATATTCTGGACGCTTCAGTTTTATTGACCATTGTCTAATCTGTGCCGGGATTGGACTTCTAATTACTCCATTTTTATAATGTGTATTGATAGCTGTTCTTTTAAAATAAATCACTTCATTAGTCTACATTTTCTCTTCCATATAAACTTTGAAATCAGATTGTTAGGTGTACAAATTTTATTTTCCAAAAGTGCCTGTACCAGTACATCCCGTCCACAGCTCTTGCGTCCATGGCAGGGACAGCCCTCCATGGAGAGGCCAGGCCTGCGCTTCCCCTAATGGAATCCGTGGGCCTCTGACTGGCAGAAGGGACACCGTAGCTTTGGAGACTAAGTCATAAAAGGTAACTTACCTTCTGCCGGGTCCTCTAAGGATGCTTGCTCTTAGAGCCCAGCCACCATTCTGTGAGGAAGTCAAGTTCCCCCATAGGAAGTCCATCTGGAGGTGCAGTCCCAGTCCCAGGGGGTGCGGGTCCCCAAGCTAACACCCACCAGCAGGCAGGTGATGCCTGCTCCAGCCTTCAAACCCCAGAGCTGACACCAGGGGGCACTGACGAGCTGTCCTGCGAGTCTCTAGGTTGTGTGTGGGTCGGTGAGCAGAGTAAATGTTCTGGACCTTTACACTCTGTATGCTGTTACAAAGCAGCGGGTAACTGGAACAGCAGTCTAAAAGAAAAAGGGGAAGACTGGAGGGTTTCGATTGTGACTGCCTTGAAAGAGTTATAGATTAACAAGAGAGCAATTGGTAATCAGGCATCTTCTTGTCTGGGAACATGGCTTGTTTCTGCCTTCTTCTACCTTTTTTACGTCCTGTAATAATAACATGCCACAGTGCTTTTCACAAAAGTCTTATATTTTTTATTGTTGGAATAGTTTTTGTGGGCATTATGGATGAGGTGGGTTTTTTTCTTAAATTGCATTTTCTCATAGGGAGCCTGTGTATTTTGTTGTTTTAGGGTTTTTGTTTGTTTAGTTTTATTATCTATTAAGAAGAGTTTCCCGGAGCAAGTTGATGATAATAATGAGGATTTTAAATTTAAAAGTAAAACTGTTCGTTGAGTTATTTCCGTTCAGTAAGCCTTCTCTTCACATCGTCAGTGGGTTGTGGGGCCTGCAGCTGAGGGACGTGTAAGGAAACCAGGCTGGCCCTAGGCTAGGCGATGCAAGCGGGACTGACGCTCCTACCGCGCCCCGCCAGGCGGCGTCGGACAGAACGGACAGAACGGCGGCGCTGGAGGACTTGCTGCGGCCGCTGCAGTGTTCATCTGTGCTCATCTGTGACTCAGCGCCTCCCCCCTCCTAGTCGCACCTGACACGTGGCAGGAGAACGCACCTGACACCCGCCTGCCTCTGTGTCGGGCGTCGTGGTCCCCACAGTGCACGGGCCCTGCGCTGCGCTCTAAGGGGCAGTCCCGTCTCTACCTTTGTCTGCAGGGTTGCCCTTTCCGGCGCGCGCTCCCCTTCCTTTGCGTCCGTCTGTCCCGGTGTCAGGCCGTGTTCATTCCCTCCCTCGCCTTTCTACATGGCAGGCCTGTTGGTGATGAGTTATTTCAGCTTTCGTGTTTCTGAGACAGTAGTTTGCTTTTATTTTTGGAAAATGTTTCACTGGCAATAGAATTCTTGTTTGAAGTTTTTTTTCTTTTAACACTTAAAAGACGTTGCTCCATTGTCTTTTGTTTTCCAGTATTACCCATAAGAGATTTTTTTTTTTGTTACTTTGTACATAAGTGTCTGTTTTCTTTTGGTGGTTTAAGATTATTTTCTTTATCCATGGTTTTAGGCAGTTCGATTGTGGTATGTGTTGGTATAGTTTCCATGTTTCTGTGCTTGGGTTTTTTGGGCTTTTGGGATTATAATTTTGATCAAATTTAGAACATTTTTGCTCATTTTTTCTTCAGATATTTTTTCTGTATCTCCTTTTTCTCCTCCCCTTTGGGGACCCCAGTTACTACATGTTAGGTAGGCCACTTGAGGTCGCCCAGCTCGTTGATGCTGCATGAGTGTTTTCCTCTCTGTGTTTCATTTGGGTAATTTTTGTTTCTGTGTCTTCAAGTTGTCTAATCTGCTCTTAATACTCCCCAGTGTATTCTCCAGTTTAGCACTGTGGTTTTCGTCTTCAGAAATTCCATGGGGGCTTTTCCTTCCTCCCTTTAAAAATATCTTTCATGGCTCTGCTTAACTTCTTGAACATATGCAGTGTGGTTACCAAGGCTATTTTAATGGCCTTGTCTGCTAATTTTATTATCCGCGTCATTACTGAATTTACTCCTACTGATTGATTTTTCTGCATATTATGGACCGTGTGTTCTTTTTTTTTACCTGGCAATTTTTTTTGGATGCCGGACATTATAGATTTTGTTTTGTTCGGTCCTGGTCTTTTTGTAAGCCTAGAATTTTTCCTGAGCTTTAGCTAAGTTAAGTTTGATCCTCTTAGGAATTGCTTTTATGTGCTGGTGGGACTGGAGCAGTGAGCAGTCCAGGACTAACTGTTCCTCACGTTCTGAGTTCTCCGCCCGATGCCCTGTGAGTGGGAGGTTTCCGCCCTGGCCTGTGAGCACAGGTGCTGTTCCCGGCCCCGCGTGGGTGTCTGTCTTATCCTGTCTGACGGGCCTCTTCCCGGCTCTGGGTGCTGCCTGCGTGCATGCGCTCCCCAGTTCCCTGCCGAACACTCGAGGGCGCGTCGCGGGCCTCCAGAGTCCCCTCACGCTGCTCTCTCCTCTGGTCCTCTGGCCTCCTGGGAAGCAGCTGCCTTCATCTCTGAGGACTGTTCAGCCCTCCCTGCCCGTGGCCGGGGCCTTGGGGCCTCAGCTGTGCTGCTCTCGGGGTGCACCTCGCTGTGGCCTCTCTCAGGAACTGTCCTCCCTCGCCTGAAGTCCAGGGTGTCGGAACCCCTTATTCATGTTTTTTTGGGGCGAGGAGCGGGGAGGCTGTTTCAGGTGGTTGTGTCAGTCTGGTCCCTGTCACTTCACCTTGTCTGGAAGCGATGGTCCCGCCCCGCTCACTGATTGGTGTCCGTACACACTCATTAATTTCTAGTTTTTGGAATGTGTTTCTTAATATCATTGTTTACTTTAGTGCTCAGGCTGTCCCGGATGCGGCCTCTGTGACCTTTGGCAATGCCTTCCCTCTCTGAGCGCTCCCTCACACAGGGCGTCCGGGGTCCTTTCCCTGTTTTTTCCCTGCCTGAGCCCTGGGTCGGTGTTCTCCAGGGACCCTGGGTTCTAAGTGGAAAACTGGACTTAGAAACCAAGATCTGGGGCCAGACGGGCTGTTTGCCGTTGAGCCATCTCAGTGACGCAGCTGGAGAAGGCATGTGTGTCTGTCCATGTGTGTCACCTGCATATCCATCTACACCTGTATTTCCGCACGTAGCTCTGTGTGCACGCACAGACACACACGTGTACACGCACGGTCCCCTTGCAGTCCTGCCCCACAGGGCTGATTACAGTTCCTTCCTTTCCACATTTGTTGCTCCCTTCTCTGAGACCGGAAGCCGGGCATCCTTACCCTCCAGATGTTTGCTTATTCGAATGCTTGCTCTCACAGGGCACTCTCCCCTCCACTGCGTCCTGTCCCCCACAACATGGTGCCCCTCTGATCTGGAGCAGACTCTCGGTGCTGGATCATATGCTTCTCACTTCCCCTGACCCACAGCACCCCCAGGGAGGTCCTCTGTCCTGCTGGGCCTCAGACACCTTGTGCCAGCGCCCTAGTCCTTCATCATCTCACTTGGGGTCCCACACCTCGTGCTGTGACACCCCCCTTATTCAGCTCAGCTCTAAGACCTGGGCAGGGCTGCTCCTCACTTAGACCCCTTTCTTGACCCCCACCGGAGACACCTTTCCCTCCTCCCTGCTGATGCCTCCCTTCTTTCGGCATCAGCCTTGTTTTCCTGAGAGACCCTTAACCTCAGGGCTCGCCTGTGCTCCTCTTCTGGAGAGACACTCGAGTCTTCTGAGCACTGTTCCCTGTCATGAGCGATAGGCTGGACCGTACACTGCCGATTTCCCCAGGGCTTTGGGGGTTCTGTCCCGTCTGCCGCTTATTAAGGTCCTTTCCCGAGTCCCTGCACGCTGCCTGCCCTGCCGAGTGTCTCAGAGGGCGTGCAGGTGTCCGCCCTAGGTGCGGCAGCGCCTGCTGGGGTGGAGAGCCGGGGTGGGGTGGAGCTGGAGGGGGGTGAGAGCACCTGGAACCAGGCCCTGTGGGTCTCAGTTCTTCACTGCTCCTTGGCCCATGGGGCCTTGTGATTTGTGTCCACCCTTTGATTGGAAGCGCTGGGCTCTGTGGCATTTTGGTTTCACCCTCCAGGTGGGATGATGCATTTGGGCTCTCCGAGTTCCTGCAGAACACCAGCGTTCTGAAATCTAATTTCACGTCCTAACACTGCCATTCCATGGAGAATGCACAGTATATGAGCATGAGTACAGTAATTCACAGAAAATTGATTTTTGCAAGATGTTTTTTTCTTAAATTTTAAGTAAAATATTTTTTCAGATTACATTTGCTTCTAATTTAAACCAAGGACATAGCTTTTAAAATCAGGCTACAAATTATAAGTACTGCCTTTTGGAACTTTTCACTTATTAATGAAACCAAAAGTGGGGCTGGATACAGGATTTGAAATTGAACTCCTTCATGAATCAGTCAGTCACATTAGCACAGATCTGCAGGGGTTGTTATTCAAGAAAGACTAAACATTTTGTGGCAGTATGGGCAGGATAATGAGGGCTCTTCCATTAAAAGAGGGGGAAGCAGCTACTAAGTATAGTTTTTAAAGGTTTTTAAATACCTAATTTTGAAATGAATTAGGTATCTTGGTTTTTAGATTTTCACTCTGGATCTTCTAAGTGCATTTATAGAGCTTACAGGCAATTATAAATAGAGATGCAAATAGCAAGGGCAGTCTCTGTTTCCCTGCTTCTGTCTGGAAGAGACTGAGGCTGCACTCGCTGGCTTTGGTGCAGGCGGGGCGCTCTCTTTGGCAGGCTGATGTGTAGAGCTCAGGGTTGGAAGTAGCATTGGTTTTTAGGACCAGGCCAGCTGTCCTGTCTATCCATGAGAATCAGAATAGCTTTCGAGAAGCCTCAGATAGTCCTCTGTCATTGGGCTCCCATCTGAGGCTGCCTCGCCCCAAGTGTGGCCTGTGAGTGATGTGGAGTTTGAAGTGGTCCTGGGGGTTGGCAGAGAGCTGAGGGGCTGTGGAGGGAACTGCTGGGAGGCTGGCCCTGGCCCTGCCATGACAGCCAGCCCACAGTGGTGACAGCCAGCCCACAGTGGTGACAGGCAGCCCACAGTGGCGACAGGCAGCCTGCGGTGGAGGATCCGCTTGCCTCCCCTATCCAGGCGGAGCACAGGACAGTGCTTGCTTGCTACAGGGCCTGTGGCCGTGCTGACCTGGGTTTTAAAGTCCCAGCCTGCCTAGCTGACTGTGTCACTGTGGGCAACTTCCTGAGCTGTCGGACTCTCACTCTCTTCCTCTGTGACATGGGAAGGTCTTCCCTCAGTGTCCCAAGTATTTGGGGATGACATATAGGTGGTGCCCAGAGACCTGCAGGGTGGCTCCGTGCTGGGCGTCTCCTGGAGTGTCCCCAGCCTGGAACTATAAAGTGCTGTGGCTGCTGTGTTCTCTATTGCTAGACACATTTTGCCATATAAATGAAGGGGATTGATTAACTTGCTTTCACAGTGACTTATTTATTTTTAGGATACTGAAGTGTATAAAGCTACAGTAAAAGACGACCTTACCAAGTGGCAGAATGTTCTGAAAGCCCATAGCTCTGTGGACTGGTTAATAGTGGTAGTTGAAAATGATGCCAAGAAAAAAAACAAAACCAACATCCTTCCCCGAACTTCTATTGTGGACAAAATAAGAAATGATTTTTGTAATAAACAGAGTGACAGGTAAGTGATCTTTAATTTCACCTCATTGGGCTGGTTCCTGGGTAATGCAGGTCACTGGCTCGGGGCGCTGATGTGTGTGCCTTCTGAGCGGCCGTGGCGTGCCCGACGCTGGGGTGGGTGATGGGGGTGTCGGAGGGAGGACGGGGTCCCTCTCCTGCTGGAGTGCCTGGTCTGGCAGCTGAAACCTGCACACAGAACGCCCCATGGAGAGTGGGTCCCCTTTCTGAAGCGTGACAATGATGGGTGTCGGCGTAACAAGGCTCCGAGGAGCCTTGCTGTTCGTGGTGCAGCAGGACCCCTTAGAAACGGGCGTTACGCGGTGCTGGCCTCCCTCCTTCGGAATCCGTCAGTGGGGCGCCGAAGCCTTGGTGGAACCTGTTGCGGCCCCTCTTACTCACCCTCCTCCCGCCCAGGTTCTGTTCTCTCTCCGGGGGGCGGCACACTTCTTTCTTTTCAGTGATGCCGTGCCCGGCTGTGCCGGCCAGTGTGTGTCTCTACGCTGTAAATTTGGGTCCCTGTCACGTGGTTGGGTGCTTCAGCTCACCCAGGGCCTGGGGGTGAGTGGGAAGCGTGGTCCCCACTCTTACAGTGCGGTGTGGTGGCAGAGACGGGCATTGCAGCGCAGTCACCACCATCGCAGGCGTTAGGCCAAGGGTTCCGGTGCGGCAAGAGCCTGGGGGAGGCGCCGGCCTGCTCTGGGGCTGGGGCTGGGGGTGCTGCCCGGAAGACGCAGTGGCGGTGGGGCTCAGGAGTCAAGGGCGGGAAGGAAGAGTCCCTGAGGGTTGGCTGGGGGTACCAGCCAGACTGGCACGAGGCTGATTCATTCTGTGACTGCCACCTGTGTCAGGGTCACCCCATGAATTGGCAGTTCTGTAGGGAAGGAGCCATATGTGGCTTCCTTTTCAGTGATGTTCAAACTTGCTTTATTTATAGCTTGGATAAAATGTTAGATGGTTGAGCTTATGGTTTATCTTTGAGAGATTTCATGCAATCTGGACTTGTGGGAGTTTTTTTTTAGGGTCGTCTATTCACAAATTATGTATCCCAAAGGAGTCAGTTTAAGAGCTTAGCGAGATGCTCCACAACTGAGTGGCCTGTCCCTCTCTGTGACACAGGGACACTGATGTTTTTGCCCTCAGAGAAGGAAGAGCAGGGAGCCGGGAGCCCGGCGGGCAGCGGGGGGAGTGTGGCTGCTCCGGAGTAAGGAGAACCCAGTGTGGCGGCCCGAAGCGGTTCAGTAGACCAGGAGAAGTGTTTGTGTGGGTTTCATTAGGTAAATACGTTGGTATTAATAGAGTTCTTAGTCTAAACTTGTGAAACATTCAGATTTGTATGATAACTTTTTTGAAGTACCTGTTGATTACTTTTAATACAATTTTTATCTGATTGCCTAAAGTATGTTTCTGCTGAGCCCATTTAAAACGAACTTGCATTTAATGACTATTCTTTATATGTAAAATTTAACTTACTGAAATTTTTAACATTTTATCTCCAATATTTAAACATGTCTTCTAACACTTTAATTTTCATTAATTTGCAAAGCTATCTTCAACAGATCTATATTTTTTCATGTAAAAACTGGGTGAGATTTTTATAAATTTGAATTTAGTAACATCTTTATTGACAATTATTTTATTAGACAATATAATTTCTGCCTTTGGAAATATTGGAACACCTGGTCCTGAAGTAGCTCACAATTTTTTAAATTTCTGGTTGCAGATGTTTACAGGGTTATTGTAGAATTGTTAGAAAGGGCAGAACTCAGAAGGAAAATAGGTATTAACTCTCAGTACCCGGTACGTATCTTTCAGATGCTTTTTTCTCTTTGTCTGCGTGCATGTGCGTGCACGTGTGTGCACGTGACGTGCTGCGGGCGCGTGGTTTGTAGTTGCCTTTTTCACTGAATACCGCTGCACGTTGTAGTGGCTTCTTCTTTGACAGTAAACGTATTTCCACACCATTAGGGCTGTGGATATTCTGTGGTATTAATGTGCTGTAAATTATCTGTACCATCCTCTGCTGGGCTTATAAGTTATTGCTTATTTAGTATAAACAACAATATTATAAATAATATTCTAGCTCCAGTGTTGTGTATATCCTCGTTAGTTCCTCAGCATAAATCCCGGAAAGGAAACTTGCTTGGAAAGGGTTTTGTGCTTTTTCGGGCATTTGGTAAGTATCACTTGTGGACTGTCCGTGCCGCCCGGCTGTCCCGGGGCCCTGGCCTGGAGCTCCTCGTCACCCTGCACCTCTGAGCAGCTGCCCGGGACTGAGGATGTGGCTCTTCCCCAGCTGGCGCCCACCTCCCCTGACTTGAACTGTCTTGGATTCTCCCTTTCTTAATTCACATTAAGCCTAGACGCTTAAGTAGTGTCTAGTTAAATTTCTGTGAATTTCTTGAGCATAGTGCTTTTTTATTATAAAAAGATCTAGTAACATCGAAAGTTGAAAGGCATTGTCACGGGTCGAGAAAATAATGAATGCATTGCCTGGTAAGCACCGGGACACTGAGACAAATACTGTTTCGGTGGTTGGCATCCGTGTCGGTTTTCTTTCCCATCTACCCCTGCAGGTGTAGGGTCTCTCTGTGTCTCGTGCTGTGTCTGGTTGGGAATAATGCTGGTGATTGCTGTCCTTGAGAGGCCCTTAAGGGTAAGCTGCTGGACTGGTAAATTCCGGCAGCTCCTATGGTGAATAAACACATTAGTCCTCTGGGGGCAGGGCTTTGGGGTGAGCTGGCTGGCCCCCTCTGTCTTTCGGGGAAGAAACTGTCCAGGACAGGGTGGGAGGGCGGCAGAGTGGCTGGAATTCAAGCCTGCTGCCGACTTCTCGGTCTCCTGTGTGGTGCTGACCGTTTGCCACGGACTTCGTCCCGGCTCTTGTCGGGGGGCTGAGCGTTCCATCGAGTTAGCCCTTCCTCCGAAGGGTGTGGAGGGCGCAGAGAAGATAACTCAGAGTCAGTTTATTTCGCTACTTGTTGGTGATTCAGGTGAAATATTTACTGAGGAGAGATGTCGAAACTCATAACATCAGCATTTTAAAGATATTTCTGAGTTCAGACTTGTTCATCTTTTTTCTAAATCATTATCAAGGAGGGATAAAGAAAGTGACCTTTTCTAACCTGTTGGATGGATATGTAGCCATTTCCAAATCCCCTGGACATTCTCGTAATGTTGTGCCTTTGGTATTCGTGCATGGATACAAAGTCCTTTCACAGTGAAGCTGTGTCATACCTACATGTTAAGCCACTGTTCCTCTGAGCTTTTATTTATTATGTGTTTATTCACCTTGCTCTCGAGGAGCTCACGGCCTGGTAGGAGATGGACCTACAAAGGGAGAAAGTGTTCACAGCAGACACTCGGTGCGGGAGGGGATGAGAGGGCAGAGTGGGCACAGCAGCTGGGGGTGGGGGGTTCGGTGAGGGTGTGTCAGCTGGGCTGGGCTTTGAAGGGGGAATAGGAGGAGCATCCTTGATGAAAAGAGGGATGAGCGCGGGAAGGTCAGCGGCCCCAACTGGAAACGGTGAGAAGGAAAGCAGACACATCAGCTGATCCAGTCGTGATGGTCCTCACACACCATGTTAAGTAAATTTTAGCTCGTCGATTACAAGGAACCAAAAGAAGTTTTTGAAGGAAGCGGGGAAATGAGGTTTGGGAACTGAGTGTGACACGATCACCTTGTTTTACAGAGAACCTGGGGGCGGAGTCCAAGACTCAGGGCTCATCTTAAATCCTTACCCTCCTTTCCAGCCTGTTCTGCAGTGATCCTCCTTGGGACAGCACTTGCTGCTTGTGTGGCATTAGACCTTTCCCTGGCCTGATTTCTCACCACCTGCCTAACGTCCTTCACCAGCCAAAGAAGGAAGAAAGGGCAGAGGAAGGGAGGGGAGAAAGGAAGGAAACCATCGGGAGGGAAAACGGGGCCCGGTGCTGTGCTTGGGGAGTGTTTTCCAGATGGTCCGTTTATGTCTCTGCAGGTGTGTTGTGCTCACCGACCCCCTGAAGGACTCTTCGAGAACTCAGGAATCGTGGAACACTTTCCTGACCAAACTCAGGACGTTGCTTCTTATGTCTTTTACCAAAAACCTAGGCAAGTTTGAGGATGACATGAGAACCTTGAGGGAGAAGAGGACTGAGCCCGGCTGGAGCTTTTGTGAATATTTCATGGTTCAGGTACTTGACCAATGGTAGAGCTGGGCAGTTCCTCCCTCCCTCCTTCCCTCCCTCTTTCTAAATGAGGCCGTTCTCTTGTGGTAAGTCTTACTGGCACAGTTTTTCAAACCAAGAGACTATGTAGTAGCTAACAGATGTTTCTGACTCTTGGCTTATCAAGCAGGAGACCAGAGAGTACTGTTCCTGAGTAATTGCATCATCTGCTCCCTGGAGCTTCAGCACGTGGCGTTTAGCCTTTTGTGGAATGGCCTTGCGCTCAGACCAACGCCAGCATGCGGGCCTTCTGGGGTGCCTGCGTGGGCACGCCTGGAGATGCTGTGGCAGAGGAGCCCCGCGGCGGCGAGGGTCGCGGTGGGGAAGATGCCCACCACCTGCCCGCCACTGTGACTGCACTGTGACGTCCTGGGCACAGTTCTCTCTAGTCCTATGTTGTAATCAGTCTAGGGTTCCCGGGAAAGATAGCCTTAGGCTGCTTTCTTTACGACTGTTTTAAAAAAGTTTAGATTTTAAAAACTGTGGTCCGTGACAGCTCTTTTTCTGTTTAAGAAGAAAAGTCTCAATGAACAAAGGGATGGTAATGGTAGAGTTTGGTGCGGGGGACCTTCCTGACACTGCAAAGAGGGACAGAATGTTGCTCTTAGGGTTCCTTGTTTGTATTCACCATATTTTGAAAAAGCTCATGTTTTACATTTAAATACCACTTGTGTATTAATTACTGAAGAAATAATACACTTTGAACAAAAAGTGGCAACTCTGATTAGAAATTTTGATGTTTGTCTCTCACTCCGACGCTTTTGTCGTGTGGCGTTTGGATGGTTGGGTGCACAGAAGGGAATGTGAACGTTCCTAGTGTCCTGTATGGCTGGCTGCCACGGGCCTTTCAGATTGTCCTGTCTCTTCACCCTTCGAGTGTGTTCAACTTAGTTTCGAAGAGTTACAAACGAGGAAGGGGGTTTCTAAATGAACCCAGTGGTGTTGGGTTGGAACCTGAGGTGTCAGTGTGAACCCACAGTGGGTGGGTGGGTGGGTGAGTTGATTTGGAAATGGGGGGGGTGTGTTAGTACACACACATGCACACTCTGTCTTTTGACAGGGCCGAGGAAGAATGATGCCCCAGTAGCAGTGAGCACACCTAGTGCCTGAGCTTGGTTTCTGAACTCTGTGTTCCACTAAGAGGTGCTGGGGCTCCTTGCAGGACTGGTTGAGTCCAGGGTTGAGGCAGGGGAAATAAAGATGGACCCGGAATACCTGTGCACCCAGCAAGTAAGGAGGGGCACAAGGAAGGTAGGGGGTCCTCCAGAAGAACATAAGCACCACCAACAGGAGCCTCCCCATGGCCAAAACTGGACCATTTATGCACCAAAATAAATGATGATGGAATTGGCTTTTAGCCCATGAATGAAGTTAGTACCCAGTAAGCCTGAATGGATGTAAACATAGAGCTGGTTAAATGAGTAAGTGGAGGATAATGCCCAGCTCTTCCACGTGGAAGAACCCAGTGAAAAACGCGTATCTGGGTTGGCAAGGGGAATGCCCAGGACAAGAGGTGACCGTGGCGTCCTGTGCTGCTGCTCAGTCACGGAGGGTCAGAGCTCATCTTGGCCCTCCCCTGCTTCATTCCAGTCCCCTCTCTGTGCCTGCATAGACGTCGGCATGCCGTTAAGCTGGTGTTTACTCAGCGTGGCACAGACGCTGTTTATAGTGCTGCCTGCTTCTCTCCGTTACAGTCTTTAGTCGCTGTATAATGTTTCACAATACTGATTTATGTTTTTGCTTTTTTAAAACTTTGTTTGGGTGAACAGGAGGAACTTGCCTTTGTGTTTGAGATGCTGCAGCAGTTCGAAGACGCCCTGGTGCAGTACGATGAGCTGGATGCCCTGTTCTCCCAGTACGTGGTCAACTTCGGTGCTGGCGGTGAGTAGTGACGTTTCAGACGCACATCTCTGCATAGCTTCCCCGCTTTCAAATAGTCTGGGAGCTGCCATTTATTCACAGAACGATTGCATCATCCTGTGTTATTGTTTTAAAATAAATGATACGGTTCCAGTAGGAATGACATGAGAATTAAGACTTAGTCACTTTCACTTTTAGAAGAATCCTAAGTATTGAAAAGCATTTAAGAAGTTGTTTTTCCAGTACGGAGTGTCATATTTACAACTTACAGCTGACTAGGGAAGCCTCCGATTCCGTGCCTCCTAGCCAGCGTGGGGGTGGGAATCTTTACTTCTGTTGGAGGTCGTCTTTGTGATCTTCGAGAGCTCCTCGCAGTGAGTTTTATAGGACACCACTGTAACGGGTGTTCATCTTTTAAACTTTCAGATAATGTCTTAAATTCTTTTAGAAGTACACAATTAGCACGGTGAAACCGTACGCAGGGTTCATGATTGTCCTCACTGTAGTTGACCACTGGTTTCGACAGAAGTGGCATCACATGCGTGTGTCTGTCTGTAGCTTGTCGTTCCCATTAACCGCCCAGCGCAGGCGTCTGTCCACGTCGGCAGCTGGAGCTCTGAGTCACTTTGCTCACAGCCGCGTGGCGCTTCCCGGTGTGGACGGGTCAGTTCGTTCAGCCGCCCCCGGCCTGGGGCGGCTGGGTTGTTTCCGCTCCTGCCACCACGGGCAGGGCTGAACAGATGGCTCGGTCGGGGTTTTTTGTTTGTTTTTTTGAGAGAACCCTTGTCACGGTGTTCAAAGGAAAGAGTGATTCTAGGGAACCATCGTGTCTGCTAGAAAACCCTTGGGAAGAGAGTCCCGGGGGAGTCCACCTGGGCCACGGTGCCGCCTTGCTCTGGAGATGCTGATGAAACGCCACCGTGGTCCCCACTCCAAGCCCGTTGTCACCAAGTTCGGGTTTGGATCTCTCTTTGCCAAGACACAAATTTAAACATACAACCAAAGCATTTACTAATTAACTAAAATTTAGGAGGTAATACATTTCTTATATTTTACATATATTCTACATATATGTCTTTTAAATTTCTTACATATTTCTTACATTGTATTTTACATGATTTCTTTGTTCTCTCAGTTTTAAAATGAATCTGGGACAATTTGAAATCCAGAAGTAAGCCTGGTCCAAGTTTTGCTGCTGACCGATGAGATTGTTCATTTTTGTTCTTCATATTGTAGACACTGGCTGGGCACCCACTACGTACCAGGCACTGTTGTCAGTGCGGTGGGGCCGGACCGAAATGAGGCACAGAAAGATGCATGTTTACTTAGAGTCGGGTAGTCACAAGTGCGGGCTGCAGAAAAGAACACAGGGAGGGGACAGGGTGGCGGTAAGTGCCGCTCAGTTTTAGACAGGACAGTTGGGTAAGGCTCTCTGAGCAGGTGGCATTAGCACAGAAGCCTGAAGGGGAGGTGGTCGTGAGCCAGGAGAATCCTGGGAGTGGCGGGACTGGCAGAGGGCCAGGGACCTGCTGTTGTCGGGACTCTGAGGGCCTGGCAGGGCACTGCAGGGCGCGTGCGCTCCGGCAGCTCTGAGTGCAGGTCGAAGTCAGTAAGCGAGGCTGCGGGCTGTGGCTGGCACTTCAGATGCTCGGTGACGTCAGGTGCTGTCATCCAGTCGCTTCCTGACATGAACGTACCAGGAAATCGTCATAACACCTCTGTTCTGGAGTGAGCAAAATAGATTAAGGTTTTTTCCCATAAAGATTGAATGACTTGTTATTGTAGATTCTTATGTGTATTCAAAGTTGCTATTTGAGTCTTGGGGTTGTAAGTTTAAATTGAGAGCATCGTTGGGAATTTATGATAAGCGAGAATTTCCCCCTCTGCTTCCTGCTGTCCAGCCTTCCTTTGCCTGCTGTCCTTTTCTCTGGGGGCAGGACTCAGGTAGTCGGCATGGCGGAGTTAGAGACAGTTGGGTAAGGTAAAGAGTGGAGACAAAAAGACCCACACGAGCAGGCTGCCCTCCAGCCCCAGAAGACCCCCAGCCATGCCTTCCCTCGGAGCAGATGACCACGGAGCCCCGGGCTCCCTGGCCCCGAAGCCTGCCACTCACTCCACCTTGTGGCATGGTACCACGGTACCTGAGCGCAGGTCATGTTACCCTGTGCTCATTGTCCCGTGACAAATCCGGAATGAGGTGCTCGTGGTAATGACCCCATTTCCGCCTCCCAAGACTGGTTCCACACCAACTGGAAGGGGGCGGGCCGGTGCCTAGGGCGTACCTGGGTGGTGAGCTGCCCGTCGGTACCCGAGTCCCACAGTCCCTCGAGAGGCTCAGTGAGGTGAAGGGATCTGTAGTCAGCCTTTCATGATGTGTGTTTGTTTAGATGGTGCCAACTGGCTGACTTTTTTCTGCCAGCCGGTGAAGAGCTGGAATGGATTGATCCTCCGAAAGCCCATAGATATGGAGAAGCGTGAATTGATACAGAGGCAAGAAGCTACCCTGTTAGATCTGCGCAGTTACCTGTTTGCTCGCCAGTGCACCCTGCTCCTCTTCCTGCAGAGGCCGTGGGAGGTGGCTCAGCGCGCCCTAGAGCTGCTGCACAGCTGTGTGCAGGAGCTGAAGCTCTTGGAAGTGAGTCGTCTGTTTTCCCCGTTTACCCTTTCCTCACCTGCTCCAACAGAAATTCCAGGCACTGACTGTTTGTGCTCAGGGCAGAGTTCTCTTCTTCTGAATGTCCTTAATTTTTTGTATGTAATTTGTATAGTTACTCTTTACATTGATTAATTAATTGCTGGAACATATAATTCCTGCTCTCGACGTGGTGGAGTTCCTGTTTGGCCAGAGCAAGCCTCTCGGCTCCGTGTCTTCAGGGGCCTTTAGCCTGTGCTGTGGAGGCGGGTCTCCACCGATAGAGGTTGCCCCCCTGGCGGCCACGGGACACGCAGAGTCGGGCTTTGCAGGTAGATGCTTGTTTTATTTCAGAACTGTCTTTGTTTTGCACACGAACACGCAGGTAACAATGCAACACTCAGCCAGCTGTGCCACGTTAATTAGCAGCACAAAGATGAATGGAAGGTATGTTCTGAATGTGTGTGGGCGTGTGCATGTGTGTGTGAAAGAAACCGCCTAGGGAGGCAGAACATTGCTGATCCGCAGTGGAATGTTGCCTTTAAATACGAGTTTACGGGGCCCCGAACTCTCTTCTGCCTGCAGACTTAGAGCATTGCAGCGAGGAAACCTGGTTGGGGGTCCTGCCGTTTAATTCAGAGACCTGTTCACAGAAAGATGCACTCGTGCACTTACAGATGTGATACGTCACTTCAGAGGGTTTCTGGGCACCCTACCCGCCTTCCTCAGTGAAGACCTGAGCGAGCGGGTCTGGCGGTGGCTGGACGACTTACCCAGGCACGTCACTGGCCAGGACACGGGTCGTCGGAGCCAGCCTAGCGGCCCTTCCGTCGCAGTCCGCCCTGGCACCCCCAGGGGCCCAGTCGGGAAGGCCTGGGAGTGTGACGTTCCCGTGTTAGCGGGGCCGTGGAGGGTAGTCTTCCCTAATACAGAGAATTATTTTGTGTGCCCCGGCTCACCACTTAGTTTGAAATCATCTCAGGAGGTTTAAACTTGTTTTTATCCAAATGAAAAGAAATTATTTTAGTTAATTTCTAAAGAGAAATGCCTAGCCCAGTTGCCATAAACTCAGGAATTGAGGAATTTTTATTAAAATGTTTTTTGCCTTGGACACGTAATCAAGCAAATAAGGAAAAATAACGTTTTCCACCTTGAAATGATGTTCTTTGGCTTCCTGTAAGCGCGTCGATGGAGATCGCCTGCTCCGCCTGCTCCGACCTTGCTGTTCAGACCTGGGGTGCTGTGAGGTCCCCCCCCATTAACGAGACAGGCTGTCTGTCCTCTCGCGGGCCCGGAGAGTTGCACTGATGTAGTGATTTTTGTCCTGTTAGTTTCGGGGGGTGGTGGTGAGGGGAGGGGGCACGTGCTGGAGTCTAGGCGGGTCACACTTGGCACTTCAGATGGGGACAGCCCGGGGGGTCAATGAGGCAGCGCGGGGCTGGCCTGGGAAACCGCAGTGGTGGTGCAGAGCCAGCCCCTTTGGTGCTGTGCCCAGCCTGTCACAAACTCAAGGACTTAGGACTCTGTCTTAAATTCTTCTTGCCTCAGAAAGTTGACCAGTCAGAGCCACAGTGTGGCTGCCAGCCTGGAGCGAGGAGAGGAAGCACGGCCGGAGCCAGCAGGCCAGGCGGCCCCGAGGCCTGGGCCCTCTGGGGGGGCTGCCGCCCCGGGGGAGGAGCCGGCACTCAGCCGCTGCCACCTCCTGCCTCCCCGTCTCCTTCAGGCATTCTGGAAGCTGGAAGGCAAGGGAGCCTGCTGACGTATTACACACAACAGCAGGGGGCAGTGTGGCCGGGGACATCCGGTATAGTGTCATCATCGCACGCCAGTGTCTTTGTCCCACCACGGATCCCTTACCGTTGCGACGTGTCCAGACATGCAGGCGGGCTGCGGGGGGACATGTGGTGTCCCCTCATCCACTGCACTGAGGCGCCCTCGCCCCTCGCCAGCTTGCCCAGCGCACAGCGGGTCCTGCTCACCTCGCTCGCCTTCTGAGTCCTGCTGCGCCTCTGGCATGAATGGCAGCAGCCCAGTTGCTCCTCTTGGCTTGAAACACACAGGCCGTGGGGGCGTGGGCCCCGAGTCCCCGGCAGTGCTGTCGTGGGCAGCACGTCTGCAGATGTGGCTGGGATCTCCGGGCGGGGGGGCTCTCCTGCTCTGCTGCCCGAGTGCCCTGGGGCCTCTCTGAATGCCTCACCGTGGTACTTTATCCCTGGCTATTTTCTGGGTGGAAAAATGGTCATTGTCATCTTGATCTTTCTGAGTGGAGGCTGTCCCCAGTTTGAATCATCTTTATTGCACTCCTTTGCACTTCTCTGGTTCTGCAGCGTGCCTCTTAGGGAGTGGACCAAAGCTGAGTGCTGAGTGCGAGGGGAGGCCGCACCACCTGCTGTCCGCTCTCCCAGTCTCTCTCCTCCCTAGTGCCCCAACTCCCCATTCCCTGTTCTCACGCCACACACAGCCAGACGCCGTTGTATGACTGTGTGGTCACTTGATGTCCCCATTACTCAGTGCGTGCACGAGGTCCCCAGGCCTCTTAAGTATGCCGTGCCTATGAAATTTCCTGGACTCGGCCCGCCCCAGCGATGCCCTACACTGTCCTCAGTGGGCGCTCGCTCCCCCCACCCCGCCCCCGTGTGTACACACAGGCACGGATGCTGTCCTGCAGAGCGTCACGGGGAGCCCCTCTTCTACCTCCGAAGCATCTCCTGTCTTGTACCTGCAGCTGGACCGCAGTGTGGTCAGGTGTCCCTTGTGAGGGTTTTAGGGACACAGGAGGGTGGGCTCTGGAGCCAGACTGTCTGCATCTGGATCCCACCGCACCCCTTCTCGCTGGGCCTCCACTCATTTACTACGCCTGGGAGCTCTGCGTGTCCAGCCACGAGAGGAGGTGGCCAGTAGCTGCCGTGTGGCTGTGAGGACTCACGAGGTGAACGAGTGCAGGGAGCACAGCACGGGCCTGGCCCGTCGCCAGCCTTTCATCTGTCTTGGCCTTTCTTGTCAGTGTCTTCTCGAATGTTCTTCAGACAGCATAGTGGTCCGTGCACACTTCGGTGTTAGCGTTCTCATGAGGCTGTGGAGGTTTTGTGACACTTCAAGCACAAATTACGCCCTCGACTTCTCATCTAAGGTTCTTTCTGCAGGGTGGGAGGATTGTTGTGGTTCATACATTTTGCAGTTGGCTAACTTGAAAAGTTTATTCTTAGAGTTTCTTTTAAAATTTTCTGGAAACATTCAAGTCAAAAGACTCAAAATTGTTTACTTATTTTATATATTTGCTTCTACTCCCCAAATCAGACGGGTTTCCCTGTGTCTGGGCTGGCTTGCTGGTGGCTTGTTTCTCACATTCACGTCAGTGGCCAGAGGCCAGTGTCGAGCTGTGGCTCTGCCACGTGGGGCTGGGCGCGCAGAACGGTGCCATCGCTGGCCGTGGGCGGAGCTGTGGAGACAGAGGCCTGGGATGCAGCCAGCTGGCAGGGTTAGGCTGCTGTCTGCTAGTCCTTTTACAGCCCACAGCCGAAGCAGTGCGACTGTTGGGCATCGCCGGTTGTGACATCTCTGTGGCGGGAAGTGCAGTGTGTTTGCCTCTGGTCTGTGAGGCCGTGGGGCAGGTTTTAAATAAATGGAAATCAGCTTCCCTTTGATTTCTCAGTTGATTCAAAGTAGCTTCTTTGCGAGAAAGGGGCAGTGTGGTGGCCATTTGCTGTGGGAACAAGCCCCACCCGTAGGTGGGCCTGGACTCCCATCCAGGGGTGCCAATTTACAGCCCTGGGCCAGCTCCCTGATTGAAAATGTGGAAAAATGGGAATTGTACTTATTCCGTACAGCTGTTAGGGATCAAGGAGTAACATCCATAAAGTTACAGCAGCTCTATGTGGGTTCACATGACTTCTTTATGGAGTATTTCTTTTTTTCTACACCATTTAAAAAATTTCCCCCCATTTACCAAAAAGCGATTGTATTCTCTGTACAAGACTGGAAGACACAGACGGATACGCAGAAGGAGTGCCGTGCTGGTTCCCACAGCAGGAGGCTCCCTTCTGGCCTCGTCTTCCTGCCGATAGAGGAGCGGCCGTCCGTCCAGTCGGCCCGCCCTGAGCAGGGCTGTTGGGATTCTCTGCAGAGCCTGTGGCTTCGCGTGCGTCCTCTTGGTGCCACGTAGTCATCCAAGTGGAAATGCCAGTCCAAGGATACACTTGCTTAGAGCACTTAGTGTCAACTGTCAGGCTGCCTTCTGGAAAGATCTCCCCACTTTCGGTTACACTAGCAATGCCTGTTTTTTCATCTTCACCACACTGGTAAGTGAGAATAATATAAGGAAGGTATTTCCTAGGAGGCCGTTGTGTGTTTGTTACAGTGACTGTCCGAGGATTTTTTCTTAGTGTGTCTGCCTTGGCGCCGACTGTCTTTCATCAGCTTGGGTTGTGGTTGTGTTTGCAGGCAGTGCACGCCAGGAAGGGTCAGGACCCCTCAGCGTCCTGGAAGAGCCGCCCAGTCTAGAGATGGCCGCTCAGTCTAGAGATGGCCAGAGCTGTGTGCGAGAGGCCATCACAGCCCGTTGGCCAGACTGTGAGCAGGGGCTGAGTGTGGTAGAAGTTTCCAGGTTAAACTGGAGAAAACAGTTAAGGTGGGCCATTCGGCTGGCCAGCTGGGATTGGTGTCCCGAGCTTGGGGTCCAGCAGAGGAAGAAGCAGAGCTGTGGCTGAAGACTGGGACTCGGGGTCTCCGAGAACTTGCTGTGCACGAGGCACCCTGCTGGACCCATCAGTGGATACGTGGGGGCTGTTGTGACTTTGAGCCTTGAGGAGCTGAGCTGGAAGAGTGGTGGGGGGACAGGAGGAGGAGTCAGTGCGAAGGGCGAGGGTTGCTCAGGGGGAACCAGTAAGAGTCGATGGCTCTAGGAAAGGGGAGAAAGGCTGCCAACCACCCTTTGAGAAACGGGTGATTGTCAGCCCGACTCTGTGGTGCGCATGGGGTGGGGGTGAGGGACGCACAGGAGGAAGAGATGCACACTCGAGTGCCCCGAGCAGCCGTACCAGGTCGTCAGAGCGCAGTGTCAGAGCCAGGCAGTGAGAGAAGCCTGTTCAGGTGCAGGAGGGGCCGGGGCGGAGAGGCAGCTCTGCGTGGGCACTGCAGTTTAGCCTGCTGAGTGTTTATGCAGTGCCTGACATGGCCGGGGGAGGTTCCTGCAGGTGGTCTTGTGAGCTGGGTTTTAAAAGATTCAGTCAGTCAGTAAATACTCACTGAGCACCTGTGTTGTACCAAGCAAGCATTTGTCCTGGGCACTGTGTTTTCAGCAGAGAGAAAGACAGACCAAACCCCACCCGTGGAGCTGCCGTTTAATGGGACGAGGAGGCTGGCTAAGGATTCACCAGGTAGACCTGGCTTGTGGTGGCAAGTGCAAGAGTGCATTTCAGGCGGAGAAGGTGGTGGGGTATTTAAGGAGCTACACAGGATCTTAGTCTGGTTAGAAGGTAAGGGGGAGGCAGGGCTCGGAGGTGAAGGCGACAGGTGCTGGGAGCAGACTTGGAAGGGAGGTTGCGAAAGTGCTGGCGTGCCCTTTGGGAGCTGGGATTCATTCCGGAGCTGGGAGGGAGCCGCTGCTGGGGCTGAGGCGGG
>CM052539.1:184499021-184526012 GCA_028533065.1 Trachops cirrhosus | reverse complement strand
CTGCATGACAGGTGCTGGGACCTGGGGGAGGTGGAGGGCTGTGGGGAGTGAAGAATTAGAAGGAGGCAGGGAGAAGACTCGGGGACTTCCGCTATAACCTCAGGAAGAAAGGATGAAGTTCTGAACTAAGGCAGTGGGGTGGGTTTCAAATAAGTGGATTCAAGTAAAATTTGTTCCGTGAATAAGTGATTTGGAGTCATCTGAATCTGTGTACAAATAAGTCTTGATCTCACACCACACACAGTTAATTACAGTGGGGATTTGACCTAACCATGAAAGGTGAACAAGAAAACTGGAAGATAACATGGGAGAATGCCTTCTTGAGGTTAGCAAATATTTTTAAAATAGGACCAAAGGAGCCACCTGTAAGGGAAGGGAGTGATAAACTGGACTCCATGGAGATCACAACTTCTCTTCGTCAGTAGGGACCACCGAGTGTGAGAAAGGCACGCACAGAGTGGGGGAGTGTCTGCAGAATGTGCGGCTAGGGAGGCCTCTTACCCAGAGCACACAAAGAACTCCCTCGAATCACGTATACAACACTGACAAATGAGTAGGAAAGCAGGTAAAGAAGGTATCCAAGTGGTCAGTAACCGCATGAATCAGTTAATCGTAGTGAAATGCAAACGAAAGCCACAATGAAGTCCCCTCCTCCGCCCCAGGGGGGCTGGGAAAGGCCTGACAGCTGCATGAGAGAGGGCGGAGACACTGGACGGTGCTGGCTGGTGAGGAACGGGATTGGTGCCGCCGCTTTGGAAAACTGTCTGGCACCGTGTGGTGGAGCTAAACACGGGTACCCTGGTGTAGATAGAAACACATCGTGTGTGTACCCAGTGGCACATGCAGAGTGCTCGTGGCAGCATTATTCGTAACTGCTGGCAACTGGAAGTAAGCCCAGTGTTCATCTCTTCAAGGGATACAGTCGCTGTGGTCTGTTCAGGCCAGGGAAGGCAGCCAGCAGTGCAGATGGACAAACTTGCATTGAGCAGGTGCCACCAACGTAAAGTGAGCTCAGGAAGTCAGACCCAAACATGTGTGTTTAGTTCCTTGTGTGCGAAGTTCAAGATGAAGCGAAACTCTCTGTCATGAGGATCTGGCCAGTGAGGGTGTGTGAAGGGGATGCTGACTGGCAGGGAGCCCAACCGGGGGTCGCTGCAGCTGGGATTCTCTGGGGCAGGGGCCAGGGGCATGTCGGGGTTCCCGCAGGACGCTGTTTTTCAGTGTGTGGGATATGTGTGTGTGTGTGTGTGTGTGTATACATATATACACACATGTATATAATATACAGGTTTAACAGGACAGAGAGAAGAATGCTGTTAATTTTAGACTTTGAGAGTGGTGAAACAGCCCTTGCGGTGTTGGGAAGGCGGGGGCTTTCCGCAAACTAAAGAACACAAAGTAAGAAACCAGTTTAACAAGTCTGTTTTGCACAGAAGAGGTTATCCAAATGGCCCCCAAGTCTGGAAGAGGGCTCAGCATCTTCTCGTTAGGGAATGTGAATTGTCAAGAGTCGCTGAAGCCGCCCCCATGTTTCAAATGAGACAGCAGAGCTGGAGCTCGCTGGGTGGGCAGCACTGCAGTCGTTCTGTCTGTAGCGGCCAAACCCTGGAAACAGCCCAAATGCCCATCAGCAGGGGATGGACGAAGAAACCGTGGCGTGTCGGAGAAGGGCGTGATGCCCCACAGTAGAGCGTGGCGAGCCGCTGACACACTCGGCCAGGCTAGCTGAGCTGTGCATGTCGCGCTGAGTGAAAGACACCACGGGCGGAGGGGCTCATGCCGAGTGACTCGGCCTTGTGCAGAGCTCAGCACTCCGGCAGGAGGCATTGCTGGTGACAGAGTCAGAGGAGGGGGTGGCCGTTGACTGGGAAGGGGCTTGAGGGACCCTTCTAGGGTAATGGAAATGGTCTCGTTCTTGATTTGAGAGGTAGTGACAGATGTGTCTCCATTGAGCTCTAAACTTAGGGTTCATGCCCTTTACATACCTCACCCGGTGTATTTTGTAACTTAGTTTTTACAGTGATGGAAAAAGTATTACTGCAATCATTTTAAGTATGTAAGTTCCCCTAAAATTTCCAAAAGTCCCATGTGACCATGACTGCCATGGAGCCCATCTCTGCCAGGCCTTCGAATGAGTGGAGAAGAAACAGGATCGCTGGCCTCTTTGGGGTGTTTAGCTGGGGTCTGGCTGGGAGCCCAGAGGGACACACACAAGTGAGTGACAGCGTAAGAGGTAAATGGCACCGAGAAGCAACAGATCACGGGTGTCATAAGACGCCACATGACGCACCAGTTCGTGTGCCTTTCTTCGTCTGTCAGTGAAAACTTAAATTTAAGCTGGTGTGTGATAGGAAAGGAGGGAAGCTGCGAGAGTCTCTGACAATAGGGGCAATTAGAGCACTGCAGTGACGGAGCAGACCTGGTGGCAGGAGCCAGCACGTGCGCAGAATGCGGGGACCACAGGGTGCGCGTGACTTCTACCGGGCAGGACTGGCGGGAGGCGGCAGGTTTCAGTTAGTAAAGCCCACCCGCGTCTGGACAGCCGGACCCTGGACAGCCGGATCGAGCACCTCAGTCAGTGCGTTTGTGTCAGCGTGGCCTCTGCTGGCCTCGGCCTCGGCCTCAGCCTCCTCCGGGCTGCAAGTTGAAGCTTCGGCTGTGGACACTAGGTTTGCTTTTACCCCTGGAAACACTGACGGCTGCTGACGGTACTGTTTTTCACGTGCCGTTCTTCAGACTTACTGAGTGGCACTTGCTCTTTGCAGGAAACAAAGTGACCCACTGTTCCCATCATCGCGTGTGACTCTCAGTTCTTCCCACATGCACAGATTGTGCGCCACGGGCGCATCGCTCTCTCTCTGCTACTTTCACTCTCGCAGGCTTTGGAGACCACCCAGGGCTCAGGGGTGGGGGCACCCTGGTCCCGGAAACCCGCCAGCCTGCCCCTGGCTGCTGGTACCTGCCGGGACTGGTGCTCCCCTCTCTGAGTGCCCCACTGTGACCCCTGGGTTTTCTCAGCGTCCTCTGAGCCACAAGACTCAACCTAAAGGGCTGTGCAGAGCCCAGCTTGGTCCCTGTCTTTTATCCTCCCTGGCGAATAACCAGTCTGTGTTTGAGGACCAGCGGCCTCTGCGACAGATTGGTACCCATGTGGCGGTGTCTTGTGAGGTGAAAGTACCCAGGTCGCCTGGGACCTTGGAACCAGGAGGCCCCGTGTGGTGCCGCCAGCCCAGTCATACCCCGCCCTGGTTTGACTGGGGAGGGAGGAGCACGCTCTGTCCAGGGTCCTGAGCTGTGCCTGGCTACCTGCTCGTCTGTGCATCCCTTTGGGTGTGGTTCATTGTCTGGGCGAGAAAGTTGTGCCATTTTATGAAGGTAGTTTCTGATCTTGTAATTGTTTTCCATGCTGATTTTTCTTTTCAAAGGCTCTAAGTGGTTGGTCTCATTTTTCAGAGACTAGACAGCTTAGCTTTCCTGGCAACATTTAGTGGGGCTCCAAGTCCTTTTATTTGTGCTCAGGGTGTGCCAAAGGAGTCCCTCTAACACAAGTCAGTTTCGTCAGCGTTGTGCAGCCCATCACTTGTCAGCTGACAGAGAATCCCTTGTAAGTCCCCATTTTGAATGGTACCAGTGACCGTCTCCCCTGAGCTGGGTGCCAGTTGTGAGACACCCTGTAACGTTAGTGCCACCAGGAAAGCAGTCGACACTGCCACCTGTGAGTGTTGTGATGCCATTGGTTTAGACACACTCTGATCTCAGAGACGCAAAACTGAAAAAGTACCATTTATATAATAAGTGATCATGTACGATAGATGCTCTTGCATAGTATCGCATTTGTTTTATTATTTTTTAATGGAACAGCTCAGATAGATGCAGAAGGAGAGAAGATAATAAAACGGACCTCTTGGTACCCATCGACAGCTACAGCAGTCCCCAGCCAGCACGCGGCCCGTCTCCTATGCCGTCTATGTCGCTGGCCGCTTTCCCTCGATCGGCTTTTGGGCAAACCCTAGTGAATGCGTCCCGTTTGTGTGTAAATGTTTCAGTGTGTATCTCTAAGCAACAGGAGCTCATCTTCAGAGGCGTAGTCCCACCCAAGAACATTAACAGCCATTTCTAAGTGTCGTCTAACATCGACTTCGTATTTAGATTTCTGGTATTGAATATGGTCTTCCTGAAATGTGACCCAGCAGTCATCTGAGGCCGTAGCTTCCTTTCTGTGTAACACGTGCCCTTCAAACCGAGATGTGAGCGGGTCGCAGACTTAGTAAGTGATGGTAGTGGGCCTTCTTGAAGGCTTCTTTTCTTCATAAGCTTAAAAATAGTCTATTACTGAAAGCTGTAGTCCTGCCAAGTCCCTCGCGTCATCCAGATCATGTGTTTGGGCGTAGATCACTCCTCTTTGGACGCGAACTGGTGTGATTGTTGTCATTGTCCCCTTTTTCTTTTCTGTGGTTTGGCAGGTGTCAGCACTGTTAGGCTGGGCATCTGCTTGAAGGGGCAGGCTAGCACGTGTGGGTGTGGGTTCGGGGGCTTCCCCGAGCGCCCCCCTCACGTGCCCGCTCTTGTGCCCCCAGGTCTCCGTCCCGCCCGGCGCCCTGGACTGCTGGGTGTTCCTGAGCTGCCTGGAGGTGCTGCAGAGGATAGAAGGCTGCTGCGACCGGGCGCAGATAGACTCGAACATCGCCCACACCGTGGGCTTATGGAGCTACGCCACCGAGAAGGTGACTGCCCCCGAGTGCACCCGTGGGCACGGCAGTGGGTGGTGCCTCCCGATGCTGGGCGCGGGAAGCTGTTGGACGAGTGGTGGTTGCCTAGTGACCACACGGACAGCTCTCGTTGCCTTCGGCTGTGTCCAATAACAGCGGAGGACTGAGTGGCTGCTACTCGTATCGCTTCGTTCAGCGCAGAGGAGGCACTTGTTATGCTTGTGCTGAAGGCGTGGCCGCAGCCAGCTGTTGGGGGCGGGGCTGGTCTACAAAGATGGGTGTGAAGCAGGAGGAAATGCAGCCCTGTGGGCGGCCGATGGGGCTGCAGATGGGGCTGCAGATGGAGCGGGAGAGTTTGGAAGTGCGTAGGCAGGTGAATGGCGTAAGCCCAGAATTGCCACCTCAGAGCCGCGCTGAGAATTGCTGTGTGGAAGGTAGGAGTTTGCACTGGTCCCAGTGAGATGTGTTTTTGTGTCCAGATAGGAGTCACTTAGATGGGGAAGCTAAATTTCTTCTAAAATTTGGTTGGGTGGTAATTTTTATGTTTAAATTTATAAATTCTCAGCTGACTCTTCAGGCAAACTAACTGAAATTGTGGATTTATCCCGACAGCTAAAGGCCCTGGGCTACCTGTGTGGACTGGTGTCGGAAAAAGGACCTGACTCAGAAGACCTCAACAGGACAGTCGACCTTTTGGCAGGTTTGGGAGCTGAGCGACCCGAAACAGGTACTGTCTGAGGTGTCCCTGTGCAGCTAGTGCGCTGGGAAGTCACGACGTGTTGGTTGTAACTTGGCACGTGTAGCGCAAGTTCAACAACGTAATAACCCCCGTTGGGGGATTGCAGCCACAGTTAGCTGGCTAGATTCACACGGCGGGTGTTCTACCTTTTAGTGACAGAGAAATGTCAGCACTCGTTTAAGAACTTGTTGGAAGTTTCCTTAAAACCGTGCCTGAGTTCCTCACAGGCTCACACGAGCCGATTATGACTTTTTACAGCCCACGTGGCCTTCGAAGGCACCGGTCTCCCTGTGAATTGACGGGTGGCCTAGTGTTCTAACAATGTGGCCGGACAAGTCCTTCCCTCAGTAAGCTACTCCGAGGTAATAAGCACTTTGAAAGGGACATCGCTAGTTCCTCTGGGCACGAGAAGAGTGATGCGTATGGCTTAGCAGAACCGTTGGTAAAGTCAGGCGTACCTGAGGGACTGAGAGGACGCCCACTAACCAAGTGCGTCCAAGAGGGGGGCTGTGTGTATTTACGACGCACCGTTGCACTCAGAGACCACCTCAGCTCACTTTGGCAGGAATGTGATTCGTTGGAGGATTTGTAATGCATTCTCTTAACAATTCTGATCTCAGTCAAAGATCAAGTATTATATGAAGGGTCCAGACTATGTCACGCATTTATTAATTGGACAAGAATGTAGGTGATCACGCAGTTCAGTCTGCGTGCCTGTCCGTGCTCTCTGCAAGTGTCCGGGCAGCCATCTGCCTGCGGCGGGCGCGGGGCGGGGTAAACTCCTGTGTCTGGGGATGACGAAGATGAGTAAGGACTCCTATTTCTTTTTGTTTAAGCCAACACAGCTCAGAGTCCTTATAAGAAGCTCAAAGAAGCATTATCATCAGTAGAAGCTTTTGAAAAACACTACTTAGTAAGTATTTTATATGCTGTTCCTTGTTTGTCCACAGAAAACCCGGCTCCACAAGAGTTTTTCTGCTGTGTGACCTTTTGAATTGGGAATGAGCTGGGATTTGGGACCATCTTTTCTTTATTTTATTATTTTTTTAATTTTAGAGAGAGGGGGAAGGAGGGAGAATGAGAGAGAGAGAAACATGTACGAGAGAAACATAGATCGGTTGCCTCTCACGCCCTAAACCCGGCCCACAGCCTAGGCCTGTGCCCTGACTGGGAATCCAACCAGTGACCTTTCAGTCCACAGACCTGCGCTCGATCCACTGAGCCACACCAGTCAGGGATGGGACCTCCTTCCTGTCTTTTCTGTTTCTTTGGTACCCTAGGAAGTCATGGGTAATACCTGAAATAGTTATTGTTCGTTAAATGTTTATTAGTACTCATGGGGCCATACTGAGGCATAAACTCATTTTCACGTGTTTATAGTTTTGTTCAAAATAGCATTGCTCGTTCAATAGAATAGAAATTGTAACAGGACAATGAATAGTTTTCCACGGACAAAAGAATAATTTGGACTTCAGCAGAGTGATTGTGCCTGATTTTAGCTACAGTGGCTAAGGGATCTAAATGTAGGACTTTAGGAAGCGGTATAGGTAGAAACTCGGAGAGTCAGCTGTGCACTTGAGCCCTGGCTAACTCAAGAGCATTGGGTGGTAGCCTCTAATAGTTTGTCCCTGTCATCCAAAAATTGAGAAAAATACTAGAAATGTTACCTACATGCAGAAAGTACTTGGACAAGTTAAAAGTTTTATGCTTGCTGAGTTCATATTTTTTTAATTATGTTTTGTAATTTTATGCACAAGTTAGTGACTTTATATAGATTACCATACATAAAAACTCAACACAAGCTTGGCTGGTGTAGCTCAGTGGATTGAGCGTGGGCTGCGAACCTAAGGATCACAGGTTCGATTCCCAGTAGGGGCACATGCCTGGGTTGCAGGCCAGATCCCGAATGGGGGACGTGTGAGAGGCAGCCACACACTGATGTTTCTCTCCCTCTCTTTCAAAATCAAAAAAACAAACAAAAACTCAACAGAAAAGAAGATACGAAGTAAAAAGGATAATGTTATATTAGTGTCTTTTGCTTCAGCATTGGCATGTAAATGTCGGATATGTGTAGCATTGAAATTAAAGTACAATTACGTGTTTTCGTTTTGTTTTTTTTTTACCTTTCCACAGGATCTGTCCCACGCCACCATTGAAATGTACACAAGTATCGGGAGGATTCGATCTGCCAAGTTTGTTGGAAAGGATCTGGCAGAGTTTTACATGTAATTGATTTTGGACTTTTCTTTGAATTTCAATCATTTCGCATGTGTTAAGGGAAGATTTATTATGTATGGAGTTAATATGAAGTGCACATAAATTTATAGAATGAAAAATATAGGATCTGTGAACCAGTTGTCATCATTTTTTAAAATTTCTTCTGCGAACCAAATGGAGGGATTTTCAGCTTGTTACTCTTAATAGCTGTTACTGATCTTTGCATTTTATTTAATTAGATGAACATAATGAACTTACATGTAATATACAGCATTATGATTACATTTATTTAAAGAATTGTGAGGAAGTGTTTAAGAATCCACATCTGAAGGCAGCTAAGCTGGGACGTAGATTCTTGAGTACTTCGTTCTGCAGCGTTTCCTCTGGTTGATGCCAGGTGCCCCCGAAGTCTGAAACCTGGGGGGCCGTGGGGCACAGTAACTGCCCGCGCTGTCGTGAGAGGAGGTGACCGTGACTGAGCGGCGTGTGTGCGAGTGCGGGGGCATCCCCGGTCGTGCTCTGGCTTTGCCGCCGGGCTTCACAGCAAGGACTCCGACGGCGTGTCCCCCACACGTGGGAGAGGACGAGCCTGCCGAAGCCGAGAAGCCCTGGCTGGCGGTGTCCTGCTCTCTGAGAGCGTTGGAGAGAAATGTTCCTAATAAATGGAAAGATGTTTAAGATTTTCCAAGAGGAATGTGTGTTTGACACGATATCCTAAAGTCTGTAGTAGTTTTCGTAGCTGAAACAAGGAGGAATAATTTATTTTAACGGAGCAAAGTGACCGCGGAAGGGATTCAGAGGTCGTCCGAGCGAACCTCTGGCCCTGCAGCCGCGCGGCCACACGCCCGCCGGACAGCGTGGGGCCGCAGTCGGCTCTCCCCACGCTCCGTCTAGTGTGTCTCAGCAGCGAGCTCTCCGTGGAGCAGAGGCGCCGTGTCCAGAGCTGCCGTGCGTGGTGCCCTCCTGGCCAGGAGCTGCGGGGGCTAGTCAGAGAGCCGGGTCCTTGTTTCAGCTTGGCCGCAGGCTGGCCGGGTGCCCACTGGCCTCCGTCTCCCGGGGCTGGGTGCCCAATGGTCTCTTGACTCCCTTCCCGCTGTAGGATGTGCGAAATGTGAGAATCCATGGCTAGAGATAGTAAGTAACTGGGGAAGGATTGAAGGTTTAGGCCTCTTTAAAAAGGGTTGGGGTGGCAGAGGACCCTGAACGTGTAGAAAAACAAACATATAATTTGATAGGTTTAAAAGTTATTTGATTTGTGTGTGGTCTTGAGAAATGCCACTGCTTCCAGAGTAGGGCAGTAAAAGCGGAATGTCTTCCGAGGACGCCTGTTTAGTGTCAGCCTGCCCCTGAGTTTGGGGAGGACCGGGGGACCCATGTCGTCATGGGGGCTGTGGCGAGCTCTTGCTAATTGTGCTTTCAGTTGCGCTTTGTTTTCTTCCGAACATCTTGAAGGTTTAAATTGGGAAGATCTTCTCTCGGGTGATAAGTGTTGCTATTTAAATTCTTCATCGCGCTCTGAAAATCCTGGAAACCTGCTCAGGGCCGTTTGCTTAAGCTGCCCTCTTGGTGGGCCGTGTAGACTGCCTCTGTGTTCCCCTGTCTGCAGTAGGCAGGTGGCACTGAGCCCTGATTTTGTGGCGCCCTCCCTAGCCAGCCGTGTGCCCACGGACAAATCCTTTCCCTTCCTTACCCTTGGCATTCTTACATGTCAGGTTGAACCAGTGAACGGTGCCCTCACTTTGTTCTCGTGAGATTCAGCTGTGGGAGTTCTTTGATGAGCACAGCATGCTGGCAAGCAGTGCGGGGTCGTGCCCTGAGCCCATTTCTCAGGTCCAGTGAGGCACCCTGCTCTGGTGCCCGCTCTCAGACCCCTGTGCTTAGGGAAGGGCTGTCTGCGAGGGTACGCAGGTCACGGTGGGGGTGGCGCAGGGGGCGGAGGGCGTCGTGGAGATTTTGACTGAGTTTGTGGATCACCGGGAGCCGTAACGAAAGGTTCTGTTTGTTGATTTGCAAGGAGGAAGAAGTCTCCACAAAAGGCGGAGAGCTACCTCCAAGGGGCGCTGAAGAATTACCTGGCTGAGGGCTGGGCGCTCCCTATCACGCACACACGGAAGCAGCTGGCCGAGTGCCAGAAGCACCTTGGACAGCTTGAGAAGTATCCTTTAAGTGCAGCATTTTTGTGAGAAAGAAAATTGTTTTGTGTTTAAACAGCAGCAATGCCCACAATTGAATGTTTAATAAACACCTAATAATTAGGAGAGAAAAAGTCAACCTATGTACAGGCACCACGTTGAATATAAGTTAAATGCCTAGTCCACATATTTGGTCTCTTTTTGAGTTCCTAATAATTATGGAAACCAAAGATAAAAAGCCTGCCCTTTGCACCACACTTAGAGAGCTCTGGGGCCCCGGGAGGCCGTGGCGCGCAGACCCGGCCAGTGTGAGGCTCTCTCCGCAGGCCCCTTGACTCCCCTCCAGCTACCTGCAGACCAGCAGCCTTTTAGCTGGCGACCGCCACCTGACCGAGGAGGAGCGGACGTACTTCTGCCAAGAGATTCTCGACTTCGCCAGCCGACAGACGGACAGCCCGGGTGAGCCTGCCTGTTAAAGCTTTATTATGACAATTTTCAAATATTCCCAGAAAGTAAAAGGAATATACGATGTAGAATGTGTACAGACCCTCTAGAGTCAACAACTAGCAACATTTTGCTGTGCAGCAAACATGTATCCATACCTTTCTTTTTACTTTTGTCTTTTTGCTGAACTCCAGAGCAAGCCCAGCCCACGTGTAACGCTTCACCCTGAAACACTGTAGCGTGCGTCTTGGAGAGCAAGGGCGGTCCCCCAACCAGGCCAAACCGGCCAGGCTCTAACTTTCTGGCACACGTGGCCCAGATTCAGGTCCCCTTAGTTTTCGTAGAGTCTAATCAGGGATCGTGCATTTAATTGTTATATCTCAGTTTAACCTAGACCAGTTTTTCCCTTCTCTTTTTCTCTTTTCCAATACACCAAAGTTCTTTAACATAGCAGCTGATTGGGAGAGAATTTCCGTGCGGTGTACGTCCTGGATTTGCAGAGTGCAAATCCCCACCACCCCCCCGGCTTTCCATGCGGTCATAGACGTGCGCCCTGTCACCACAGCCCACTTTCTGTCTCTGCAGAGACCTGCTCTGGCCGTTTCACAGGAACGGGGTCACACAAGGTTTCTCGTTCTACTGCGACTGGCTCGTTTCATTCAGCGTAATGGTTTCAGGATTCATGCATGTTGTCGCCTGGCAGTATTCCATTCTTTTTTCTGGCCGAGTGACATCTCGCTGTACGACGGGCCGCACTGCGTGCGTTCCTTCGCCGGCAGTGTGACGCTGGCTGTGAGACACTGACTCCTTACAGACGTCAAGCCAGTGGTTTCATGGGCTGTCCCACCGCCTGGAGTTCGTTCAGTGTTGCTCCCGGGAGCGTGCAACAGGGAGGCTGGTCTGAAAGCCTTAGGTTCCAGCTAAACCTTTTGGCGAGTATGTTTTGTAGATGACGCTGTGTGGTAAGGGTACTGTAACATTTAGCTGCTTGGATTTAGTTTGTCAAGAAGAGCACTTATTTAAAATAGTTCTGGGTCAGCTCTGGCGGCCATAACAAAATGCCACAGACTGGACGCGTGTTTAAACGACAGACGTTTTTGTCTCACGGCTCTGCGGGCTGGACATCTGAGACCGAGAGGCCAGCAGGGTTGGTTCTCACGAGGCCTGGCCTCCTGGCGTGTCCTTATGCGGCAAGGGGGGGCTTGGGGCTTCAACTCAGGAATCCGGGGGAACGCAGTTCAGTCGTAGCAGCTACGGGCTACCTGAAGACCGGTGTTCCCAGGCTTTGGCTTCAGGGCAACGCAGTCCTCGACCGCTGGCGTGTCTGCACTCTCACGGAGCCATCTGGGAGCAGCAGGGCGTGGACTGGTCGGTTGGCCTCGATCCTTTAATGTGCCCGACTGGTCACTGGCGCCACGTGCCACGTCTGCCGTGCGTGACGTATGTGAGACTATGCAGTCGCGCTTTCCCTGCCAGCGTTCTTTGATATCTCTGTGTGAACAAGATACTCTGTGATTGTCCGCTGTGTTTTTGTGATTTGACAGCATCAATGCCAGCATATCCTTTAGTTGATTTGTGTTTAATAAACACTGCGGCTCGGTTCGGCAGCCCCGGGGATTTTCTAGACAAGCCCGGTGCTTGTAGAAAGGCCATCGCAGGGAGCAGTGGGTTCTTCTCTTTCAGTGATTATGGGGCCTGGGCCTCACGGCCCCCGGCCTGGGCTCGGGAGGCAGGGCTCCCTGCGCCACAGACTGCGGCATGGGCTGGCAAACAGCTGGGCTTGTTTCCAGATGCTTGGGGTGGTGGGGGGCGGGCACCTGCATTCGGGGGATTTCGTTACGTAGGTGGAATTCCTGGAACAACTCCAGGAATTGGACTGTGTAAAAACGATGGTTTGAGATTGAGGAGTTGACCTGTGGTTGTCTTCGGTGTGTCCAGACAGGACTCAGAAACCCTAACTTCTGCAGGTGTTCGGGTGTCCAGGAATTATCTAGGCCTGTGTTCACGTTCTGCTTCTGACGGAGTAGCTCTGCGGAGTGTGAAGATGGGATGGGGCTGGGTGGTTTTCAACTTCTCGTTTGAACTTCCCTGCTCCTTGCTTCCCATGTTGCGCGTGTTCCAGCCAGCCCAGAGGTAGCCAAGGCCCTGCCGCCTCTGCACCCTCTAGACGTGTGACTTGGGAAGGAAACATGGTGGTGTGTATTTGCAGGTCGCAAAGTCGTGCTCCCTATGCATTCTTTCGCACACCTGAAGGATCTCCGTTTCACGCCCTCCAACGCCGTGGTCCACGTGGGTGGCGTCTTGTCTGTGGAGATCACCGTGTGCAGCCAGATGCCCATCCCCGTCCGCGTGGAGCAGATCACCATCAGCGTGCACTTCAGCATCGAGAAGAACAGCTACCGGAAGACGGCCGAGTGGCTGACCAAGCACAAGACGTCCAATGGGATTATTAACTTTCCGGTGGAGACCTTGCCTTTCCCCGCGTCCCAGAACAGCCTCCCGGCGCTGGAGTTGTACGAGATGTTTGAGAGAAGCCCTTCCGACAACTCCTTGAACACCACGGGGATCATATGCAAAAACGTGCACATGCTGCTGAGGAGGCAGGAGAGCAGCGCGGCTCTGGACTCGCCCTCGGGGGTGGCTCTGGAGGACGGGGCCCACGTGCTGAAGTGTGGCGATGTGACTCTGGAGCCAGGGGCCAACACCATCACCTTCAGGACGCAGGTATGTGTGGGGGCGGGGGGCTGACTCGAAGGTGGTCAGCGAGGGGCGTTGGCTTGCGAGAATCGTCTGACGTCCGGTGAGGGTCAAGTGCAGGCCTCTGCTCCTGTACCCCTGGTTTTGTTTTCATCCGTAAGAAAAATTTTTCATACTTAAACACAGTTACAGTTTAAAGGCAGTTGATAAATTTGAATGAAGTTCTTAACATAATTATGTGTGTTCTCACTGGCTTTAGGTGTTTTTGCCTTTCCGTACCCTCATTTGTGGAAGGGACATGTCGAAGAAGGTGGCACCGTGTCACGTTAAACTTCACTTTCCTTTTGCAGTTGCGTGGAGGTCAAAACAGCTGCTCTGACACTAGTCTTTCTCCACTCAGTGTGCCCTATGAGTCCATAGCCGGGCATGCGTCTGGTGGGAAGGACGGCTGTTGTCACGTATTTTAGTCCAGTCTGAGAACAGGTCCTAAACCTCATGCCGAATGGCTCCATTCGGGAAAGAATGCCACAAATGAAATTTGTTGAACTGAAAATACAGTGTTAGAAATACAAAGTCAAGTTTAAGCCCCAGTTACTCAGGAAGGCCTCGATCGAGATGCTTAGGGCCCTTAGCACAGCTTGCGAGCAGATGTGTGAGCACAGGGCAGTGGGGTCAGAGGGTAAGAAAGACGATCATTTCAGAGATCATGGCGCAGCCTGCCCTTAGAGCGCGCTCCGTTACGAGAGCAGGTGGTGACCTTCCAAACGCTCGATTTGACCCTAGGCCAAGGAGCCTGGAACGTACACGCTGCGGCAGCTGTGTGCCTCGGCGGGCCCGGTGTGCTTCGTCCTTCCGCACCTGTACCCGCTGGCGCAGTACGACGTGTACTCCCAGGAGCCGCAGCTGCACATGGAGCCGCTGGCTGGTGAGTGGGCCGCACGCAGCTGGGGTCGCGGCTGTTCCGGGTTGCCCCTCCCCCCGTCCGCAGGAGTCTCGCGGAGAAGGGCTTTCTGCACCCTCAGACTTCCAGTACGTTGTACACAGACGTTTTGGGGTAGCGTCGTGGAAATTTTCTCTGGGAACCAGCTGACTGATTGTTCTCTTCAGCAAATATTTGCTTTTCTGCAATTGCTAACTTTCATGTTTAATGAAACATGCGTATCTGAACATGAGAAAAATAAGAGAGAAATTAGCTATCAGTTAATGTCTACTGCAGAGAACTTCCTGCTTAGAGGTATATCTCAAAGGCTAAATGCTAGATTTAGTTACATTCTATATCCTGATCAGAAGTCTTTTTCTTTGAAAGCATTAATTAAATTTGATCCCCTAGCATGACATTTTAGAAATTCAAAGCTGCTGTTTTGTTAAGTTCTAAAATTAGAAGACACTGGCATGAAGAAGTGATTTAAAACCACACGTCCCTTAATTAAATAGTAATGAGTGGATGTCTCAGTTGTGTAGGCCAAAACAGTATATTTATTGACTTGTTTCTTCCATTTGGGAAAAAAATCAAGGAAAGCATTTTTTCTATTTAATCTCCCCACTCTCTCTATTTTTCTGCTTTTAAACTTCTCCCATTGGCCACAGTAGAGGCCTTCATATGCCGAACACAACAACAGTCTCACTGAGTCTCCAGTCAGAGAACCTTTTGCAGAACTTTGTGTTGTCCGGCTGGGAAAGGCCCCGCGAGGCCAGCCGCCACGCCCATGCCTCCACCCTGCGGCCCTCACTCCCTGTCCTGCTCCCGGCCTTCCCCTCCCTCTGTCTCCTCTATTTCTCCTTCTTGTTTCTCATCTCTTGCCTTCCTTCCACCTTCCCTGGGGTGGGAGTCCCAGAAACCTCAGCTTATTTCCATGTAGGAGACACCAGAAGCTATACCTTTCGCTGAGCTGTTTCTAAACCAAAGATCTCGAAGGCCTAACTTGAGGCAGCCAAAGAAAATTCTGAGTCGCAGTAGCGCATGCAGTTTCCCCCGTCTGTTCTTTACCGCCGTTATCCGAGTCTGTCTTACTGCCTTACCGGCAGGTGAGGTTTGAGCCCCACGTAGACAGGCTGCCAGGGCGATCCGACTCTCTAAACCGAGGTGTGAGAAGACCCTCCGTGCTTACAGATTCTCTTGTTTCCAGCAAGGGCCCCTCAGCCCTGCAGTACGAGTAATTGAGATGAAAAGTGAGGGTGGAAGGAAAGAACAGGGAATTGGAGAAGTATCTGAAGTGAACAGATCTTTCCTGGTGGAAGAAACAATACTGTTTAAGCCTCATAGTAGGTTCTCCGTTGGTGTTTTTGGTTGCAGCCGATGCTAATTGCCGTCTTTTTCCCTTTAGATAGTCTTTTGGCTGGTATTCCTCAGAAGGTCAAGTTCACTGTTACTACTGGCCACTATGCAGTGAAAAATGGGGACAGTCTCCAGCTCAGCAACGTGGAAGCCATGCTCATCCTGTGTCATGCAGAGAACAGAGCAGTGATCTATTCCAACACGAGAGGTACGGTGGTGGCCACCTGCAGAGGTGGACTCTCAGCATTGCCATGCACCGTCAGAGTGTACGGAGCTATCAGCCCCTTCATCCTCAGTTAGTAACCTAGGCCTGCTTCTACCTGCGACTGCTTCATGGCAGCAGCCCGCCTGTGGGTGGACGGGGACCCTGCCCCCGGACGGGGCCACCCGTGTGGGGAGGCTAGGCTGAGGGCCGTGCATGTGCTCGGTGGCCAGGCAGTGCCTGCTAGGACTTCTGATGCGGCATGGGCTCATGCTTGATCGTGACGCCTGTAGGCCCTCAGCCCTCCCCAGTTCCCTCATCAAAAAGCAAAAGTAAATCAGCCCTTTTAGGCACCGGTTGGAAGCCCTAAAAACATGCCCTCTCTTGCCCTGGCCGATGTGGCTCAGTGGTTGGCGCATTGTCCCATAACTGAAGGGGTGTGGTCTGATTCCCGGTCAGGGCACATATATGGGTTGTGGGTGCGCTCCCTGCTCCGGGGGGTGTGATCCCCGGTCTGGGTGCAGCCAGTCGGTGCTTCTCGCTCGCATCGATGTTTCTTTCTCTCTGTCTTCCTCTCTCCCTTCATCTCTCTCTCTGAAAGCAATGAGAAAATGTCCTTGGGTGAGGGTTTAAGACAGAGTCACCGGCCCCCCAGCCATGAGGTATGGAGGGAAGGCTCTGCTCCCCTCCTGGGAGGGAGCTGCTCTGGCGGTGTGACAGGGCAGGAGCACGCCGTGCAGGGGCACACACAGAACTTGGGCGGGCCACGCAGGCAGTGTCCCTTTTCTGTGTCCCAGCTAAGTGCAGTGACAGTCCTCTGGCCTGTGGCCCGCCAGCTCTCGTGCAGTGTTCCTCCGTCTTAGGGGTTAGTTCCCAGTTTTCTGCCTTTTTGGTCCCGCCTCAATCCACATGCTCTCGCGTGCACAGGAGCAGCAGGAGCTGGGCTGGGACCTCACTGCTGGGCCCGTCCCCTGCCAGAAGGAAGAGAAGGAAAAGGAGCAAGGGAACGGAAGCAGGTGTTAGAAGTGACTTTCTCTCTTTCCTAGAAAAGGCTTCTGAGGCGTCACTCCGGGTGCAGTCGTCTGACAAGGTCACAAGCATCAGTCTGCCTGCTGCACCTGCGTACCACATGATCGAATTCGAACTGGAAGTCCTGTCTTTACCTTCAGCTCCAGCAACTGGAGGGGAGAGCAGCATGCCGGGGGTGACAGAGGCCCAGAGGAAGCATAAGGACACACAGAAAGCTGGCCACAGCATGGCTACCACGGACCACAAAGTAAGGCGGGGCTGGGACTGCTCAGCCTGTGGCGGTGGCCTCCGCGTGTCCTGCTTGTTCTGAAAGACAGCTTAAGAGATGAGTTCTGTTGCAGTGGCAGATTTCCACCCTGATGCCGTGAGCTCGTGCTGGCGTTAGCCCCTGTATCTGTGAATCGTACCTTTTTACATGAGGGGCACATCTTGGAGGACAAAGACAAACAGGCTCTCGTTTTTCCATCCCAACTCAATAGGGAAGGACCCGGTATTATGAGAGATAGAGTGTTTGCTTAGGAGAGGCAGCTTTGGGCCTGCGGTCCGTTTGTCCTGGTGACTAGACTGGAGGGACTGCTGTGTCAGGTGTGCTCCAGTTTCTGTCCACTGAAATGTCACATCAAAATCGGCGAGGAGCAAGCTCTGCTCCAGTGCTGGGGTTTATTGGCAGTTGCTTGAGAGACCTGTGGATTTGTTCCCAGGTCCGCAGTCCACGAGCTCACAGAGCGTATCACTAGCATTGTGCCCTTTCCACTTGTGTCTGTGTCTTGTAACACGGAGAGTGGTTCCGAGGGCTCCCGACCAGCCCAGCTATAGAAGTTCGTTCTTGGGGTTCCACGGGACTGGATGTATTTGCATGCTTTTGAAAGATGCTGCCCGGGGGTCTGGCTTCTAGTCAGCCTGGATCTAGGTAGTGAGAGACATCTCTTTGGGACTCTGACAGTTCTTGGCATGCAGTGACTGGGAGCTATCAGAAACAAAGCAGGCCGCCGCACGAGCACAGACGTCTGAGAGCGAGCCAGGAGCCGAGACAGTCGAGCAACAAGCCTCACTTCCTGCACAGGCCACTCCTTCAAGACGGGAGAGGTGGTGGTTTCACTGCCGTATAGAGACCAACAGAGCGTCAAGCATGATGAAGAAAAAGGAGGGATGTGTTCCAAGTGAGGAACAAGAGAAAACCTCAGGGAAAGACACCTCAGTGAAAGGAAGGCAAATAATTTACCTGCTAAAGAGTTAAAAGTGATGTTTAGAAAGACACTTACTGAAGTGGACAGAACAGATGAAATGAACACAGTAAGACCTTCAACAAAGAGGTGGGAAATATAAGAAAATACCAAGTGGCATTATCAGAGCTGAAGAATACAATAACCGAACTGAAGTATCCACTAGAGAGGTTCAACGGCAGACCAGAGGAGGCAGGAGAAAGGATCCTGACAGCTTCAAGACCAGGTGGTGGGACTCACCCACCTGGAGCAGCAAAAAGAAGGAAAGAAATTGAAGACAGCTTAAGGGACTTAAGGGCCCACATCAAACAGACTAACATTTGCATTATAAGGCCCCCAGAAGGAGGGGAGAGAGAAAGGGGTGGAAATCTTATTTGGAGAAATAGTGGCTGAAAAGTTTTCTAGCCTGGAAAACAGACATCCAGATCCAGGAAGTCCAAAGAGTTCCATCCAGGCACATTTTAATTAAAATGTCAGAAGTTAAAGACAAGGCGAGAGTGTTAAAAGCAGCAAGAGAAAATCAACCTGTTATGTGCAGGGAACCCCCATCAGACTGTCAGACTTTTTTCATCAGAAACTTTGCAGACCAGAGGGAGTGTCATAGTACATTCAAAGGGCTGAAAGAAATCAAACGTCCAATTACAATATATTGCCTGACAAACTTATCTATTATTCAGATTTGAAGGAGAGACAAAAAAAGTTTTACAAGCAAAAGCTGAAAGTTTTTCACTACTACACCTGCCTTGCAAGATATATTAAATTCAGTGGAGAAGAGTGGGTGCTAATTACTAACAACACGTAAGAGAAGAAATCTCACCGGAGAGGTAGGCGTATAGAAAAGGTAGTGGGTAGTCAATTAGGAAGCTATTCTGAAAGTTAAAAGACAAAAGTAGTAAAAATAATAATGATACAGTAATCAGGGAATACACAGGATAAAAACATGTAGAATTTGACATAAAAATATGAAATGTGGTGGAGTAGACAGTAAAAATGTTGAGCTTTAGAAGGTAGTCAAACTTAATTATCAACTTCAAATAGGCTGTTATCTATAAACACAAAGCAAAAACTTACAGTAAATACGCAAAAGGTGAAGAGAAAGGAACCTAAGGATTCCAGTAAAGAAAGCCATCAAACCACAAAGGAAGGGGGCCAAAGAAAAAGAAAGGGAAAGAGAGGAGCTGAAAAAACAAAAACAAAACAGCTCAAAAACTACAAAATAGCAGTAAGAACATACCTATCAGGAGTTACTTTAAATGCAAATTGACTAAATTCTCTAAGCAAAAGACAGAGTGGCTGCATGGATAAAATTCAGACCATCTATATGCTGCCTACGACGGACTCACTTTGTTTTTTTAAAAAAAATTTTAAAAACTTTATTGATTATGCTGTTACAGTTGTCCCAGTTTTTCTCCCTTTGCCCCCCTTCACCCAGCACCCCAACTCCCTCAGGCAATCCCCACACCACTGTTCGTGTCTGTGGGTCACGCGTGTAAGTTCTTTGGCCGCTCCGTTTCCCGTGCTGTACTTTACATCCCCGTGCCTATGAACAGACTCACTGTAGGTGTGAGGACACACAGACTGAGAGTGAAGGGTGGCGGGGTAGTTCCCTGCAAATGGAAACGAGGAGAAAGCTGGAGTAGTTCTACATATTTCAGACAAACAGACTCTAAAACAAAGACGGTAATAAGAATCAAAGATGGGCATTACATAATGATAAAAGGGATATACGCAACAAGAAGATACAACATTTGTAAACATTTAGGCACCCAACATAGGAATAACTAAATATATGAAGCAGATGTTAAGAGACCTAAAGGGAGAAATAGACAGCCATACCAGTGTAGCAGAGAACTTCAATGCCCCACTTACATCAATAGACAGACCACTGATATAGAAAATCAGTAAGGAAACACAGCTCTTAAACATGCGAGGGCAGATCAGCTTAACACACATATCCAGGATATTCCACCCAACAGCAAAGGAATACGTGTTCTTGTCAAGTGCACACAGGCTGTTTCCAAGATAGATCACATTAGGCCACAAGTCTTAATACATGTGAGCGTATTAAAATCCTATCAGGCATCTTTTTTTAGCCACAGCAGTATGAAACCACAAATTAAGTGCATGAAGAAAACTGGAAAATTCACAAATATGTGCAGATTAAACAACATGCTAATGAACAACCAGTGGGTTAAAAAAGAAATCAAAAGAGAAACCAAAAAATACCTTGAGACAAATGAAAATGGAATGCAGCATACCAGAACTTATGGGCTATAGCATAAGCAGTTCCAAGAGGGAAGTTCAGGGTGGCAGCTGCCTACCTTTAGGAACAAGGAATGTCTCAAATAAACAACCTACCTCTACACCTCACGGAACCAGAAAACGAACAAACAGAGCCCAAAGTTAGTAGAAGGCAGGAAATAGCAAAGATTAGAGAAGAAATAAATGACACAGACTAAAAAGACAATAGCAACAATGAATGAAATTAAGAGTTGAGTTGGTTCTTTGAAAAGATAAAATTGATAAACCTTTAGCTAGATTCACCGAGAAAAAAAGAGAAGACTCAAAAACCAGAAATGAAAGAGGAAATGTTAGAACTGATACCACAGAAATACAAAGGATCATAAGAGACTATGGTGAATAATTACATGCCAACAAGTTGACAACCTAGAAGGAAATAGATAAATTCCTAGAAATGTACAACCTTCCAAGACTGAATTATATGCAATAGAAAATCTGAACAGACTGATTACTGGTAAGGAGATTGAATCCATAATCAAAAACCTCCCAAGAAAAGTTCAGGACCGGATGGCATCACTGGTGAATTCTACCACATATTCAAAGAAGAATTAATGCCAGTCTTTCCCAAACTATTTCAAAAAATGGAAGAGGGGGAAATACTTCCAAACCGATTTTAGGAGGCCGTCATTACCCTGATAGATACCAAAACCAGAAAAAGGATGCCATAGGAAAAAAAGTTACAGGCTGATACTCCTGCTGAACATAGGTGCAAAACTCCTCAACAGACGGTTAGCAAAGCAGATTCAACAATCACGCACCATGACCAAGAGGGATTTATTCTGGGGATGCAGAGTGGGTTTTGATCTGCAAATCAGTCACTGACTCACAACATTATCAAAACCCATGACCAAATTATATCTCAATAGATGCAGAAAAAGCATTTGACAAAACAGCATCCATTTATGATAAAAACTCTCAGCAACATGGGCATAGAGGGGAGAGTACTTCAGCATAATAAAGACCATGTATGCCAGCCCCACAGCTAACATCATACTCAGCAGTGAAAAGCTGAAGGCTTCTTCTCTAAGGTCAGGAGGAACACAAGGATGCCCACATCGCCACTCTTTTTGAACATAGTATCGGATGTCTTAGCCAGAGAGATTAATCAAGAAAACCTAAATGTATGTAAATTCAGAAGGGAGAAAGGAGACTTTAACTGTTTGCAGATGACATGATCTTATGTATAGAAAGCCCTAAAGACCCCATCGGAGAACCGCTGGAACTAATGAATGAGTTCAGTGAAGTTGCAGGATACAAGTTCAATACACAAAACTGTTGCATTCCTATGTACTAACGATGAACTGTGAGAAAGAGAAATTAATAAAACAATACCATTTACAATTGCATCTGAAAGAATAAGGAGGTGAAAGACCTTTATACTGAAGACTATAAGAAATAATAAAAGCAAATGAAGAAGACACAAGTAAATGGAAGATAGTCCATGCTCATGGAATAGAAGATTTAATGTTGTGAAAATGCCCTTATTACCCAAAGCAATATACAGATTCAGTGCAATCCCTATCCAATTCCAATAGCATTTTTTACAGAAATAGAACAATTCTAAAATTTGTGTGGGACCACAAAAGACCCTGAATAACCAAAGCAAATCTGAGAAAGAACAGAGCTGGAGGCATTGTGCTGCCTGATTTCCAACTACGTTACAGACCGATAGTCATTAGAACAGCATAGTATGGGCATAAACACAGACACATAGCTTATTGGGAAAGAATAGGAAGCCCAGAAGTAAATCCATACTTACACGGTCAGTTGATTTATGATAAAGCATCCAAGAACATACAATGGGAAAGGACATCTCTTGAATGAATGGTGTTGGGAAAACCTGGACAGTCATGTGCAAAGAAATGAAACTGGACCGCCACCTTACAACTTACACAAAAGATAACTTAAAATGGTTAAAGATTTGAATGTAAGACCTGAAACCACAAAACTCCTAGGAGGAAACATAGGCAGTAAGCTCCTTGACATTGGCCTTGGTGATGATGTTTTGAATCTGATATCGTAAGCAAAAGCAACAAAACTAAAAACAAACAAGTGGGACTGCATCAAACTAAAAAGCTTCCTCGCAGCAAAGGAAACCATCAGCAAAATGAATAGGCAGCCCTTTGAGTGAGGAAGATGTTTACAAACGGTATATCTGATAAGAGGCTAACATCCAAAATGTGTAATGAACTCATAGAACTTAATGGCAAAAACAGAACAAAACAAAAAACCCCAAACAATCCAAGTAAAGAAGAGGCAGACGATCCGAATAGATATTTTTCCAAAGAAGACATACAGATGGCTAACTGACACACGAAAAGATGCTCAACATCACTAGTTACCAGGGAAATGCAATCAAAGCCACAGTGAGGTGCCATCTAACACCTGTCAGAATGGCTGTCACCAAAAAGTCAGAAATAACAAGTGTTGACGAGGATGTGGAGAACAGGGGACACTCACGCACCACGGGTTCTCGAGGAATTACGACTAGAACTGTATGATCTAACAATCCCGCCTCTGGACGTTTATCTAAAGAAAACAGAAACACTAATTTAGAGAGATGTGGGCACCGCCACGTTCATTGCAGCATATTTACAATAGCCAAGATAGGGAAGGAATGCAAGTGTCCGCCTGCGGGTGGGTGGATAGAGGAGTGGTGTGCAGGCACACGCACGCATGCACGGTGGAACGTCGTTCCGCCCTAAAAGGGGGGCGAAACCCTGCTGTTTGAACAACGTGCATGGACCTCCATGGTATTAGGCTAAGGGAAATGCGTAAGAGAGAGAAAGGTAAATACTATATCATCTCTCAAATGTGGAATCAAAAACAAAACTAGCCTCACAGATACAGAGAAGATTGGTGGTTGCTGGTGGGATAAATGGGTGAGCTGTTTTTTGCTTTTTGTTTTCGTTTAAATGACTAATTTTTTTAAATGTATGTCCAAAAGGCTAAGAAATGCAGTCATTTCAGAGATTATGGCATAGAATATCAGACCAGTCAGTGCCTACGGAATAATGTTTTTATTTTTCAGTCCTTGACATTTCTCCCCACACTTGATTTAGAGTTCAGGAGACAAAGATGGTACTTATTTCAGTAAGCTCATGGAGTCATGCTGAATGATAGACGTCTCCGTACTCAGCATATTTGTTTGTATAAACTGAAGCTTGAGGCCTGGTTTCTGCCCTCACGTGAATTAATAACTCGATCCACACTGTGCGTCCAAGTTGATTGGTTTTCAGTCAGTGTGGGTTAAAAGTTTGGATCATTCACTTACTTTTGTTTAGGTAATGACTGACTAGTGTCATCGGGACATGGTGATTAAAGCTCTTTGCCAGAACCTCCTGTGCGGTGGACATTACGTCTGGCATGGTGGCCGCGTGTGCGAGGACAGTGCTCGCTGCGGCCTCTGCTCCGCGGCCTGGAGACCATTCTGGCGACTTCGGGACCTTCTGCCAGTTCCACGTCCATTTTTCTCGGCTGCATATGCAGCTTTGTGTCCCTCCTGTGTCTGTGCGAGTGTTTGATGGGGTTTTCTTCTGGATGCGAAATCGGAAAGCCATCAGGTGTGCAGGACACTGGCTGCCACTGCAAACGCAGATGGACGGTGGTGGCGTCTGAGCCGCTGGCAAGTGGTCAGAATGGCGTCACTCTGTGTCTCCCCAGGTGTCCATCGAGTGCCCGTGGTCCATCTACTCCACCGTCATCGCGCTGACGTTCAGCATGCCCTTCCGGACCACGCATGCTCTGCTGTCATCGGGGACACGGTAAGGGAGGCCCTGCTCCTGTCCCAGGCTCTTTGACACAGAGCCCCTTGCTGTTCAGAGCTTGACCTCGGTGACCTTGAGCATGTTGTCTTACATGACCATGATGCCGTTGTCCCTGCAGCACCCAGTCCACTCTCAGATCTCCCCAGCTGTCTCAGCAGTGACTCTGCACAGTTGCTGTGTGGGATGCGGGCCCCAGGCAAGCCCCATGTGATTATCCGATGCCTCCTTCTCCCTCCTGCCCTTGTTCTTCAAGCCCGTGGCCCACTGACAGCTGTGGGTCAACTGTGCTCTAGGAGGTCCGCTGTTCTGTGCGTGCCCGTCCGTCCTCTCGGGCTGGTTAAACTAGAGCCTCCGTGAACCTCAGGCTACCTCTGAAGCAGGCCCTTCCAACCGCAGCACCGCTGACGCGGTGGGTCAGATGGCCCTCTGCTGTGGGCGCTGCCCTGCGCATTGTAGGGTGTTAGCAGCTCACCCACTTCACGCCAGTGGCACTTCCCGTCCTGCCCACCCGCAGTGCGACATTGCCCGGCGTCCCCTGGTGCGGGTGGAGGGAAATTGCTGCCAGTGAGAGCCACTGCCCTGGAGGCTCGATGAGGTTCGGGGCCGGCCTTTGGAGAGGCCGGGGTCCCGGAGGCGCGGCCCCATGCCGTGTGTGTCCCTGTGTCCAGAGACGCGGGGTCCAGTTGCCCGGAGGTGGCGGTGCTCTCGTCGACCCCTGGGCCTGGGCGAGCCTGGCCTCTCACTGTGACCTCTCCTTCTGCTTCACCCACTGGGTATTCGGGTAATTTGGAAACAGGAATGTCAGCACCCTATTTAGAGTGGAGCATTATTCTGGCAGCATTTCCCCTTTAAATTGCAGTGAGGGAACTGTAGATACTAATGGTTAAAAACGTCGATAAGTATAAACAGAGCCTGAGTTGCTTTAAGATTAGCTTTTCACAGCTCCTCACATGTGACAGGACTAAAGTGAGCCCTGTGCTTGGTCCCAGTGAGAAGTCACTCCTGTGGCCACTGCCCGTGCCTGTGTCACTCGTCACGGCCTGTTGTTCCTTGTTCAGAGGACTCGGTTACAGCCGTGTGTCAGAAGGCCGTGTCAGAATCAGAGCGCCCTCTGACCCCTTTCCCTCAGAACCGGCTCCTCGGGAAGACTGGTGTTCGCAGGCCCGTGTACCTGTGAAATAAAAAGTAGGCATGTGCGTAACAGCTGGGTCTTCGTTATGTTACCCTGTGGCTTTTTCGATGCCCCGGAGAGGTTCTTCCTAACAAAGCCAAGATGTATTTCATAAAGTTCTTAAGTGTCAAAGTCATACTTTTTGTTTCTCTGCTTTAGGAAGTACATTCAAGTTTGTGTGCAGAATTTGTCGGAACTTGACTTCCGCCTGTCAGATAGTGCCCTGGCAGACGTCGGGGGGAGCGCTGACCTGCAGCTGCTGCCGCTGAACCTGCAATCCCAGCAGGTAACCGTCTTCTAGAACTGAGCGTAAGCTCAGCAGAACACCGGAGAGCCAGTTCGCCACCCACAACGTGGACGCTGTGCTTTAGATAATGCGGGCGTGACCTTGTACTTTAGACCGCGCCTTCCCGGAGGGAGAAGGGCGTGCTGGTGATCCCGAAATAGCGTGTGCAGGTGCACGTGAGACCCCTTGGAAGCACAGCTTTGGGCTGCGGCGTGCGTGTCCGCCTCCCCCTCCGTGGGCTGAGCAGTGCAGGGAGAGATGAGGAAGTGGAGTGATGTTGTGTCATCAGAAGAATGAATTCCTACGCTCGTCCCACCCTACACACAGATTTATGTGGCCACAAGCTTATTCTCAGTCTCCGTGGACAGGGAGGGGTGGCCGTGCCGTTCAGCCTGTCACCAAATGCCTGCCCGTGCCCCAGGGAGGAGTCAGCGGTGTTGGTGTCGAGGGGTCATCTTCATGTTCACACCGCCCGGTGGCATCCTGACCTTGGTTTCCTGTTCGCATGTCACATGTGTTTTCAGACAGTAAGCGCTGAGTGTTTAGAAGAGCAAGAGTGTTCTTAAGGGATGTCTGATCTTCAGCGTTTTCAGAGGATTTTCCCACAACACATTTGGGGCGTTTCAAGTCCCCCCCAGTCGTGGCTGTGCTGCAGGGCGAGCGCCGACACGCGCCGCTCCGGCTCCTCGCGTAGCTCAGTGTTAAAGACGAAGTGGTTGGCGTGGGTGCAGGTGTCCTTTCCAATCGGTTGACGCGTTTCCCATGTTGGAAATGTATGGGGCGCTCTATACTTGTAAACGTCCTTTAAGCTTTTTAATCTCCTATGCTGTGAAGCGCACGAGATCTTAAGAAGGTAAAGCTTTTTTTACCCACCTTATGCAGACTGCTCCAGGGGTAAGGGCCGGCAGGAGGGGCGGGGCCCCGGTGGGGGCGGGGCTTCGGGGGAAGCGCACCTCTGGCGGGGCGGGTGGTCCCTGTGCAGTGACGGCCGGCTCTCTTGCAGCACATCTGCAGCCAGCAGTCGGTGTTCTTCGTCTGGGAGCTCACGTGGACACGAGAGCCGCCCCCTTCGCTGCACGCTCGGTTCTCCGTGGGATTCCGCCCTGCCACTCAAGAACGGCTGACTGTCTCCTTAAAGCCCTACACTTATGAGTTCCACGTGGAAAACTTCTTTGTATGTATTGTTTTATTTTGGGGGTGGGGAGTGCAGGGTGGGAAAGTGAAAGGCGACATCATAGTCTTTAAAATATCGGACAAAATCTTTCAAAATAATGAAGCAGCAGATCAAGGAAAATATTTGGAGTAGTTAAACCACTGACTGGCGGTATGTGAACCCAGGTCCTTTTCAGGTGACGTGTTCATGCCCATGCGCTATTTCTGGCAGCTCTGAGATGAGTGTTTATAACGATAAAGACCAGGGACTTCTTGCCCTTGCCAGTGGCTCAGTTGGTTGGAGCATCGTCCTACACACCAAAGGATTGTGGGTTTGATCCCCAGTCAGGGCACCTGCCTGAGTTGTGGGTTCCATCCCTGGTCAGAGCGTATATGGAGGGCAGCTGATCGATGTTTCTTTCTCACATTCTCTCTGTCTCTCTCTCTCTGTCTGTCTTTCTCTCTTTTTCTCTCTCTCTCCCCAGCCTCCTCTCTTTTTCTGAAATTGGTAAACATATCCTCAGATGAGGTTTAAAAAAATTTTTTTAAACAAAAAGACCAAAGACCTCTGATTGCATCTCCCTTCTCTTCCTTAGCTGACATAGTAGTGTTCTGGAACTGTTTCTCAGAGGCCTTTCAGCTTGATC
>CM052539.1:184475450-184498521 GCA_028533065.1 Trachops cirrhosus | reverse complement strand
TAGTGTTCTGGAACTGTTTCTCAGAGGCCTTTCAGCTTGATCCTTAACTATTACGTGGGGGGTGGGGGGTGGGCTGAGGTATAAAGGCATGTATCCGGTTTCCTAAAAGAAAAAATATAGAAGTTCACTTAATGTTGGGAAGGTTTCCTTATAATCTGTGCGTGGAACCCAAAGAAGCCTTGAGCTGGGTGAGTGGGTAGCTCTTTCCTGTCTCTTCAGTGAGGTCGTTGGGTTTCGTGTTAGGTAAATGAAGCGGAAATACAGTTGACCCTGAGCACCTTGGGGAGGTGGGGGCCCCCGCTCCCATGCAGCCGAAAATCCATACACAACTTTTGATTCCCCCAAAACTTAACTCCCAGCAGCCCACTGTCGACTGCCTCACTGACAACATACACAGACTATTAGCACAAATGTTGTGTGTTATGTGTGTGTGATACAATATATTGTATTCTTCCGATAAAGTAAGCTAGAGAAAAGAAATGTTATTAAGAAAATCATAAAGAAGAGAAAATACATTTACAGTATTTGTGGGAAAGAAACTCCATGTGTAAGTGGATATGCGTAGTTCAAACCTGTATTTTATAAGGGTCCGCTCTCCACAATTTTGTGGTGTCTCCTTTTCTCCTCTTTACTGCTGAAATTGTCAAACAACGCTTTGTTGGAGAGGTGTTTGTGTTGACCAATCTTTTCAGTACCTCCCTTCAACTAAAAGACTATTTATTTCACTGTCCGTATTAGCTTTAGTGCTAAACATGCCCGTTAGTTATCTTTTTGCAGTGTTGTACAAACAGGTGCCTTTTTGATGCGTTAATAGCAACCGAACATCAAAGGTTCACGTGGTAATCTCTGCAGAAATTTCATCTGCTTTGCTTACTACAGGTGATTATTGACTGGGTAGCTGTTTTCACTGGCACTTTCATCTTTTTTGCTCCCTCTTCTAATGCAGAGTGTAGAAAAATTTTCCTTTAGAGCTGTACAAGCCGAGTCAAAGGCCAGAGAAAAATGTCTGGTGGGCTATTCTTTCCAAACCAGATATTCTGAGGACCAGATATGTGGATACCACTTTTTAAAAAAGCCGTATTGGGACATGACTGATACACCATGAAGGTCACCCACCGAAAGGGTACATTTGATTATGGTGGCATGTTTACGGTGGTGCAGCCACTACCATATCCTACTCTAGGGCACTTTGACCATCCTGAAAAGAAATGTGTGCCCCGTTGACAGTCCTCCCCGTTCTGTCCTCCTCTCGGCCGCAGGGGTCACCGCCTCGACTGAGGCGCCCTGCCTGGGTTTGCCCGTTCTGAGCAGTTTGTGCACATCGGGTGACATTATGTGTGATCTTTCTGTGCCTGACTGTCTTCACGTGGAGTGCTGTCTCCAGCATTTACTCGCTGTGGAGCAGGATCAGAACTTAGCGCCTTTCATTGGCTGAATGACACTCCATCATGCAGCTGGGTAGGCCACGTTTCGTCCTTCAGTTCCCAGCGGCCAGGTAGCTGGGTTGTGTCCGCTTTGGGGATCCTGTGAGTGACAGTGCCGTGAAAACTGTTTTTCTGCACTGACCTGTTCAGTTTTCTTGGGTAAATACCTGGGTGGAGTTGCCAGGCCATCGGGTAACTCTGTTCTTTTTTTTTGAGGAGCTGTAAACTGTTCTTACATCACTTTACATTGCCACCAGCAACGCCTGAGGGTTGCACTGCCCACCTCCTCACCAGCACTGGTGGTGCTTGTCCTTTTTATCATAACCCTCCCATGGGCGTGAAGTGGTGCCTTGTGCTTTCAATTTGCGGTTCCCTGCTGGCTGATGATGTTGAGCATCTTTCTTACGCTTTTTGGCCACTTGTATATGTTCTTTGGAGAAATGTCTATTCAGGTCTTGTGCCCATTTTTTATAAGGTTGTCTTTTTATTACTGAGTTGTAAGAGCTCTTTACATATTCTAGATATCAGTCCCTGATAGAGATATGGTTTGCGAATATTTTCTTCCACTCTGTGGGTTGTATTTTCACTTTCTTGATGGCCTCCTGAAACACAAAGTTTTAATTTTGATGAAGTCCAACTAACTAAGCTCTCTTATTTCTTGTGCTTTTGGTGTAGGATCTAAGAAATCATTGCTTATCCCAAGGTCAAAATGATTTCCTTCTAGTTCTCTTCTAAGAGTTTATAGTTTTAGCTCTCACATGGAGGTCTGCGATCCATTTTGAGTTAACTTTTGTGTGCGGTGACAGACGGGGTCCAGATTCATTCTCTCCAGGTGGATAATCAGGTGTCCCTACACCATTTGTTGAGAACACTGTTCCTTCCCCATCGGATGGTCTTGGCACCCTTGCTGATAATCAGTTGGCCATAAACGTTAGAAACAAACTCTTATTTATTTAGAAATAAGCTCTAACACTGTCCCTAAGCCTCAGCAGCCGCTGTCAGGGGTGGGAGGCGCCTCGCTGCTGACTGAGGGTCCCGCGCTTCCCCTCGGCTGCTGTCCTCCCTCCCTCGTGCGGCCAGAAAAGCGGCGACCAGGTGCTGGGAGCACACTCACCTGTATCACCCTGTAACTGCGCTTCCTTCCAAGCTCTGGGCGAAAGTCGCTGAGCTCAGAAGCAGTCCAGACCGTGTGTTCCACCCGGGAGCAGGAGACTCCTCGGGCAGCTCTGTGGGGTGGGGCGGGGGGCGTCCCTCTCTGCGCAGCGTTCCTTCGCGTGTCGACCACTGCTGCGCTCCCGGGACAGACAGACATCTCATTGGCGGCCCGAGGGCCTCTGCCCTTTGCACCTGCACGTGCAGGCGTCTCCTGTGCCGGTCAGAGTGCCCTCCGATCAGTAGAAGCCTGCCCCGTCCCCAGAGGGTCGTGACTGGGTGTGGGTGGGCAGACCAGTGCTTGAGGCCCATCAGGGGTTACTGCTTGGCCTCGTTAGCTCCCAGGAAAATGTTCTGGGCAGCAGCCTTTCTAAAATTCTGAAGTCTTTTTTTCCTTGAACATTTTACAATACCAACAGAACACGTGGAGTCAAGTTATACTGTAATTACTTTATGTGCCCGTTATGTGAATTAACAGTAAGTGGAGTGCGGTCGCTGGGTGGTGAGCTTCGGCTCCACAGTAGAGCACAGGGCGATGGAAATAATAGAGAGTCTGTTAGGGCCTGGAGGAGGTGCTCCGCATTCCTTTCTGTGGGCCTGTGGGTGGAGGGCTTGGAGGTTCCCGGGCTGGGGCTGGATTGGTCCGTTCCCACCCAAGGAGTGTAATTAGTTTACCTGCGCAATGAGACGAAAAAGCTTGAAAATCATTGATACAGGGCAGGAGAGGCCAGTGTCTGTTCAGGGTCTCTGCCGGCCACTAGGCCAAACAAAGTGGAAGGGGAGGCAGCGGCACGCGGAGTGTCCGAGCTGCACTCTGGACAGTGTCCTGGAAGGAAGGAGGCTTGCCTTCGCCAGGCGGGCGTTAACCCATGTTTGGGCTTCGGGCCTTCGTCCTGGGCGGCGGGCAGATGTTGGGCGGGTGCGAATAGGCACGGATATCAGGTAAACGTGTCATGGAGAAGGAAGCATCGAAGAGGAAGTTGATTGTGTCTCGGTATTGGGTGACCCCAGAGAACTAACACTAATTTTGCCAGTCGTGAGAATGGAATTACGTTTTGGTAAGGAAACAGCCATGTTTTTGTTCGTACATACTGAAGAATACACGGGTGAAATGGCAGGTTGTCTGGAGTCTGCCTAGAAACACGCTCGGTGAATACATCAGTGTGGAAGGATAGGCGAGGAAGCGGGTGAGCGCCGCGGTGGTGACCTGGAGTTGGGGGCCGGCACACGGAGAGCGCTGTGCTGCTGTGCACGCTCCGAAACACTCAGCGCTCACTGAAGCAGGACTGCCCCGGACGCTGCATCGCTGTGCAGAGGCGGCGCACGGCTGCTCTGCTGGCCACGGGCACGGCGACTGAGCAGACGTCCCCTGTCCCCTCCGTTCACTGCCCAGTCTGCGGGCAGCACCTTGCCTGCCGCAGAGCCCGCGCTTCCAGGTTTGTCTCCAGTGGGAAGCATCTCCTGTGTCCTCTCCTCCCCCTTCCTGCCCAGACGCTGTACAACGTGAGGGCGGAGATCCTGCCCCCTGCGGGGACGGAGCTCTGCAGGACGGGTGCGCTGTGCGCCCTGGAGGTGTCCATCACGCGCCTCTCGGACCTCCTGGAGGTGGACCGGGATGAAGCACTGACGGAGTCTGACGAGCATTTTTCCACCAAGCTCATGTACGAAGGTAGGTCCGGGCCTCGTTTTCCCTAGCCGTCGCGCTGACCCGCTGCTCCAGGCGACTGTGCCCACTCTCACCGAGTGTGGTGTTCTTGGTCCGAAGCAAGAACGCTCTGGAGTTAGAAGGTCTCGTCGAATGTTTCATTCTGCAGTGTGGTCCTCAGCTCACAGGAAGTGGAACTTGGTTGCTGCAGAGTCGTTCTTCTAACAGGTTTTATCAAGCAGCTGCTGGGCTCAGGGCTGAGCACAGGCGGCGTGTGGAGCTGCCCTTCCCTTGCCCCTGCAATTCAGGGTCTTCGTTTGCCCTGAAGCAAAGTCCCAGCTCTAATCACGGCTCCTGCCCTTTCCCTCCAGCCTCCTCTCATCCCCTTTCACACTTCCCCATCCCTGCTGTGACCCCCACAGTGACCCCATGCGCCCAGGCCCCCTCATCTCCGATCGCCCCGGGGCCTGGCTCCTTCAGTAGCAGGTCTCAGTTTGGGGGGTCAAGACCCTTTGTTCTCTAAAGGACGATGGAGGCGGGGGAAAGGTAGAGAACCCAAACACTTGTTTGCTTACTTAAAGATAACAGAACTGTTTTCCAAAATAACAACAACAGCAAAACTAGTGAGGAGAACGACGTTAACTCGTCCTGCCTGCTGCATTCAGTCCACAGTGCTGGAATAGTTATCGGTCACGTACATGAAGAAGCTCCAGGCTCCTGCATTTACGTAGTTGGAAATGGGAGGAGTATTTTAACAGCCTTCCTGTAACTAGATGGTCTTCTTCAGTGCCACACCAAAGCTGGACGAGTGGCAGTTTTTACAAGCTAGACACTGCAGAATCACAGCTCGCTGCATGGCCCTTTCGTGCTGGGTTTCATGGACCCTTTTGTCTACCTTGCATTTTGAAGACTTTGCCCGTCCGTGCGTTGGGCCTGCGGGCACCTGAGTCACGCACATCCTCTCCGTGCTGGCGTCTCTCATCACGCACTGTCACACACTCACATTGTCTCAAACTCACCCTGAGTTCATCAGGGTGGTCTGGTTACAGAGACACAGTCAAGTTCACAATGGCAGGCGCAAATTTTCCGAAATTCTAATTTTTGATGAGAGTTTCAGATTGTGTCATTGGCCACTTCTTTGAAGTCACAGGCTCATTCTTCAAGAAAACGTCTGCAAAAACCCAAGACTGAGTAGCCACAGCTGGCGAACTCGTGGCGAGCTCAGCGGTCCGGCGAGCTCAGCGGTCCAGTGCCCCGCGCTGTGCAGACGCCCGTGTCCTGCGTCGCTGGAGACGGTGGGGCTGGGGAGCGGGTGATGGTGCACAGGCTTCTCTCTGCCGTTTGCGACTTCTTATGAGTCTGTGATCATTTCCCAAAGTTCGAAAAAGATGTGTACTTAAACCGGAGCGTGAAAATGGCTTTGGTCTACCCTGAGGACCCCACCGTGGAACTGCTGCTCCAGCGTGTCCCTCCCCGATGCTGTCTGTCCCTTTTACCCCTCTGTGTGTCCTTCACTGCTCATCCTGAGAGGTTTGCCCGCCTGCAGGAAACCCACCTCTGCAACCCCTTCTTTGCTGCTCGCGGAACTGGTGGTCACATGCTCCTGGGCTCTTGCCTCGTGTCCCCATGCCCCGGTTGCTGTGACTTCTTTGCAATGTCTTCTGCTTCTTGAGGACAAGGATGCTATCCTATGTACTTTGGAGTGACCGATCAGTTAGGTGTTTGAATTGCACTGGATTACACACAGTTGTGTTATAATTAGTGTTACTAATAACACTTACTGTGTATTTAGACTCTGAGTGGCAGCTGGGATTCAGACCCTCTGCTCTGATGTCACCACTTAGAAGATGCCATCACTTAGAAGATACCACCACTTAGAAGATGCGCCCCCTGGTCCCGCTCCCATTCCTCACGTAGCAGCCAGGCAGCCATGCTCCAGAAGAATCGCACACACAGGTTGCAAGGGGACTTCAGTCAGAATTGAGTCCTTGATCGTTTATCGATGAGAAGAACGATTTCCCCGGGCATCACCATGTGTCTTGGCCGCTCCACCACTTGTGCCTTACTGGAATGTGTGGTCACAAGACGTGGAGACAGAGACCTGTGCCCCAGTTTGGGATTTTGCACCGAGTGTGAGACTGTCGATGTTTTGTTTTGGTCTGAATGTGCGTGCCCTTTTCTGGGGTAACAGAGCGTCTCCCTCTTGGTTTCAGTGGTTGACAACAGTAGCAATTGGGCAGTGTGTGGGAAAAGTTCCGGAGTCATCTCCATGCCCGTGGTCCCTCAGGCCACGCACAGAGTCCACATGGAGGTGATGCCCCTGTTTGCGGGTTACCTGCCCCTTCCCGACGTCAGGCTGTTTAAGTACCTCCCGCATCACTCTGCACACTCCTCGCAGCTGGACGCTGGTAAGGACTCCGTGGCGCGGGGAGCAGGCCTGCTGGTCGCAGCACGTTCCCCGAGTCAGGGCTGCAAGCCGTAGGCATCTGCTCTGCAGCTCCGTCCTTTGAGGGCCCCTGTGCTAGGTTCCCTGGGAGGGGTTGCCTCAGCCCACCTGCTGCTGTCCTAAGGGTGGCTTGGGTGGCTTGCTCCTACTCCCCAGGGTGGGTCAAGGGTCTGTGGCTTCTCGGCCTGTATCTCACCTCCTGTGTGCTTCGCAGATAGCTGGATAGAAAACGACAGCCTGTCGGTGGACAAGCATGTGGACGACCAGCTGGACAGCAGCAGCATCAAGAGCAGGGGCAGCGTGCACTCGGCCGCCAGCAGTGAGCACAAAGGCTTGCCTATGCCCCGGCTGCAGGCGCTGCCGCCCGGCCAGGTCTTCAACTCCAGCACAGGCATGCAGGTCCTGGTCATCCCCAGCAAAGACGACCATGTTCTCGAAGTCAGCGTCACATGACCACGCCTCCCTCGGTGAACGTGCCCCGAGCCGGTGTGAATGCTCTCGAAGGGATCCTGACTCGATTGTTCTCCATTGTAACATTCTCGCTCTCACCGCGCCTGGGGACTCTGCCTGGCCATCGAAGCATCAGAGAGGCTCCACGTACAGCTGGCCAGCAGAGTCCAACACTTAGTCTGTGCTGTCCGTGGTGTCAGGTGACTCACTACCTTCCCGTCCCCCTGCCCCGTGCCCGCGTCCTCCAGCGCTGGCCCGGAGCCCACTCCCTTACCCATCACTCCCCGCTCACGGAAGCTCTTCAGAGGGGTCTCCCACCTGGGCAGCCCGCCGTCTGCCGGTTCTTCGCGAGGTCCGCGTGTCTTCAGGGAGACTCTCAGCAGGCCTTGCGGTCTTAGTAGTGACACGTGTGTGCCTTTCTGGTCACACGGCTGCCCGATGTCTGGACCAGGTGGATTTGTCAGTCTGCTAAGGGGTAACACAGTCCTTTACCTCAGCTCATCTAATCGTGCTTTTCTAGGAAAACCCCCTTTCAGGGCAGGTAGGCGGGTAGGCGGGGCTCAGGGGTGGGGGGGCGGGAACAACCCCTTCTGTGCCTTGGGGTGTGGAGCTGGGCTGCCCAGGAGCACCTGTCAGCTGGAGCCGTCTCAAAGGTACTTTAAGACTAGAGCAGGGCCTGAGGAACAAAGAGCTCAGTATTGAGACAGTTTAGGACAAAATGTTTCTGGGACCCTTTTTCCCTCATAATGTTGACTGAATATCATATGCACTTGAAATTAAATATATATTTATTTTAATTATATATGTGAGGGTAAATATGTTGTGTTTTCTCTCACCTTTAAACTTAGAGTCTTTACATGTAATTGTAACTGTATAATCAATATTTTTCTTTTGCACCTTAAATCTTAGAAATTAAGAGTTTCCATTTGAGTGACAATTGGAGGGGTCCTCTCGGTGTATTTCTAGTCAGGTTGTAGGGGGGACGGAAGTCCTGGAGTATTCTCTGCTGGTCCACTAAATTGCAGTCATACCATACCGACAGATTAATTTGCTTTTGGTTGTAAATGTAATTGTACATATGGTTGATTTATTATTTTTAAAAGTACAAACTAACTGATGTAATGTTTATGTATAAGTTGCACCAAAAATCAAGGACAGAATAAATACGTGTTTGTTTTTATTGGTGTGAAAGTCACAGCTTGTAAATAAGTGTTGTACGTATTAAACCTTTTCCAGCTTTCCAAAGCGATGTATTTTTGTACATATGAAAAAGAGAACTCTTAATTCACTGAGAGAGTGAGGTCAGGGTTGAACTTGACCCGATTAGTGCAAGAAAGGACGGGCCTCATGTGAATAACCTCAGACGTGTAAGCCTTACGAAGGAGCCTCTGCAGCTGCTGCCAGCCGGGCTCGCCCCCTGCCGGAGGGAGGCGGTGGGGGGGTGCGGAGGCCAGGTCGGCGCACGCACCGCAGAGCAGTTGCCATCGCTTTTCCGTAGGTGTCTGTCGACCCAAATAAAGGTGGTATGATTCCCCTCTCGTGTCTTTTTCATTTCTAGAATTCGGAGAAGTGTGTGAACAAGATAAATATTTGTGTGTTTCATTAAACTTCCCAGAAATTGATCTTCCTTATGAGCAGCTTAAAACTAATAAACTTGGTCAACTAGTTAGGCAAATTAGAACTTCAGCATCTAATGATGGTTTAGGGTTTCTAAAATAAGCTTGTCTTATTGTAAACATTGATGATTGCCCTTCGTATCTGCCAAGCCCTGTGAATGAAGATGCTTGAGATTCGATTCAGTCAGAAAAGCTCTAATCCGTGTGGTCAGCCTCAGAGCTAACGGGACTGACCCTTCCTCCCTGCGTGATGAAGCTTTTCTTCTTCCTTCTGGAAGGGACAGTGTGCTTTAATGGTATCCTTATTTCTGTGTCTGGGCTCTAATCCCAGGATAAAATTCTCTAACAGTATAGATTTAAAGGGGAAAAAATGAATGGGAAATCCAAAATTTTTATGGTGATTTCTTACTGTCTGGAAATTTAATGAAATCAAATTTATCACAGGTTTGTTTTTTTACCCTAACTACCCAAAAGATCTTTTGCAATATAAGTTACACGACTGCCTCTTAAAATTTTTTTCCTTTTTACACAAAAGAAGGATGTCACCTAAAACACCATTTTCTTTTTAACTAAAAGGCTATGATTGGATTTTTGTTGTGTTTAAAATAAAATAAGTCTTATGGGTTTGAGACAGGCTGGTTTTGTTGATGAAGATGTAGCAGCTGTCAAATAATTACGAAGCCAGATATAGAATGTACATCTAAAAAAACCAGAATATGCAGCTACTTTGCAAATGTGTGGAAATGTAAATATTAGCCAAAGGAAAATAAAGTTATAATTTTGGTGAATTTCATGGGGTCTCCTATGATTGGAAAAATTATAACTGCTGATTCTAATGTGAAAATTGTTGTACTTAATCTGAAAATGACTTCTACCTACAGTTTCATTGTCAGCACAGGCTGTAGTGGGCCGGATTCCTAAATTAGTAAGTTGATGAGGATAGATATCCCATGAAGAGCCAGTACAGAAAATATACACAAGCTTCTGTTCCATTTTTCTTTAGTGTTTAAAATAAGGTTGTTACAAAAATTAAACACTCCAGGTGTGTATATAAAATGAAGTTAAGTACTTTTTATAAAAGAACAAACTAGGCTGATATAAATGTTTCACTGTCAACTGTGATCTTTAAATCCTACATGATTTTAAAATTTGATTTTTCATGAAAATGTCCCTTACTCTAAATGTATTCATCTTGTACACCAGGCTATAAGACCAGAAAGCATTGTTAGTAGCATTTGTTGGGACTCTGTGACTGGAAAAGGTGACGAGTTGGTGACTTTGACACTGCAGGTATTAATTCCATTTTCATGGTTTACTATGAAAGTCATTTTTCACATTACTCTGTAATATATTGTTAGACTAAAACCATTGTATTAAGACTGTTTAAAATGTAAGCATTATAATTCTGAAAATACACATTTTAAGAAGAAACTTTGCTGATTGGAACTTCGTTCTTTTACTGAGTTAAAATTTTGTTAAATTTATTTAGTTTTAGAAAGGGGAAGGAGAGAGAAAGGAGAGAAACATCCATGTGTGGTTGTTTCTCACCAGCCCCCCCTACTGGGGGGCTGGCCCACAACTCAGGCACGTGCCCTGACTGGGAACCGAACTGGGGAACCTCTGGTTCCCAGGCTGGCGCTCCGTCCGTGAGCCGCCCCAGCCAGGGAAAGAACGGCCCTCTTTTCCCTCCCTGATCTTTGTCTCTGACTCTAAGCTTAGATTATGCACTTTGGGGGAGCATTAGGGACTTCATAATTTATTACCCTCTAACTCACAAGAACTAAGACCTTTGCCTCAGAGGTTTGTGGGTTGTTTTTTTTTTTTTTTGGTAGACATTTGCCAACCTAACGTTTGACAAGGTAATTAATTGCCTCTGCGTTGTTCGGTAGCATCGATAATACAATTTCTTTGGAAGAGTGTGTTTTCCAACTTAGATTCTGAGTCTCATTCTGCTTTGACTCTCCTTTCATAATCCGAAGATACTAAGTAAGTGCGGTGGTTTGATCACCTCACCCTCCTTAGTTCGTGAACGGTTCTAGGTTGAGCCTGGTCCTGCTCAGGTGCGCGGCTCCGGTATGGCGGGCGGAGGGGCCTGCGGACTCAGGCTCCGCCTCGGGGCAGGGCATGGGCGGGGCCTGGAACTCTTTCTGGCTTGGGCGGGGCCGGAGGCCCAGGCTCCGCCTGGGGGGGTGTGGCGTGCTCGGGTAGGGGGGTAGGGGGCTGGGTCTCCAGTTCTGGCGGCGCATCACCTCCAGGCCGGTGGGGGCGCTGTGGCGTACGGTCGCGGCCGGCCCGGAAGTTCTCGGTGCTGGTCGGCAGCGGGGCACGGAGGGTGTGCGGCAGCACACGTGCAGCAGCCGCGATGAAGTTCGCCTACCGGGTGAGCGTGGCACACGAGTTGGCACACGGTGTCTCTCGGCGGCCGGGGGCCGGGTGGGGCCGGAGGGCGTGGAGGCATGGGTGTAGGTGCTAGAGAACTGGTCTTTGGGGGCCAACTAACCATGCCTGGGTGGGCTCGGCGTCCGGCAGCACTGTCCTCACCCTGGAAAGTGAGGTAGTCCGGGCCGCCAGGGCTGCAAGCGGAGGCAGCGTCCTGTATCCGGAGGGAAGGCGGGCCGGACTGTAGGCGGCGGCGGGCGGCGGGTAGGCCAGCCCGGAGCTGACGTCTCGGTTACCAGAGGCGCGGTGACAGGGAAGGGTGGTGGCGCAGATGGGCGGAGACGTGTCGCTGAGCCCACCCGTTGTCACTCTGTCCTCATCTTGCTCCACGGCTCAGGATCATTGGCTCAGCGGCTAACCTGCTGGTCTCATTCCTCCAAGGCTGTTCTTTCGCAAAGGGCGGGTCATTCCCCCTGGTCGGTCTCTGCTCCGTGCAGGCCCCCAAAGGCTGCATACCCCACCTGCGCTGCTCCCCCTTCCCCCGCGAGATAGTGCTCCTGTAACCCAACACAGTAGGCTCGTGGCTTGGAGTGTCTGCGCCAAAGGAACACAAGTCTTGTTGGAAGAAAAAGTTTTGTTTTTACTTGTGACGAGTAGAGGAGACAGGGTTGATTTCCAAAGCTGTTGCTTATATACACTGACTGGTTAATTATTTGTTGATACGTTCTTTGCAGTTGGCTAAACTTACCCAGTTGTGGTTCCAGTAAAGCTCATTTGCAAAATACTTTGCTACATTTTAGCATTTACTAAGAACCACCCAGACTTTGAGACTCTTGTCATACTTAACACTCCCTTGTGACCCAGACCTGGAGGGGCTTCATCACTGCCCTTGTTCCTCCCGAATCCAGCTGCCGGCAGGGCCCGCACCTCATCTGCTCTCTCCATTCCCGGGGTCACCTCCGTGGTTGGGACACCTTCGCCTTCCACGTGGACTAGCATAGAAGCCTAAATGCCTTCTCTGCTTCCCTTCTTGCCTCCATGGTCATCGGAGTGGCCTTCAAAAAGTGGGAATTGGATTATGGTGTGCCTCTGTTTAAAACCTCTTCAGATGACCAAGTTCCGCCCTCCGAGCCCCGCCTCCCTGAGGTCCTGGGGGTTTCTGCTGGCCTGCAGCTCCCAGTGCTGGCCTGGCTGGCTCCTCCTTCAGGTTCCAGCCCAGGTGGTCCCTCCAAGGGTGCCTCCCTGACCGTCCTCTGAAATGCCTCTGCCCCTCCCACTGCTGGCGTTTGGCTGGCAAGCTCCTCTGTTCAGGAAGTCTTGAACCCAAGATGCACTTGGGGCCCCGTTTGATTGCTGCTGTTCTCTCCTCCACCTGGCAATCATCTTCTGTCTGGAGGCTTCCCTGATGCGCACAGTACCCACCGGCCACCTTGGAGGGAGCTTGGGGCTCCTGGGGATCCACTGGGCTCACTTCTCCTTCCTTTCTCTTGCTCAGGGCTGGGCCTCATAAGCAACAGTAAGTGTCCCAGGGGATGACTGGAGGGACTCCAGGAATGACCAGGGACCCTGCAGAGGCTCTGCGCCATGTCCTTGACCAGATGCATCACTTACCCCTTTTCCGGGGTTGAGACTCTTTGCATTTTCTTTGTATTGAGAGAGCTTTGTTTTCTTTCCAGTTTTCAAATTTGCTGGGGACAGTCTATCGACGTGGAAACTTAAATTTTACATGTGACGGAAATTCGGTGATCAGTCCTGTGGGGAATAGAGTCACCGTATTTGACCTGAAAAAGTAAGTACGCTAAGCTGGTCTGACAGAAGCAGTCATCATAGTTTGCTTGTAAAAATCGATGGTGTTTTTCTCCGTTCCTCTTCATAGTACCCCTGTTGGTTATTAAGGCCGCCTGCGATGGGGGCCGCAGGGTTCCACAGAATCCCTGGGCCAGTCGTGGAAGTGGCCGTAGGAATCCAGTTTCTTCATTCTAGTTCTTCAGCTAAACCCTGGGTATCTAGGTCTTTGTTACCTTCAAGGTACGACCGTGTGCCGCTCAGCCAAATGGTGTGGGAAGGCGGCGTGGAAGCCACCCGGGACGCCTGCCCAGGCAGCACGGCACTCGCTCGCTGCACATCGCTTCTGCCTGCTCGAACCAGAGGGTGTGGCTGCTGTGTTCCTCTCTTAAGGGAAGGACCCCTGCGTGGGCTGTCGCCTCTTCCCAGACCCATGTGGTCTGAGATCCCCTTGGAGGCTACCTGGTTTCTTGCTCTGCAGGCCTCAGTTTCCCAGTCTGTAAAATGGGACAACAGGGCGAGCATTCTCTGAGGGCCCTTTGCAGTGGTGCCCGAGAGCAGCGCCTGTGCGGGCTGTGCCCGGGGCCGGCTGCTGGCATGGTCGTTACTGCCCCTGTTTTGTGTAAGCGACATGTGACGGGGGCTCGCTAGGGTAATTATCACATCTTCGCTGAAGAAAAATTGGAAAATAAAATAAAAGGCAAAATTAGCATCTAACCCAGTGGTTGCCATTACTTGTTTTCCATTTTTGTGCATTTTCTGTAAACAGTTTCAGTGATGCCCTGGCCTTGTGGTTGACCCTCCTGTTGGACCCTTAGCTCGTTTCCTGTTTTCTGACTTCATACAAATGCAGACACTTGGGATGCTGTCCCAGAAGCAAAATTGACATGACCAAAGCCCATTTTTAAGGTTTTTAATGTGCTGCACCAAATTTTCTCCAGGGATTTGTCTACTTCCTTTCCCTTCAGCAGGGAACAAGGGTTAGCAATGAGCTCGGGCCCAGGAGACAGGAGGGGCATATTGTGGGGGCAGGTGGCCAGGTGGTCCCGGCCTCTCTTTCTGATGACATGCGACCAACTGCACGGCTCTGTTCTTTACCTCTCAGCAACAAGTCCAACACTCTGCCCCTGGCCACTCGGTACAATGTCAAGTGTGTGGGGCTATCCCCAGACGGCCGTCTTGCCATCATCGTCGATGAAGGTAACCACCCGTGACCACAAGAGATAAGACGTGGTGGTGCAGGGTGGTGTCTGACGGCACCATTTGTGGGGTGATGTGGGCATCAGGGTGACACTGAGCTGAGTCCGGGCCTGCTGGGGATGTGGGCCTGTTAGTCCCCTCCCCCGGTTGCTTTCACACCTGGGCCCCGGTGAGGGGTGGTGTGCACACTGTGGATGTGCCTGGGCGTCCTCCCGGGTCCTGTGCCCTTGGCAACAAGGCGGGGCGGGGCCTCCTGTGCCGGGGCGTGTTTCCGGAGCCCTGGAACTCCCTGCGTTTCAGCCGCACGTCAGGTGGACACGGTGGCCGCTCTCTTTCTCCAGGGGGCAATGCGCTGCTGGTCAGCCTGGTCTGCAGGTCTGTGCTCCACCACTTCCACTTCAAGGGCTCTGTGCACAGCGTCTCCTTCTCCCCTGATGGCAGGTAAGGCCCGCCCCCGGCTCAGGACCGGGCGTTGTGGAGGGCTGGAGCCGGCTGGTGCTGCCCTGGAGGGCTCTTCCCACGCAGGACGTCACCGTGGGAGCCCGTGCTCAGCCTCATGTTGGCGGCCCAGACGGTTCCTGAGCTGAGTGCTCCCGTGAGGTCCGGGCTCCCGCAGGGCTGCCCGAGCGTGGCCCTTCTCCCCCTGCTCCAGGGCGGGGGGACACGCCGTCTCCAGGGCAGGCGTGGCCCTCAGAGGGTCCTACGGCCCCCAGATAGCGAGGCTGTGAAGGAGCCACCGGCTTTGAGGCCATAGTGAGGAGGATGTTGTTTGGGGGCAGGTGTAAGGCCTCAGAGAGGGAGGGTTTGTTCCTGGGCCGACCGGGATGTGCCACGGAGGGGAGGGGGGCTTCAAGTTTCAGCTGTGCCCCCCACCCCATGTTCACACTCAGAAACCCCTTAGAGCGGCATCCGAGGTGGTGGCCACTCCTTGGTACCTGTCACGCAGGGCTGGTGTCTTCATTTTGGTTCCACCCAGGGCTGTCCGAGCTTGGCCTGGCTTTGGGAATGGGTGGCCGGAGGGAGCGCCCGAGGGAACTCTGCCCGGGGCAGGGGTGTGGGCAGGGCCCACAGACGTGTCTGCCTCGTCCCTGACTCTGCCCACCCGTCCTTCCGGGGCCGGAGAGAGGCAGGCGCCCCAGGTTTGCCTCTCGTAAGAGCCTGACCTCAGAGCAGGTGGGCTGTCCCCTCCGAGGCCCTGAGCTGGCCTCAGGACTCTGGCTGGTGTGGAGTATCGACGGCTACTGTTTCCGCCACAGGAAATTCGTCGTCACAAAAGGCAACATCGCTCAGATGTACCACGCGCCTGGGAGGAAGCGGGAGTTCAACGCCTTCGTCCTGGACAAAACCTACTTCGGGCCGTACGACGAGACCACGCACGTTGACTGGACGGATGACTCCAAGTGAGGCTTGGCGGGGGGGGCCAGGGGGCCTGGGAGGGACCCCTCGTTAGACAGGGCACGCCAGTGGCCACTGTCACCTCCTGACGCTTCATTTGAAATGACCCCTCCTGAGCCTTGTGTGGGACTGGGTGCCGGGAGGGCTCCTAGCTGAGTTAGGGCCACACTGCCTGGCGTCGGTCACTGAGACCAGAGAGCGGGACGGGGACCCTGATGGGGAAAGCTGTGACCCAGCGCATTGTGGCCGAGTTCCTGCCATCTCGCGTCTCAAGAGCCACGGCCGGTGGGCGAGTTGGCGGGCGTCTCCCGCGCGGGCGCCGAGGGTTGCTTGGGCCCGTCCTTTCACAGCCGCCGTCCCCAGCCATCCCCAAAGGCACCTGAGTGTCGCTGGCTTTTTCTCTGCTGCCCTTTGCGCTGCGTGCAGGGAGAGGTGGGGCTGGCAGTGGCTAAGCTTTGTACGTCGGACCAGCAGGTCTCGTGTGTCCTGGGCCACGATGGGGAGACTTAGCCCCCAGGCGCTGCGTCGGTGGGAGACAACGGTCTCCCGTTTCTGGGGGATGGGGCACAGGCGGGTGCCCCGAGACTAACCCTTCTCTTACAAGGCGCCTGGGTCTGCTCTTATCGCCATAAGCAGTTTGCTGCAGGGGTCTGGGGGGTGGTCAGGTTCCCCAAACAACACTGAACGGGCTCTGCCATCAGTTCTTGGGGCTCCCCTGGATGCCCCGTGGGGGACGACTGCTCGAGGAACGACAGTGACACCTGCGCACCGAGGCTTCTGGTCCCGGTAGAGGCACACGGGGGTACAGCCGGCGCCCCTGGCCTGTCCCCACCCACCACCCTGGGTGTCCCCCCGTGCTCGGCAGTGCCTGGCTGGCAGCCCCGAGGACGAGCTCTGTTTCCTCTGCCCAGGTGCTTTGCGGTCGGAAGCAAAGACATGTCCACGTGGGTGTTCGGGGCCGAGCGCTGGGACAACCTCATCTACTACGCCCTGGGGGGACACAAGGATGCCATCGTCGCCTGCTTCTTTGAATCCAACAGCCTAGATGTATGTCCCTGCCCCCAGAACCCCTAGCCCCACAGCATCCCACGTCACGGCCATGGGTGGGGTCCTGGGCCCTTCCCTGGAGATGGAGGTGCCCCTCCCACGGAGGTCCTCCTGGGTCAGCTGGGGTCATCGGTGGCTGTTGGCTGCCCATCGGGGGTCGTCTGTCAGTGCGTGGGGGCAGCTTCGCCAGAACACACAAACGGTTCCTGTCACGGCCGCCTGTGGGTCGCGTGGGCTGGGGATCTGGGTAACGAGCACCCACCCGTGTGCTTCCCATTGCAGCTCTACACCCTCAGCCAGGACGGAGCCCTGTGTGTGTGGCAGTGTGACACCCCCCCCGAGGGCCTGAGGCTAAAGGCCCCCACGGGCTGGAAGGCAGACCTGCTGCAGAGGGAAGAGGAGGAGGAGGAGGAAGAGGGGGAGCAGGAGACCACCATACGAGGGAAAGCCGCGCCGGCCGCGGAGGAGCAGAAGGGCAAAGTGAAGTACTCTCGGCTGGCCAAGTAGGTCTCCGGTCCACAGAGGGTGGAGCTCTTGACCTTCTCAGGCTGAAATGTGACATGGATGGGGCACCACTGGGGCCGGGACCCAGAGCACAGGGAACAGGCCGTTTCTCCTGGGGCCCGTCCCGGGGAGGCGTGGCTCCAGGGCACCAGCTGAGAGCCTGCCTTGGGTCCCGAGCGTGGGGTCAGGGAGGCTTAGGGAGTGGAGAGCCATGGGCGCAGAAATAGGGGAGTCGAGGCAGTGCGGTTGGGGCTGGCTGCCCGCGTGCGTGGCGTGGAGCGAGGGCTGTGAGACCGGCCTGGCTCTCTGGCCCTCCGTCCACAACTCTGCCGTCCCCCATCGGTTTAGGTATTTTTTCAATAAAGAAGGAGATTTTAATAATCTGACAGCTGCAGCCTATCACAAGAAGATCCACCTCTTGGTCACTGGTTTTGCTTCTGGAATCTTCCACCTTCACGAGCTCCCGGAGTTCAACCTCATCCACTCCCTGAGGTGGGTGCCTCTGCGCGCTGTGGTGGGTGTGGTTTACGGAAGTCCCAGGGGCTGGTGGCGGGGGATAGGCAGGAGCCGTGCTGTGCCTGCCCTGACCTCAGGCCGGGAGTGGCCGCGGGGGGCCTCCCGGGACACCTGCCCTCATCTCGTCCTGCCAGGTGCACGGAGGGCTGGGGGGCCCCGGGCGCTGCTGCCCCGCCCCGTCGCAGATGTTGCAGTCCCCTCTCCTGGGCTTTGGTCCCGTGTGTGGGTCGCGTCATTTTTATTTTCCGTTTTGTGTACTACCTTCTGTTGGGCATCACTGTTACACAGAAAAGGTTCAGATACCGGTTTCACAAAATCAAGCAGCTTTAAGGCTTTGAAGGCAGTGCAGTGCTCTGGGTTTTCGAAGCTTTAAATGAGTGGCGAGTCCTGTCCTCGGCCACCGGCCACCCAGAGGGTGTGGGGACAGGGGGCTCTTGTGCTCACTGAGTCCTGCTTTCTGCTCAGCATCTCAGATCAGAGGATCGAGTCCGTCGCCATCAACAGCTCTGGGGACTGGATCGCCCTGGGCTGCTCAGGTGCGTCTCCCTGCCCGATTGTGTGAGAACAAGAAGCAGCTTCTGCCGTGGGACATTGCCGGTGGTCCCGCCTTGCCCGGGGCCCTGCAGGCCCTGGGAGACAGCTTCCAGGGGCCTGCTGTGAGCAGAGGAGGTCATCGGTGGCTCGTGGGAAGGAGCAGCCAGTGAAACTTCCAGAACGAGGCTGCTCTGGTGGGCCACGGCAAGTGCCTGCACTGAGGGCCGCTCTGCACACTGGTGATCGGAGGCCGGCGTGTCTGCGCTGGGGCCCCGCACTCAGGAGAAGGGTGATGGCGGCCTCTGCCGCGGGGCGGGTGGGCGGTCACCGTGCCGACCTGAGTCCGGGCCACGTGGCCCACGCGGGATCTCACGGGCAGTTGGTGCCTTCTGCCCGCGGGGCAGGGTGTCGGGAGCGGGTCCCCACCCCCACCCCCTCACGTGCCCCCCAGGCCTGGGCCAGCTGCTGGTGTGGGAGTGGCAGAGCGAGTCCTACGTGCTCAAGCAGCAGGGCCACTTCAACAGCATGGTGTCCCTGGCCTACTCCCCCGACGGGCAGTACATTGTGACCGGCGGCGACGATGGCAAGGTGGGCTGTGTTGCCGTGGAAGTGGGCTGGTCAGCAGTGAGGGGGCGTGGCCTGGGAGGCGCTGAGGGGTCCTGTCCCTGTCCTGTGGGCCGGGGCACCGGGGCCAGGCCTCAGCTGTGGGGCTCAGCCTGCAGCTCGAGGGCTCACGTTGCCTCGTCTGGGCTGGTGGAAAAGCACCTCCAGACCTTCTGGATCTGAGTGGGAGGGTCCAGGTGTGTCCCTGATTTGGGCTCGGGCTCCCACGTGTAGCTGCTCGGCTGAGGGCCCTGTGGGGCTCACAGCACCATCTGATGCGGGTGAGTGCCCGCCGCTTCTCCCGGGGTGACACAGGACCACCCCCACACAGTCCCCCAGCCGTCCCTCACATGGGGGCAGGGGGAGGAGGCAGGGAGCAGGCAGGGGGCAGGCAGGTTGTCTCCCGGGGCCTCAGTGCCCACTCGGGGTTCGTGTGTGTGAGAGAGGGAGGAAGCCTCAGCCGGGGCCCACCTGTTCCCCACTCCCCACCGCAGGTCAAGGTGTGGAACACCCTCAGTGGCTTCTGCTTCATCACTTTCACGGAGCACTCGAGTGGGGTCACTGGTGTGACCTTCACCGCCACTGGCTACGTCATTGTGACCTCTTCCATGGATGGGACTGTGCGGGCCTTTGACCTTCACAGGTGAGCTCTCCGCTCAGGCTCTGGCTCAGAGCGGGTTCCCCTGCCCTGGGGTGTGGACAGCGGCTCGGGGCGAAGCCGCAGCCTTCAGGGGCAGCAAGGCCTGAGGGCCCTCCGCGAGCGGTGCCGCCCTGGGTCTCCTCTTCCCGGCAGGTACCGGAACTTCCGCACCTTCACGTCCCCGAGGCCCACCCAGTTCTCCTGCGTGGCGGTGGACTCGAGCGGGGAGATTGTTTCTGCTGGGGCCCAAGACTCCTTCGAGATCTTTATCTGGTCCATGCAGACGGGCAGGCTGCTTGAGGTAAGGCCCGCCTGTGCCGGGAGCTGCGCTCCAGAAGGGTCGGGGGGATGGGAGACACGCCACGCCACACGCAGGACGGGCACCTCCCGATGGGACTGCCTGCGGGCATTCTCAGCTCTCAGACCTCCTCTGTGACCTGCTGCAGGTCTTGTCCGGCCACGAGGGGCCCATCAGTGGTTTGTGTTTTAACCCGATGAGGTCGGTCCTGGCCAGCGCCTCCTGGGACAGGACAGTGCGACTGTGGGACATGGTGGACAGCTGGAAGACCACAGAGACGCTGACTCTGACCTCCGACGGTAAGCTGCGCTGCGGGCTCAGCAGGCAGAAGTTGTGGCCCGGGGCAGGAAGGCCGGGTCTCGGCGTTGGCCCTGCCCACCTTGGCTGTCTGTTTGGGTGTAAACCCAGGACTCCAAAGGGCCCCACCGCTGTCGGGGTTGGCGATGCAGTCATGTCACTTAGGGTCGGGCCTCCCCTAGGACAGCGAGCGGGGGCCCCGGCTGCAGCCTCCTGACACTCCCTGCACTGGCGGGCGGGAAGCAGCAGGTGCAGCGGGCCGCCCAGAGCCCCACCACCACCCATGTGTGCGTATGGAGCTGTCCCCGTGTACAGCCAGTGCGGTGTGGACGTCTCCTCTGTGACTGCTCTCCATTGCGGCGGCACAGTTGATTGGTCACGGCAAAGGCTGGATGGTGGCCGTGTGGCCCCGTGCAGAACACATGTGCTGGCCACGGGCCTCCGGGGCTCTGCGGGGCTCTCTGCTGCCCACCTGGCCCTGCTTCAGTCTCTTAGCAGCCGGCGTCCTGTGCCTCTCTGGGGCCTCCTCACTGACCTCCACCTCCAGTTAGTCTGTTTCCAGTCTGTCCCCAATCCGTTTCCACCGGCGCCCTCCCACCTGGCTGGCCCTTGCTCAGCCCTTCATGACCCGTTTTGTGGCCAAGCCTGCATCTCTCTGTCCCGAGGCAGTTGGGGCCCTGTCTGCGCATAGTGGGCATGGCCTTCCTCCTGCGGTGGGGCATCTCGGAGAGCTCGTGTGCCCCCTTCACCACTGCCCTGCTCGGACCGCCCCCTCAGGGAGCTGGTGATGAGGACAGCCAGGGTGTGGCTCGTCAGCTGGAGCCCAGGGCCTTGCTCAGGCCCATTCTGTGCATCTCTTTGCAGCTCTGGCTGTGACCTTCCGCCCCGACGGTGCAGAGCTGGCGGTGGCCACACTGAACTCACAGATCACCTTCTGGGACCCTGAGAACGCCGTGCAGACGGGCTCCATCGAGGGCAGGCACGACCTCAAGACCGGCCGGAAAGAGCTGGACAAGATCACCGCCAAGCACTCGGCCAAGGGGAAGTGAGTGCCTTGGCGAGGAGTGGGATGTCTTGGTGGGTGGGGGGTGGGGAGGTCTTTCACGGAGGTGTGGCCTTGGAGCGGGCCATGCTCCCTGGGGCCCTTCCCCGGCAGAGGGAACACTGAGCTGTGCTGGGGCTCTGTGGGGGTCAGTGGCCGCAGTGTCCTCGCACTTCGGCTGCGTGAGCTGCGCTGCTCTGAGCGTTGCAAGATAGGCTTGTGTGGACGCCTGTGTTGGGTTCTCGTAGGTCTGTCCCTAGGCGTGGAGTTGCTTGGTGACTTAGGGTGACCCCGTTTGAGGAACTGCAGATGGTTTTCCAAAGACGCGGCACTGTTTCCCTCGCCCCTAGCAGTGCAGGGGGGTTCCAGTCCCCCACCTCCTTGCCACCCCATGACTGTCCTTCTGAATTGCAGCCATCCCGGTGGGTGTGAGGTGGGGTCTCGTGGATGTGATTCGTGTTTCTCTGAGGACGGACAGTGCTGAGCATGTTTTCATGGGCGGGTTGGCCATTTGATTGTCAGCTTTGGAGAAACGTGTCTCCGGAGCATCCACCCATTTTAACTGGGGTGTCTGCCCTTCTCGCTGAGTTGTAAAAGCACATGCATTCAAGATACAAGAGCCTTTTCGGGTACCAGGATCTGCACGTACTTTCTCCTGTTCTGTGGGTTGGCTTCACTTTCTGGATGGCGTCCTTTGGAGCACAAAGGTTTTTAATTTTGAAGAAGTCCAGTTCAAAGGGTGGCTGCCTTTGTATTCTGATTTCAACAAGGACAAGCCCTAACTCGAGCCACGTGGCCCTTTGGTGCCCAGTCGTGCCTCCCAGGAGGCTGAAGTCTACTGCCCACCTGGGGGCGCTGTTGCTTCAGAAGCAGCAAGACTGGACGTGGTGGGCTGCAGGTGTAGCGTCCCGCTGGTGTCTCGGCCATGAGCCGTGGAGGCTGCTGGGGAACATGGTAGGAGGACCGCGTGTCGGAGGTCCCGGGGTGGTGACTAAGTCCGAGTCCCCTGTGCCGCAGGGCCTTCACCACTCTGTGCTACTCTGCGGACGGCCAGAGCGTCCTGGCAGGAGGGATGTCCAAGTTCGTGTGCATCTACCACGTCAAGGAGCAGATTCTCAGGAAGAAGTTTGAGATCTCTTGCAACCTGTCTCTGGATGCCATGGAGGTGAGTGAGCAGTGGGGGCTCGGAGGCACAGCTCTGCGGGCTTCTCAGGGCCCGGCGTGGGGCCGTGCTGGGCTGTGATGTGAGCACAGGAGGTGGCCAGCTCGCCCCCTCCGAAGTGCTTCTGGCGGGTAGTGTCCTTGGCATTCGCTGAGGACGGGTCTGGCAGTCAGAGGGAGCAGCCTCACACCCCTCCCAAAGGCCCCTCGAGTGGGAGCCCATCGAGGGTTGAGTGAGAGACCCTGACCCCCGTGGTGGCAGCACCAGCTCCTGCCTGGCAGTGCCAGGCTCTGAGGGAGGTTCTGCCACGAAACTGGCTTGTCACCGTCTCTTCTCAGGGTCCTAGTGTCCGGTGTGCGCTCCAGGCAGGGCTTCAGTGCTCACGTACGTGAGCGAAGGTGGGGAGACACATCCTCCTGTCTCCCACCTCTGCCGGTGACATGTCTGAGGTTTCGCTCTTCTAGGAATTTTTGAACCGGAGGAAAATGACAGAGTTTGGCAACCTGGCACTAATTGATCAAGACGCCGGGGAGGAGCACGGAGTCGCGATACCACTGCCAGGCGTAAAGAAAGGTGAGCAGGGTCCCTCGTGTCCCCTGTGGACTTGGCCACAACAGGCCACCCTGCTCTTGGTTCTTTGAGTCGTTGAGTTTCATTCCATGGGGACGTACTATCCATTACAAAAAGAATTTGAAAATAAAGTGCCAGAGAGGATTTGCGTGACGCCTCCTGGGGAGGATGAGCCTCCACTCCAGAGCTGCCTGGTGCAGTGGTGTGGCGTGTGCACCGCACCAGGTGCCTGGCTGAACGGGCAGGCGGAGGCGGGAACCCCCACCCCGCCTCACAGCCCTGGCTGGGGCAGAGGTCGCCTCCCGGAACAACCGAGCCGTTTGCTGGCCGGGCCGCATGTCCTCGGGAATGTCTGCTCCGACGGCT